>CM038681.1:595177940-595371518 GCA_021605205.1 Aegilops longissima | reverse complement strand
GCACTGCTCACCGGCTGCGCTGCCGCCATGAGCCGATTCATCTCCAAGTCCGCCGAAGCGCTTCTTCGCTTTCTTCAAAATCTTGAAGAAGGCAGGCCCAATGGAATGGACCCTGGCCGAGGCAGCATTGCAGGATTTGAAGAGATACCTTTCTCCACACCATACTGGTTTGCCTAAACCACAAGAGCCGTTGTTGCTATATCCGGCGGCGATTTAATCAAGTGGTCAGCGCCAAGGCTAGTGGCGCAGAGGGAGGTTAACTAGGAGGCAAAGTGACGGCGGCAAAACCAGCGGATGGCAAGCCCAAGATTCACCAAGGGGCTGGTGCCGGCAAGGCGAGGCCCCCGCAGAGTCTCGATGCCACCGAGGCAAAGGCTGCCAAGAAGAAAGAGAGGTGGTGCGAAGAAGAAGATGATGTAGCACCGGTTTACTTTGTCAGCCCCTTGCAGGAACTAGATCGAGGTACTCCGTGTGCAGAAATTGCTCTTCGACCTCCTTATGGCCTCGAGGAAGCTGCGTCATTACTTCCAAGCCCACGAGATCATGTTGCCACCCACCTGTTGCCACCCACCTCCTTGAGTTATCAAGTTTGCTTGAACGGATCAACAATTCAGAGCAGTAGTCTTGGCGGAGTTCTCGATGCAACCGGAGGATTGAGGAAGATCGGGCCTTGAGTTATCAGGCGTGCCGTGATTCAAGATCAAGCACGTGATGGAACCAAGAGATGTACCTGAGTATGAGGGATTTTTGCTCCAGCGGGTTAACTCAACCATCCGTCAAACCATCAACGGGAAGAACATAGATGAAGTGAGGAAGTCGGGTCCCGAGCAAGCACTTTCGAATCGAGCCCTCAAAGGGGCTGATTCGGCTGTGGAACCGGTAATTTTTGCTCCAGCTAACTCAACCATCCGCAAACCATGACGGCGAGTTTGCCGATAAGTACTTTCGCATCGAGCCCTCCTGGGCTGCCTCGCTGAGAGCTGCCCAAGCCCTAGGCCAAGCCCAGTCAGGCGACAGCCGCTCCCATGGCGGAAGAAATGCCTTTGGTCCTTGCCATCGAGCCCTGTGCTCCGCATGGGCGCAACATACCTTCCGATTCCTCCAACAGGGAGCTCTCGAGGAGCAGGAAGAAGCGGAGAAAGTAGCCCGCCGGTCCGCCTGCACCAGTTAAATCGATGATGTCTGTGACAGAGAAGGACGAACGACGTGAAATTGAAGTGCATCCCCTGGGAGGAAGGTCTGGAGCTGTTGGCGGAGATACATGGAGGCATATGTGGCTCCCACATAGGGTCGAGGGCCCTTGCTAGAAAGGCGTTCCGGCAAGGTTTCTTCCGCCCACCGCCTCCGTGATGCGATGGCACTAGTAACCAAGTGTGAAGCGTGTCAGTTCCATTCGAAGAAGCTTCATCAACTAGCCCAAGCCCTTCAAACAATCCCTCTCTCCTGGCCGTTCTCGGTCTAGGGGCTCGACATACTGGGCCCTTTCCCCCGCGCTGTCGGGGGCTTTGAATACTTGTATGTTGCAATCGACAAGTTCACGAAGTGGCCGGAGGTGGAAGCAGTGAGAAAGGTGAATGCTCAGTCAGCTATCAAGTTTTTCAAAGGACTGGTCTGCCGTTTTGGTGTGCCAAATAGAGTCATCACCAACAACGGCACGTAGTTCA
The DNA here is from genome assembly GCA_021605205.1 of Aegilops longissima. Taxonomy (NCBI): domain Eukaryota; kingdom Viridiplantae; phylum Streptophyta; class Magnoliopsida; order Poales; family Poaceae; genus Aegilops; species Aegilops longissima. The sequence goes on along the minus strand of CM038681.1, from coordinate 595,369,854 downwards.
CGAGCCACACCTTCATGCAATACATTCAAGACCTCGGCAGCAAGGTCTGTTTTTGCTTCCATGGCACACCCAGGGAGCAACGGCCAAGCGGAGAGGGCGAATGCTGAAGGGTTGCGAGGCCTAAGGACAAAGACTTTTGACAGACTGCGCAAGAGTGGAAGGCGCTGGATTGATGAATTGTCGGCGGTTTTTTGGTCGATCAGGACGACGCCAAATCAAGCCACCAGCCAGACACCTTTTGCCCTGGTCTACGGGGCAGAAGCAGTTCTCCCCACGGAACTCATATACGGGTCACCTCGAGTGCTCGCTTATGATGAGCTTGAGCAAGAGCAGTTGCGCCAAGATGACGCGACGCTCCTTGAGGAAGATCGTCTTCGGGCGGCTGTGAGAGCAGCGCGCTACCAGCAAGCCTTGCGCCGCTACCATAGCCGCAAGGTTCATGCCCTAAGCTTTGAGGAAGGCGACCTTGTTCTTTGGCGCGCTCAGTCGGCCAAGAATGCCAACAAGTTGACGCCAAAGTAGGAAGGCCCTTATCGGGTAATACGAGTCACCAGGCCCGGCGCAGTCCACCTGGAGACCGAAGATGCTGTCCTAGTGAGCAACTCCTGGAACATCGAGCATCTTCACAAGTTTTACCCGTAAGGCGCGGCTTGCCGGGCCTCCCGGCAAGCCACCTTTTGTATAGGCTTTGCTGGCAAGGCATGTAACCCTTCGTACAAAGCCAGGCGCAAACCCTGAGCATAAATAAATGAAGCGCTGGCTCCCTAAGTCATAGCATGCATGCTAGGTCGAGTCTCTTCCTTGGTTATGGTTGATAGTGCTCACCAGCGACTAACCCCTAGCTTAGAGGTCGAGTGCGCGTCTATCTATTTCTCTTTTGTCCTCCTTTGGTTCGCATGGCACATGAGCATTTCTGCCGAGCTACTTGGAAGAAGGGAAATGGACCGGCATCCCGACCCCGGCAAACCAGTGTTGCCGGGGGCTACAAACACAAGGATCCAACCGCGGCAAGATGAGATCACCGGGGACTGCAGATCCACATAAGTCTTTCATCCTCTGTCATGCATTTCGGAACGGAACTGGGGCATGTGAAACCTCGTTTTTATCTCTAGGCTGTCGTGCTCCCCTTTTTCCTATACCTAAGGATTATTTCCTGGGTCCGGATTTGGTTGTAGCCGCGGAGGCAAGGAGGTAGAACGAGGAGCCTAAAGCCCACTTCATCCCTGCCTCCGCCAAGAGCGTGAGAATGGTCGAGTGGAGTGGGGGACGGCAAGGCATGTTGCCGCGAAAAACGTTTATCTTAAATAATAACAAGGATTCGCCTTGTCGCGGGTCTACCCATTGAAAGTGCGTTATATCGACTAGAGGGGGTGAATAGGCGATTTTATGAATTCTTCATCGAGGAATTTGCGGTGAGGAAATTCCTTAGCTTAAGAAATACTTGCAGCGGAATAAGTACTCAAGTAAGCATAACAGATTACAAGCATAGTCATCATGATGAAATGAAGACAATCACAGAGTACGTAAAGCGAATCACAGGATAACACAAGATGAAGACAAACAGATCAAGAAATTGAACTGAGGAAATTGAGAAAGTCTTCACCAAAGTCTTCAAACACAGATATGACAAACACTCAACACAATAATGAGGAAATGAAAGGGTTGAGGAAATAGAACCAGTTAGGTTGGTGAAGACAATGATTTGGTAGACCAGTTCCAACTGCTGCCTCTCGGTTGTACGTCTGTTGGAGCGGCTGAGTATTTAAACTCGAGGACACGCAGTCCCGGACACCCATCATCGAAAGCACGCAGCTCAGACACCAAGTCCTCACCAGATTCTCCTTGAACTAAGGTCACGCAGACCTCGTCCAATCACTCGTGGTAAGTCTTCAGCGACTTCCAAACCTTCACATACTTGGTCACCCGCAATCCACAATTCCTCTTGATGCTCTAGACCGTGACGCCTAACCATCCGGAAGAAGCACAGTCTTCAAAGGTAAAAGCGCCGGATCCACGCTGGATCAATTTCTTGATGATGCTCAATCACTTTGGGTTTGTTGGGGTTTGGTTTTGGGTTTTTCCTCACTTTTGGGTTTTTCCTCACTTTTGGTTTTTCCTCACTTGATGATTTTCGCCAAATTCCTCAGAGGATGGGTTGCTCTCAAATGACAAGTGTCAAGTTCTCTCGAGCAGCCAACCAGCAAGTGGTTGTAGGGGCGGCTATTTATAGCCTAGGGAGCAGCCCGACATGATAAGACATAAATGCCCTTCAATGATATGACCGTTAGGTGGATAAGATATTTTGGGACAGGTGGCAAGAAGACAAAGAACGGTCGGAAATTTGAATATCAAATTCTCGGGGCTATCATGTTCTCATCGTAGGCAATTCAGACTGGCGAATTCCTAACTCCTCGCCGAACAAATTCTCAATGACTGTAAGAGCTTGTCTCTCACATCAAGAAATTGACTGAATCAGTATGAGATTTCCAAAAGCTTCACTCGAGGGATTGGTAGGTGTAGGATTTTGAGTTGAGCATCAAATGGAAATTTTTCCTTAGTATTTCTCGACCCCCTTTAACAAGACGGTGTTTCCTATGACTCAAGAAAGAGAAAATGAAACTACGAAAACAAAAGTCTTCACGCTTCATGTTCCTCAAGCGAATACCAAGTCTTCAGGATCACACCAATTTCTTCACTTTCAAAGTCTTCAAAAAGTCTTCAGAATATCAAAGTCTTCAGTTGAAGAACTTCATTTTTAGGGGTCGACTTTTACTGTAAATATCAAACTCCTCATAGACTTATAGACCTGTGTACACTCACAAACGCATTAGTTGCTTAACCTATAAGTCTTCAATACACCAAAATCACTAAGGGGCACTAGATGCACTTACACCCATGAACGAAAAACCCAACAAGCATCCCTTTTTCATTAAAAACATCCCATACAGGTACAGTTCATACGGAATGAAAAACATGAGCAAGGGGACTACAAGTTCTGAATTTAACAAAGGCCCGCAGGCTTACAAACTAAAGAAGAGAGATAAGATGCCCGTGATCCCTTTCTTGTCCCTCTCCTCAGGAGGCAGGTCAAGGAGGCGAGAGGGTAAAAGGGGCGCCTAGGCGACCTACAAGCAGCAGAAAGCACCAAGAGAACACCTCGGTGACCGCCCAGGGGCGGGCCGGTGATGACGGTGCTGGGAAAGGAGCTGGAAGATGAGGCGGTAGGACCTGCAGTACGCGATGAAGGTGTTGGTGCCCGCGTACTTTGAGTTGACGGCCTTGCTGCCTGCCCTCTTCCTCTTCTGCAGCCTCCCGACGCTAGCTGCCCAAGGAGACGGCCCCGAGAAGTTCAAGGAGCTGGCCTCGCCCCCGGCAAAACTCTGCCGGAGGAGCGGCCAGGTGCAGATGTTGCTGCCGCCACCCCCCCCCAGCCGCGGGGCGTCGGACGCCTAGTTGGACTCGTCCCCGCCGTCTGCCCTGCTATCCTCCTCATCACTTTCGCTCGAGGAAGAGCTTCCATCGTCAGAATCTCCATCGGAGGAGCTCTCCACGCAGCACTTCAGGCGAGTCCCGAAGTCGCTGAAGACCTTCACGGAGAGCAGGCCGTCCTCCATTAATTTTAAGTAGAGGACGAGCCCCGCCGTCAGGATATGGATACGAGCGAACGTCTTCCACCCACGATGGAGGTACATGAGCCGAGGAGCAGGGATGTCGACGTCGACCCGCGTGCCCCCATTCCCACAACCCCTCATGTGCAATCTGAGGGATTGGGGTGGGTCATGCTCCATCTCCCGAGCGAACGAGGCGGGAAGATGAAGACGGCGACGCGGAGGCCCGCGCAGCCTGATGAAGAACTCACGGGCTGGTCTCCAACATGGCCTTCCATTGGAAAAGGCATCATTGGCGGGGGCGAAGCCGGCGCGCCGCCCTGTCCTCCTCTTCCCCGAGCACTACGACCTCAGCCCCGGCCTCTCCCACGACCTCGCCCCCTCCCCTTCCCCTCGCGGCCGGTTCCACCACTGCGGGCTCAGGATGAGGAGGGATGCGCTGTCGGGCGGTGACCCTCGCTGCCACCATCGAGGGACCAGGATTCCCTTTCTCCATGGCGAGTGAAAGGAAGAAGCAGAAGCAAGAGGAGATAGATTTTGGAAGAGTGCGGGACGCCATCCCCCCTTCCCCCTCTTTATAAGGAGACGGGGACGGGGCTCAGCCGCCCCGCTCGGCCAATCCAGCCACTAGAGGCGCAGTGAATCAGGACCGACCCGCTGCCCCAACCAGCGACGGCCGGTTTCCCGCCTCCACCGCTTGCCACCCCAGGTGCATGGAGGACGCGTGGCGGACGTGCAGAACCGAGGGGACAGGCGAAGCGACCTCTCCCCACCCCGTGATCATGGGGAGTGGACGCCTTGAAGACCGCGCCCCAGCCCCGTTTAGTAAATGAGTCGCGCCTCCACGCCTCCCTCTTTTTACGGGGAAGGCACGAGCCGCCTCTTTACTGCGATGTGACACATGCGTGTGGAAACCGCCCCACGCATGCCACCCACGTCACGCACACCCCTCCACGCCGCGCCGCGCGCACGGGTCAAGGGCAGCGCAGCGTGCGAAAAGTTTTACCGCAGTAAAAACCGCCCCGCCTGCCCGCGCACCGTTTTGGGCCTGGCCCAACAACGTGTCATGATTATGTGTGGCCCAGGCCCGGGGGCTCCTATCGGTGTACAAAAAGAGGGGTGCGTTTTCGTACCCCTCTACCTGTGCACGAGCAGTCGGAGCCGCGCCCACGGTCACACCAAGTAGAAAGGGGGAGGTGAGCCAAGGTAAGACCAAAGCCCAAGATAATAAGAGCGACGCCAAGGCCAAGAACACAAAGAGCAGAGGGACGAAGCAGGTTCCCCCGGCAAGACCCTTGCCGGGGCAGCCTCTTGCCGGGACAGCTCGCCCCACACCAACAGAGCGAGCCACCCTTGAGCCCGCGGTCTCCAACATCACATTGGGCCAGAGCTCGGGAGGCACCTCCGTGGTTGCATGCAGATCTTTGTGAAGACAAGGAACACTCAAGGTCAGATGAGGATTAGAAGAGGACGACCCTCGGCAAGATCCTTACTGAGGAAGGCCACCAGACCCCCGGCAAGGTCCTTGCCGGGGACGACAGCGCGCCACGGCAAGATCCTTGCCGGGCCATCCGGCAAGGCCCCCTCCAAGGGCGCCAGCGGGGCCACCGCCAGGCCCGCGCCGACCAAGTTTTCCACCACCACTCACATGCAGCTGCCAGACCAGACCAGCTGGGCGGGCACCTATGTGGCAACATGCAGCACCCAGGCCAACTCATCGAGCACCAGCGTGGCGGCATGAAGATCTTCGTGAAGGCTCCGCCACTGCGCCACCTCAGCTGCCTGCCTGCCTACATGGCACCACACGCCTCACTAGCCAGTGCGCGTGTCAAAGCGAGGAGGAGTGGCGACGGACGGGACGGGCCTCGCCCCCGTTCCCAATAAAGCAAGGGGACACCTAAGCTACACATTAAATGCGTCTTGTCCTGTAATACAAGCAATAAGCTCAGGGCACTGTACGCCTTTCCACCTCCTGTGTGCCACTGTGGCAGCTCCTTTCGACTATAAAAGGAGGCCCATGGCATACTGGAGAAGGATTCGGCTCTTTCAAACCACGCACAGACCACAACTAGTTCGAGAGCTCAAGAACTCTCTGAAATACACCCACCAAAGCAGGACTAGGGTTTTACGCATCCTCGCGGCCCGAACCTGGGTAAACGATCCTTGTGCTGGCTACTAACCCTGCTCTTCTCGCAACCCCGCGCCCCGACAACCGTAGTAGGGATTCTTGTGATCCCATAGGTGTCGTTCCACACCGAAATTTGGTAGTGTGACAAAATTGTAAGGTTTTGTTTCTGAAAAGACTAACCTGTTGTACACTTGATTAATGACAGTGCGGTATTGCCTCTGTGTTGACTGATTAGTTGATATATAATTTTTTTCCTCAACTCTGGTACTTGTTCTCCCTCTAAGGCCATTGTTGTTCCATCTTTGGAGTAGTGCTTCACGTTCATGTACATATAGAATGCGCATTCCATTCTGCATGTAGAGGAATGGTAGTAGTAAAATTGTTGCATTCGAGAAACGGAAAGAAGAGAAACGTTGGAGCAATGGTAGTAGTAATTGTTGCATTGAAAAAAACAAAAGAACATAATTATTTGAGGAGTGGTAGTAGTTAATCTTGAATTAAAAAAGAAACAAGAGAAATGTTGGAAGTGCTTACGTGTCTTTCCCTGAAGTGGCACCTGCAGTTTGACCTTTTTGAAATGGTCGATGCTTCTGTGCTTACATGCTTCCAGATTTTCATTAATTTGCTGGTTACATTGTTGAAGAATTATATTGTGCCTGGATATGCAGTTGAAGAGTCAAGGAGTTCAAAGTGCTATTTTCCATGTTAACTGTAACGATGAAGTAATGACTTATAGTTTCGCCTTTCTTAAACTCACGCATCGAACATGGTAGAAGGAACTGCAAAGCACAAAATAAAAATAAAACATTTGGAAATCTTCTTAGACTTAGAAATGATTTGTCTGTCGTGAAAGAGAACTTTGCATAACATACCTAATTGGATTTTGTTTTTGTAACAACTGATCTGCTTACCATGTTATAATCTTGCAGTTTTCCTTCTTCTTCTATGTTGAAAAATGCTCTAAGCCTGGCAAGTAGTAGTTTTTTTTCTAATATGTGCTTGATCATTATTTTTGTAGCACATTGGATCTTCGTCGTCGGCTTCCTTTATTGAGTGTTGCTTGTTTTGTCATACATACACAAAGGGAATTTGTCAGATCAGTTATAGGTGAAGTTTATCTATTTATAAACTGATATTTATTGTTTTAAACATGATTCTTTTTCCGTGATCTTTACTTACAGTGTTGCTTAACGATAGAATCTTTTTCCCTGTGCCATTGAGTTGTTTTCTCAAGATCGTTAGCATGGGCTCGATTGCTTCACTGCTCACTGGTTTACCGACCTTGAAACTTTCGGCGACATGACATAGATTGACATCGAACATGTTCGTTGTAATGAAAAGCTCATCCCTGCAAAGTATATTTACAAAATTATTTTAGTTTACACATGATACAATTAAAATCATTGTATGTAAGAATTTATTGTGTGTTAGTTACATGAACTTACCTTTCTTTATTTGTCCATGGCTTGCATACTGCGTTGTACATGTCTTACATGGCTTTGTTGACGGCATATCTATGTTTGCCCCCTTACTCCTTTGTGCATGGGATGATTTTGAATTTAATGTATATAATTTCAAGTCGCAAGATAGCAATTAAGTTTCTATTGTCTTGCCTGCTTCGATGCCAGAAGATATGCCTTATCCAGTGTTGTTCCTTTATTGTTCTCGTTCTGCTTCTGGCAGCATGTGATGTTGTCCTTTTTGCAGTGTACATTCACAAAGAGATTGTAATAGCTCGCTTCGTCAGTACCCTTTTGTGCAGTTTCTGCTGCATCCTCGTTTGAGTCGTCTGTGCTTTTCTTAGCGTCATGTTTTAGCTTGTCAACTGTCATGTCTTGCTAGTGGTCTTTTCCGTCTTGTTTTTCAGTCTCGACCTGGTTGGCAGTAACCTCTTTGCCAGGAGAATCGCCGTCGTACGACGGTGTAGGGTTTTCTTTGATAGTGTCTGGTTCTTTTCTGAAATATTATAACCAAGTTTCTATAGAACAATCTGAGTGTTTGCTTCATTGATTGTATCTGTGTGGTTGCCTTGTTCGTGTTTCTGCGTTATCATGGAAAAATCGTTAAATAATTTAGTTTGCTACTTTATTTTAATTATAGCAGCCGTGATAGGAAAATAGCAAAGGTTCGGTGCGTGTGTTGAGCTATTTGATTGTGAATAGGCGTTATTTTATTGAGATTAAGCTATAATTTTGTAGAATCATTTTGCGCAACTTCACCTGTTTAGTTGTCGTTGCTGCTGCTGACTGTTCCACTCATTCTTCGTTGAGTGGAGTTTTTTTGGGGATCCTCTTATTCTATCTTTTGGTGTTCATCGTCACTGTCCTCGTTTTTGTCCTGCGGCTGTTCAAGCATAGAGGTGGCTAAGTGGTAGTGCATTCGAGTTTTCATGGAGCTACTTTATATTTTCGTAGAATCAGCTTACGTAACTTTACCTCCTCAGTCGTTGCTTCTTCTGTCATCTCTCCTATTGTTCTCATTGCTGCTACTGACTGTTCCGCCCGTTCTTCATTGAGTGGAGGTTTTTGGGCATCTTATTGATCTTTATTTTGGAGTTCATCGCCGTTGCCCTTGTTTTTGTCTTGTAGATTTTCAAACATGAGGTGGCTGAGTGGGAGTGCATTTGAGGTTCCACGGAGCTATTTTATACTTTCATAGGATCAGCTTAAGTAACTTTACCTTTTCAGTCGTTGTCACTGCTGCCGTCTCTACTAGCTGTTGTTCGGTGAATGCATATTTCGGGGCTTGGTCTTCTGTGACGTTGATGTCTACCATCTGAAGAACACGTTGCCCTTCTTCAATGGCCTCCACTTGCTCATTGGCCTCCTCTGGCTGTGATGACAGGAAAATAGTGAAATGTCAAGTGCGTATTTTTGAACTATAAGATCGTGAAGAGGTATTATGTGACTTCACCTCTTTATTTTTTGTTGTGGCTGATGATTGTTCTACCTGTTATTTGTTTAGTGGGGGGTTTTGGGCCTTCTCTTGTTGTTCATTATGTTGTCACTGCCCTCGTTTTTTTCTTGCAGATGTTCAAACATAGAGGTGGCAAAGTGGGAGTGCATTTGAGTGAACACAGAGGTGGTAAGTGAGAGTTTATTTGAGTGAGCACGGAGCTATTTTATAATTTCTAGTTGCAGGTTATGTAACTTTACCTTTTCAATCGTTGACGCTGTTGCCATCTCTGCTACCTGTTGTTGGGTTAGTGAATATTTCGTGGCTTGGTCTTCAGTGGCATTGTTGTCTACCGTTTGAAGAACATGTTCCTCTTGTTCATTGGCCTCCTCTGGTTGTGTTTGATGGTATTGATTGTTGGTGCTCTCTTGAGCTTCTTATGCATGTTCCAACACAAAAAGTAATTAAAAATGGGTGCATTTCTGACTGTGCAGTTGAAGTTGTTTTTTTATAAGACCTCTTTCTCTACAGTGGCAGGAATATCTACTGCTTCAAATATGGCTTCTCCTTGTTTCCTGTTGTAATTTTATATTGAACTTCATTTGTGTCTGAACTACATCGTACATTTGAACTTCATCGTTGCAACAATATTTTTTGTCATAGAAATAGGCTTTGTAACCTCACCTCTTTAGCCATTGTTGTTTGAAGTTCTCTGTGTTTTTGAGTTTCCTTTGGTTGTGCTGTTTGCTGATCTTCGAGATTAACGTACTCGTTTGTTTCTTGCATTTGTTCAGAGAAAATGGTGAGTCATCCCTTATAATCCTTGTATTGCGGTGGCAGGGTGTATTAGGTAGTTCAGACATCATAAATGTTTTGAAAAAAGGGGTTGTTGTTGTTGTTGTTGTTGTTGTTGTTGTTGTTGTTGTTGTTGTTGTTGTTGTTGTTGTTGTTGTTGAATTTTACTTCTGTGTTGATGATTGGGTTATTCGTGCCTGCGTCGACTGTTTCTTTGTCAGGTATAACAGTCTCGAGTTTCTCATCGGCTGCGATGTTTTGGGATTTCTCCTCTGTATTTGTGATGGTCATCTACATTGATGTGGCACTGGAAATCTCTTGTACACAAACTTCCCGTTCTGTGACACCTTCGGCTGTTTGAGGTTCACCATGGGGTTCAAGTTCAACACTGGTCGTCTCTTGCTCTTGCAGTGCCTATGATATATGGAGATCAAAAAATATGAGTTTGCGGTGCATTTTCTTCCTGCCATTATGAGTTTCCGTTGTGGGGTGTAGTGGGCTATGGAAGTTTACCTCCTCTTCGTTGTTTTGTTCTTCTTCGTTGTGTGTGATGCTAACAGTTGATTGTGGGTCAGCTTCTTGTGTTTGGTTGGCGGGACTGCTGATTTGATGGTTGTCCAACTAAGCCTATATTTTGTTGGATGTTTGTTAGTTAACTTATAACTCTATACAATTTTGAAAGGAAAAATGGATGTTCATACTGACATGTTCACTAGTTCTGACGTCGATCGTATCTGGTGCTTGTGTTGGGGTAGTTGTTGTTGTAGCATTTTCTGTTGTGAGGTTGCTTTGTTTGTTGCATTCATTCTTGTATTTGGGGTTGTTGATATCATCCTGCTGTTAGAGTTCATCTTGGCCTGGCGTGCTATTGGCACATTCCTGAAAGTATTCAGACAATTCTTTTCAGTTCAGGTATGAAAACAGGGCTTTGCTTTAGGGGCAGATGGCATCATGCATTACTATTATTTACCTGTTTCTGCCGCTTTATCTTTTTCTTGTCAATTCCCATGTCCCTTGATTTTGTTCTTATCTTCCTCTCTCCGTCTTCTTATTCCTTCTTTATTTTTCTCCTTTCTCATGGTTTTGTCCTGGCTACAACTTCTTTCGTGCGGTTGCCATCGACTAATGTACATGTGGCTACTGCATCTGCTTGCTCTAGCACCGGCAGGGTCGCCTCGTCTATTAAGTTCTTTCTGCAAATGATGTTCTGATATTCTCTGTGTTGTTCGACAGCTTCGATCAGGGACATTGTTTGTTGCACCACCGAGTTCTTGGATTTTTGATCCAATCTCTCCTCTTGTTCGCTGCATTGGTGTTCAGCCCTGGTGGTTACTCCGGGTAACTGTTTTGCTTCGTCGAGCACTTTTTCCAGCAATTCCTTTATCCTTTCAAACCTTTCTTCTAATCCTGTGCTAGTGCTTGTGTCGGGTTCCCTGCTTCTACTGGTGCCGACATGTGGTTCGCGCTGGCGCTTGGGTGGAGGTGGTAGCAGTTTGGTCGTGTGCTGGTGTTGTTTACGATGTTGTGGTGGTATCTGTTGAATTGAAGACGAATGTGATGTTGTGCTGGTATAGAAGATACTCTCTACTATTCCTTTCCATGTCTGCATTGTTTCGGTAGAATGGAGTTGATTAGAATGGAAACTATTTTTAAAAGGAATGACTAATTTATGTACAACAAAGTTATACCTGTTGCCAAATTTATAGTCATCCGGTCGTGCTTTTTTGTCCGTCTTCATGTCTGCTCTAGCTATTTTCGCTAGGTGACTCTCTTTGAGATGGTTTGCTCGTGGTAATCAGGTCTTGTCCATTGTCTTGGCAATCTTCCGCATTTCTTTAGTGTCGGTTGGCAGCAACAAGGAGCCGAGGTACATGATTACTGGTCCCTGTGCCAAACCATTAACGTGCCTTTTGTTCTTTTTTGTCTTGATCCAATGTCCTATGCTCCTGTAATTTTATGGCTCCTGCCTTAATGCTTTCAATGATTACCTCGTAGAAATTCATCTATGCCATTTCTTCATAGTTCATGTCCTTGACCATTATCGCTTGTTGGCTAAAGACAGCGGCGCTTATCCCGCAGACAACATTGTGGAAAAAAATAAGGAAAAATATTTTAACTGATTTGCTGTTTGATTCTTCGTCATCTAGTTCCACCAATTTTTCTAGCTTCTCGAACAGTTCTTTTGGCTTGAAATCTGGACGTTTGAAGCCAAGGTCTGACATCAGTTCTTTCATTGAAGTTTGGCAAGTCCGTGGCCTTGGTGCTGACTTTTGCGTGCCGTTTGGGTATCCAAAGACCTTGTGGATAGCTTCCTTGGTAATCTTGATTTTTTCTGTCTCTGGTAGCATCACCGAAGGTTATTGTCATGCTTTCTGTGTCCGAATTGTCATACATGTGTGCTGCAAGCGGTCTGCAGATGGAGCCCGTTTTTGGCAGTTCTCTATGTTGCCAAATCTTTCCCTCCTAACATCTTGCATGTGACGTTCTTTAAGTAATTTCCATGCTTTCTTGACATGAGCGAATGCTGCCCCTACCTTGATTAGGCATTTGTCTTCGTTTGTTGCTTCCTCGTGTTCTTCACGTCCTTCTGGCTTGATTTGGGTTGTTTCAGAAAAAGGTTTTGATAGAAAGGAAAATTCGATTTTGAGTGCTGAATAGTGGTATTCAAGATTAGTAAATAAGTGTGTTTTTACATTGTCGTCCTCTTCTGCCTCACTGTCGTGCTCTTAGGCATCATCGCCGTCTATAGGAATGAAATCTGCATCATGTTGTCTGTCATCGTCGGCATCATCGGTATCTGAATCTTTGCTGTTGGCATAATCTTGTTCTTCTTCTACCCTTTGTCGTTTGTTTTTCTTCTTACTTTCATCTTGTTTCTTTGTGATTGTTGGTGCTGTTGGCGGGAGTACCATCAGAGGTATTGGCTGATGCTGCAAGGTACTAGTGTCGACGATGTTTTCAGTATTGTCCTTTTGCTTTTGCCTTTTTGCTCCAGGAGTAAAAACAGTGCTGGTATCTGATTTTCTCATTTTTCCCTTGTTGCTAGATGTTTACTCCTATTGATTCTGGTGTAAGTTACCATTTCTGCCGCAGGTGCTTTGTTCTTGATGTTTTGTTGTGTGCCCTTTTCTGATGAATGAGGAGAGATATTGTGTGTTTCTGCGATTTCAATATCACAGTCTTCGTGTCCTGCATAATGACCAGGTAACAAAAAATGATATAGTTTTGTCCGAAAAAATGGATACAGATTTAAAATATATATCTTCCACGATTATGCATAACGAATGTGAAACTCCCAAAGGGGCTTTTAGCTTCTTTTTCTTGGGTTAAAAAAGGTTATTAATATTGTTACCGATTGAGCTAATCAGGGGATAGAAAATATGAATTATGGTTATAAGTGCGGCTGAGGAAGTGAAGTTAGGGTGAAGCATTTTCTGAGACAGAAATGCACACTCCAGGTGATATTTCATAATGGGAGGAATAACATTAAGCAGAGTCGAAGATTTACAGGGTAAGATAAACTATTTTTGAATTAAAAATAAGATAGTGTGTGAATATTTTTAATGTTTTCTATAAAGATATATATAAAAAGGGGTAAGTAGATTTATTTGTAGAATAGTTAAGTTATTGTTGTCAAGGAGAGCAGTTAAGTTATTAATGTCTATATATAGTTTTTGGTAGATCGACAGTAGACACTTTTCTCAAACCTTTGACAGGAGCTTCCTGGATTGCATGCTCTTCCTCAGGGTCTTCATCAGTACCTTTCTGGGTGTTAGGTTCTTCATGAGGCTTTCTCGTTGCTGCATAAAGAATGGCCAGGTGTTAGAAGCACAATTGAGTGTCATAGAAAAAACTGCGTTGTGTGAAAAAAAGTGTATGGATAGAGAGGCACAAGTTGTTTCACCCTAGAAGCACAGGTACACATATTCTTTGTTCACGGTTTTTCACACCAGAGGCACTTAATTTGAAAAACAGTTACAGTCAAGGGACAAGGGATGTAGAAAATCTCGTGTGATTATCAGGTTTGGCCTCTTAGGATGCTTGCAGGGTTTGGATCTATTGAGGTCTTCTAGTTAGTGATGTGGCAGGTATAGTACCTTTAAGCACATATCGTCTGGCAAAAATTCCAGGGCGGAGAGCAGTAGCATTTCTATTAAATCTCATTTGTACGCTAGTTCAATTTGTTAGACTAATTGATTTAGGGTATTGGAAAGCTCCTTGGTAGCGGTGGCTAGGGTTGGTGTCCCTGGAAGTGGAAAAATCACTATGATCTACCCGGTGGAATGGAAAGGGATAGAATGATAATTACCTTCAATTACTTGTGTGTTGTGGTGTTCCTTGCTTCCATCAGCTTATTGTATCGTTGCTCTTTTTTTGTTGCGATTTCCGCCACCGGTGTTGAAGTCCTCGCCGTCAGTCGCTGCAACCGGCGGGGTTCTTGGTGTTGTCACGGCAGCATTTGACGATCTATATGTCGAAGTCGAGGGTGGTTGGCAAACACGGTGGCGGTTGTCCGGTGACGCGAACTCGATTTCGAATTTGTGTTTGTGTGCAGAAGGAAGGAGGAGACCGTGTGGGAGGGACGAAGGTTTCGACATTTACTGTGCGGGAGGGGAAGCAAGAGAGTAGAATAGGGAGGGAGAGATGGAAACCATCGAACCGTCTCTAATCTTCAACCGTCCGTTTGAGTATCAAGATTCGTTCTACTTGGCTGGGTTTTTTTGTTTGCTAGCATTTTCACTACAAAAAAAAGACACATCCGTGACATTTTGGGCCGAACGATTTTTTTTCTGTCATACATATGACACTTCTATGACGATAATTGTGACAAAACTCGGTATCATCATAGATGTGGTGGGCTCCTACTTCTATGACAAAAAATCATGACAGAAAATGGGCTTTTCGTCCTGGGCGGGCCGGAGACGCAGCTGCATGACATTCTTTGGGCCGTCCATGATGGAAAAAACCGTGGTAGAAGAGAGGGGGAGGAAAATTTCGGGGAGTTCCTGGTTACCGTGGGAGGTCGGGGGCCGAGCGATGCGTGTTTCTCTCGTACACATACGTGCGTGTGTGCGAGGCGTTGGCTCTAACTGAACCCGAGCGAGGCGTTGGGCTCTAACTGAACCCGAGCGATTGCACCGCAGGCTACGCATTACTGAACCCGAGCGATCGATCGATGGCTGTTAACTGAACCCAATCGAGCGATTCCTTCGCTACTACGCTACTACTGCTAACTGAAGCCGATCGATGCTGCCTCTGGGATGAATAAAGGAGCGCTTGGGGGGGTTGATGAATAAGTGAGTGGTGGCGTTGCCTCTAGATGAACAGGACCCCGTGGTGTGGTGGAGGGCTGGATGAACAGTGGACGGTGGAGGGGTGGCCGTGGAGGGATGGTTGAACAGGACTGTCGGTGTCAAAACCGGCGGATCTCGGGTAGGGGGTCCCGAACTGTGCGTCTAGGCGGGATGGTAACAGGAGACAAGGGACACAATGTTTTTACCCAGGTTCGGGCCCTCTCGATGGAGGTAAAACCCTACTCCGCTTGATTAATATTGATGATATGGGTAGTACAAGAGTAGATCTACCACGAGACCGTAGAGGCTAAACCCTAGAAGCTAGCCTATGGTATGATTGTTGTTCGCCCCACGGACTAAAACCCTCCGGTTTATATAGACACCGGAGAGGGCTAGGGTTACACAGAGGCGGTTACAATGGGAGGAGATCTACATATCCGTATCGCCAAGCTTGCCTTCCACGCCAAGGAAAGTCCCATCCGGACACGGGACGAAGTCTTCAATCTTGTATCTTCATAGTCCAGGAGTCCGGCCAAAGGTCATAGTCCATCCATCCGGACACCCCCTAATCCGGGACTCCCTCAGTAGCCCCCGAACTAGGCTTCAATGATGATGAGTCCGGCGCGCAGATTTGTCTTCGGCATTGCAAGGCGGGTTCTTCTCCAAATTCTGTGTATCTGTTGAATAGTGTCCGGCTTTTCGTGAATATTATGCTCCTTGGCTTCCACGCCCAATAATAGCCGTCTTCCACGTGTCAAACGAATGCGAAAAGCCAGGGTGTTTTTATGTTTACCCCCCTAGCTTCGCAAATAAGCTGCCCTATAAAAAAGACGAGGATTTAGATCCAAATCACACCATCTTCCCTTTGCGAGCATCCATCGGAGCGCATCCGACAGAGATCCATTCCATCATGGCCAGTCGACGCAGCTCCTCCTCTTGCCCTGCCAGTCCTCAGCCTGGAGGTTGGGAGAGATGTTCCGTCCCGCACAGCGAGCTAGTGACGCTCCAAACCAAGGGATTCCTTCCCCCAACCTTCATGGTCCTGGTTCGAGCCGGACTCGCCACCTATAATGGCGGAAAGCAGGCGGAGAGCGTCCCCAAGCCCTCCAAAGGAGAGCGGGTATGCCTTGTCCCTTATTTGATAAGGGGCTTGGATTCCCAGTTCATCCGTTTCTCCGGGGGCTCCTGGAGTTCTACGGCCTCCAGTTGCACAACCTTACACCTGCCTCCATTTTGCATATTGCGGGCTTCGTAGCCCTTTGCGAGCTGTTCTTGGGCATCGAGGCTCATTTCACACTGTGGAAGAAGCTGTTCTGCCTTGTGCCCCATTCTCAGGAGGGGTCGATATATCAAGTGGGCGGAGCCGAACTATGGCGCATCACCGGGACCGGATATCTATCCGGAACCCCAAGGAAGGCGTCCGAAGACTGGCCGTCAGAATGGTTTTATATAGAAGACGTCCCCCTGCCGGACCCTCTTCGGATCAGCCTCCCCGAGTTCAATAATGCTCCCTTGAAGAAGCACCTAAGGCTGGCGTCCACAGAGCCCTCAAAGGGAAAATGACAAGGACGTCCTTTACCCGATGAGCCGGATAAGGTTGTTAGCTCATTCCGGACTGACCATGATCGGGGTCATGGCCACATGCATTATGCGGGGGGTGCAGTCGCTTCAGTATAGAGGTCACCCCATGTGGGATTTCAACGCGGAGGATGATGCCACCCGCTGCGGCCGCATGGGGCCGGGATCGGTTGCTGCTCTGACGAAGGCCTTGTCCACATTGTACAAGGGAGAAGAGGAGGAGTTCCTCCGCGTCAATCCACAGGACGGATTTTCTATGTCCAATCCTCCAAGCCGGGTAAGCGGACACTTCTTTTTGCCCATCCGTTCCATATTCCCATAGTTAAGTACCTTATCTTGTGATTTGACGCAGGAATTGCGCCGGGCCGTGAAGGATATAAACAACCCTCCTCCACAACCCGAGGATCCAGAATGGTCCCTCGATCCGGCCTCCCAAGAGGATCCGGACATATCCGTGGAGCTGTTGATGGGGTATTTTATCAACTGAGCATCGACAATGCCTTGGTCGCCATTACGGCCGATTACCCTGGAATATTTCCGGCCTCGCAGGTAACTGAGACCGAAGTCCCAATACTTTGAAAATGATCCATCCGTGCTTATTTTTAATCACCGTATACCAATGGTGTTTTGCAGGGGGAGCCCTTGAGGCGGAAGGCCGAGCCTGTGATGGCTAGCCAACAAGGGGCAGCAAGGCCCAACAGGCTGAAAAGAAGCACGGTCCGGATTGAGACGCCAGCGCAATGGTATGGCGTGCCATTTATTCCCAGGTTTTATTCCCGGAAGGCATACTAATGCTTGTGCTCTCTTCAGAAAAAAGAGCGCTCGCCGGACTATATCCGGAGAGGTTACCAATCGAGCCTGCACCAGTCAGGCTCCAAAGCCAGGTCCAGAAGCGGAGGCGAACACGAAGCATGTGTCGGACGCTCCTCCGACAGAGGATGCCGACAGACTGTCTGCCACCAATTCCGAGGTAGAGAGTGCCATGAATCACAGGCGTCACCGGACAGTTCTTCGTGATGCATGTTTCTCCCAAGAGGCATTGAATGCCTTCAATTCGGGAGATGCGCACCTCCGTGCCGCTCAAAATGGTCTAGCCAGAGCCACAGAGCAGTATGTGAAAGACATACGGGTGAGAAAATTTTGATGGTTATATATGCGAGTAGCCCCCGAGACTTGAAACAGTTATAATAACTGATTTAAGGATCATTTGTTGTCCAGGATCTTACAAAAAAGAATACCCAACTGTCCCGGGAGCTGGAAGAGTGCAAAGCCAACTTGAGGTCAAGACTAGCGCTGCAGGGAGGCCAAGGAGACCCCTCCGTAATATACGCTGAAAGATAAGTATGTTGTGAAGTGCGGCGTGTGTGTAAATCTGACAATATCATTGCAGATGGCGCCAGAGTGGATCCGGACAAGCAACAACTCTTGCGCCAGTTAACGGCTGGCGAGAGCGTGCTTACGGGGGTGAGGCAGGAGAAGAATAATCTCCAAGATGCCAACACCCAGCTGGGCGAGGAACTAAAGGATGTTCATGCCCAGCTTTTGGACTCCGTGAAGGAGAATCGATGGTTTCGACGCGGCATTTTTAGTAAGTGCTTGAACGAACTTTGAAAAAGAGTTCGGCGAGGAAGTCGACTAACAGAGTTATGTCTGTAGGAATGCTCACAGGTCGTCCTGCAGAGGAAATGCCCGGTTCTACGGGTGACCTTCTTCCCGAAGTTTACAACTGCATTTAACGAGTTCAGCAGGTGATGAAAGGCGTCGCCCAGGCCTTGTGGCCATCTGTCTCCCTGCCCGAAGGCCTTGGAGAGCTTGCAGAGAGGCTTAAGGGAGTGTGGTGGCGCTTCCGTGTGACACCCCAAAATTTTAACCTTGTTTTATTAATTAAAATTGTGCCAGGAAATTAAAACTTTTATTTTCTGGGCTCCTTTTTGATTTTTTTGAATATTTGTTCTCTTGTTATTATGGAGTTTTCCCCAAAAAGAAAACCTTTCAAATATGTTATTGGGCTTGTTTAACCTCTCAAGAATTTTTTTTCTTTTAGAACTAATTACATAATTAATTTGCTTGATCTTTATTTTCTTGAAAAATGGTTTTCCAAGGTTATATGGCCATATTGAACTACAACCATTTGATAAATTCACTTAAAACTCCAACCAATTTGGAGATGTCAGGTGATGTTTTTAAATCACTTTTATGCAAAAATATCTTTTATTCATGAAATATTTTGAGCTCTACACCCAATTTTCATCTCTGGTCCAGTGGGCAATTTTGCACTACAACTCAATTAAATACTTCTTTCTAGCCTCCACCAAAATTATGGGATGTTGGTAGTAGCATATGTTTCAACTTTATGCAAAAACCCAGTATTGTTATTTGAAAATTTTGAGTGAATCAACCTCATCTTCATTCTGGTCCAACATGATGGTTTGTACAACATCCATATTCTTGCTTGCTCTTTGGCCCTTGATTCTTTCCCCTGCTTGTAGACCACCCTACAAAACCCCTAAGTCCAGGAGCATGCAACCATTGGAATATTTTTGGTCCATGAGATGATGCCATTTACCTCCTGTCCAGAATTGAAGATTTGCAAAACTTGCACCAACAAGTTTGTGCTCTGTACAAACTAACCTCACCACCCTCTTGTGCATCTAAAGAGACTAGGATCTGGAAGATTTGGCCACTCCAAGAAAAGCCTAGGTGCCTGTGGCATTTTGTCAAACACCTGGAGTGCATGGACAGGAATGGCATGAGTTTTTGTTTGCATTATGAACTTAGTCTCCTGACCTAACCACCTTGTCCCTTGATCACCCCTCTATCAATAACCTAGTCATGTTGCTTTCCAACCTCGCCCAAGCACTCTCGTGTGCCATGGCATTTCGCCGAGCAGCTGGTGGGCGTGCACTGGGCGCGCCCAGAGTGCGCCAACTGCAGCCGCGCACCCGAGCCGCTGCGTCGCGCGTACTCCGTGCCCCTTGACACTTGGCCATCCGCAGCCTGCACGTCACCTATCCTCCTACACCACAACACCACCCCGACCACCCCTGGCACCCCATAGTGCCACCGTCAGGTTGGCCGTGGCGGCTAGCTGACGGCTGCATACAGGCCCCGGCCGTGTCGGCGCCGCCCGAGCCACCAGCTCTCGCCACCTGCCCCCTGGAGCTTCGCGAGCTCATCCACAAGTGTGTCGCCTAGCTCTCGTCGCCGCCACGCCACCCTGACCGCTACAGAGAGGCGGTTCGCCGGCGACCTTATCCTCGGCCGCGGAACCGCCATGGATACACTATAAATAGGAGACCCGAGCTCATCTGGGCACTCAGGTGGCCTCAGTCCACTCCTCCAGTTTCCCCCATGGCATCCAATCGACCCGAGGAGGCCGTCCTCTTCCTCTCCGGCAACTCCTGCCGCCATCGCTGCCCTGCCTTCCGGGCGCCACCAGACCTCCCCTCTCCACTCTCTTCACCAGAACTCCTCTCCTCTCATGAGTCCAAACCCCACTCAATTTTGTTTCGGGACTCGCCAGCAGTAAGAACTCACTTTGCCCGACGGCCACCGCCCGAGAAGCTTCGCCGCGGCAGCTCCATCCATCCTGGGGCCATGCCGACCACCGGAGGGACCGCCCGACCCTCGAGCCCAAGGTGGCCTCCGCTCGAGAGGTGCCGCCTAATCGCCGGCGACGACCGCCGAGTCCCGCCTCCCATTCGCCAGAGGAAGAAGAGGGAAGGGACTGGTCAAACCTGACCTGGGGCCTCTGACCCACTCGCGACCCACCCCGCCGCCACGTGCTTTTAGTGAAAGCGTAAACCACCCCAGTACGTTTCCTCCGCTCCGTAAACGTATTCCTGTCTGAAGCGTTTTCTTTTATATTTCTTTTTAAAAACAGATTTTGACCAAAACTTTTACTGGCTATAACTTCTTAAATATAACTCCAAATGAATTGATTCCTTTTCCTACATCTCCCAAATATTGTCTAGTTTATTTTCATATTTATTTCAAAATTTGCCAAGCAACTTTTTTGTGCTGTTTTCAAACTATGTGCTAATTTAAATATTTCCAAAAATAGGATTTGTTGGAGAGAGGAGAAAACTTTCAAAGTGTTGGAATGCACCCTGACTCTCCCCACCTTGAAGGCAAGCATCCTGAACCATGGCATAATATTTTTGGTGTGTTAGTTGACGCGGTTATAACACCACCTTACTTCGGAAAAACTCGTTATTTTATGTGGCGATGTCATCTTTTGCATGAATGCATATTAGTGATTTTCCTTGCTGTTGGAAATGAATATACTTGTGATGGTGATCATCCTCATGTGCCTTGCATGCATGCCGGAAAGGAATCCGGGAAGGCCTCTGCCTTGGGTAGGCGTGAGCTTGTCGCCGGTCTCCGTTGGGACGGTTATGTCCGGTATGGCATAGTAAGGTATAATGAGCGGTGATCCTGTTGATTGAAATATGTTTGTTTTACATATCATGCAGGTAATACTTAAGCCTCCCGAGTCGGCCGAGATCGAGTCTTGTTCCAAGAACCCCATACTTGTTTCAGGTTGCCACTTGTCCCCGCCGTAGGTAGGGTATGGTTCAAGAAGTTATCAACCCTTGTCTTGGCACACACCGCATGAGAGGCCAGGGTGGAAGATACCGGCTGCATCCCGTAGGCATGCCACCTGGTGCGGGAGCATGGGTGTTTCGGTTGGGACCGAGAGGGGGCACCCTTAGAGCGCTGATAGAAATTTGATCCCATGCTACGCGAGGTTGTAGCCTCCCACTTAGAGTTTTGCTTAACAAGTGTCGTGGGTGATTCGCACACGAGTAAAGTTAAGCTGGTGTGTGCAAGTCAGCGTGTTTTCGACTAAAAGACCCAGAGACGGAATTAGTCCCGATGGACTAAAGAAACCGTTAGTCGTGGGTAAAGAGTACACCTCCGCAGAGGTATTAAAACCTATTAGAAAAGCCGTGTCCATGTTTAAGGGCTGATGCAGGTCGGGTCAAGTGTCGGTCTTAGTGTCGGTCTTCGGAGGAGAAACTGCTAAACCAGAACATGGATCATGATTTGTGACTTGTGTTGATTATGATGATTATGATTATTTTTATCGTGGACTAACTATTGCAATTACTTGATTTATTGAGTATCCCTGGGACGGTTCTACCTCCTGGATATTCACCATAATCGTTTTCTTTATAAGCCCTTTATGTGGCGTCGCGCAGACGCCCGACTGTGGCATGTTTGATATTTATTTTATAAGCCCTTTATGTGGCGTCACACAGACGCCTGACTGTTTCATGTTTGATATTTATTTTATAAGCCCTTTTTTTGGCGTCGCACAGACACCCGACTGTGACATGTTTGATATTTATTTTACAAGCCCTTTATGTGGTGTCGCTTAGACGCCCGACTGAGGCATGCTTCATATCATGGCCCCTTCGAGGCGTCGCTTCAGACACCCGATCGGTGCATGTTATTTCTACCCCATTATTGCATATCCATGTTGCATATAAATAACCTGCCTGCATGCACCAGAGATTTTATTTTATGACTGACGATGTGATCATAGAATGTTTCAGCGCATGATTATCATTTATATTATACCCGTGTTCATAATGTTTGCGAGTACATTCAAAGTACTCACTGGCTTGTCCCTGGCTAATGTCTTGGCCAGATTTCTTGCATGGAGAGGAGCGTTGCGATGACCGCCCCGGAACCTAAGCAATGGTGATAGCAGCCTCGCGAAGATAGGAGTTAACCTGGTCAGCTGTTCCTGTGGGAAATGGAGTCCCATAGACCGTGGTGAACCACAAACCGCTTCCGCCATCAAACCACTAGAAACCATTTGTTGTACTCACAGGCCAGAGTGGTCTTGTCCTACATATTATGTATTTTTGCTTGGAATTTCTGTATCAAGTTGGTTCCTCATCAGCTAACAGTAATCCTGGGGCTGGTGAGCACAAGGGCCATTTTCTGGAAATTAATACCCGGAAAACCGGTCGCGACAAACTTGGTATCAGAGCCAGGCTGACCATTGGCTAATCCTATCTTAGCCAGGTCGAGAAACCTAGGAAAAACCAACCCACCAGACCCTAACCAAACACCAGCCAAGCTTCCCGTGCAAGATAGCCACACAGTGACCCCGACACTTTTGGCAGTCGGTGCCCAACCTATCAGCCTAGCCTGTCGATCACGCGCCAGTGACCGACACATAATCTGTCTTATTCGCAAGCGTGCGAAGGAAGACTCCGTCCCCTTTTTCTATAAAAAAAGTGCACGCTAGCCTCAACACAGCACAACCGGCCTCTTCCTCAAACCATGTTATAATGCCTGGTCCCGTCATGCACAATGAGACCACAGCAAACAACCTCGGAGGTTTTGTGACCGTGCTAGCAAACCTCACCCACCGTGCCTTTGCATTAGAAGAGCCCCCAGAATATGTAGTGTACCAAGGGTCCGTGAGCGGTGAAAGCCGTCAATTCTCGGCCACAGTGCACGTCTATGGTAGGGGTCTATCGCCAGAACGCACCTACAGGTTCACCGGAAGGACAACTTCCTTTGAGCCACAAGCCATCCAACTAGCCGCTCGAGAAGCTATAGTTCAACTCCGGCACTTGTCACCCAGAGTTAACTGTCGCTCGTTCCACTACTACCCCAGCCGTGACGGATATGGTAGACCACCCCAAGTTGCCAACGGAGATCATGAGACGGATCCTGCTTTATTGCATCTGGTGCGCTATGTAAGTACGCTAGAGGATTTGTTCAATCAAATCACCCTTGATCTGATCGCAGCTCGTGGAGAACTGATTCGCCGAGCCCCGGTAAGAAGAGAAGATGAGCCCAACGCTGAAAACCCAGTCGTGCTGTTCGGACAACCAATCAAGACCTTGAGGTCAGCCCCAACCATCAACCAAGGTGCTTTGATGACCCCAGAAGTACTTCGTCACCTTTTGGAAACGCACTCCAACGGGATCGTGGCCAACAATCCCCGAGATGGTCACCATCGCTACCCCGACCCTACAGTTCCTCAACCCCTTCCAGCTAATCCCGACGGTGAAAACCGTGGAGAAACCTCGACGTCCCTCGAGGCAAGCCCGATTAGATATTAACGAGGTAGACTAAAGCCGCTCGAGTAGTACCGAGTCTTAATATATCCTCGTCTTGTAAATGTGTGAGCCCGTACCGCCATCATTAAATGTTGTTTGCTTGTGCGCGTCGATTTTAATTGTAGCCATGCTTGTGTGCGTCGGTGTGCGACTGCATTTTGTTTTGTTCCAAGCGTAGTTACCAAAAACCAACCCCGGCCACACAAGTTTGTGCTATGAGTAAGCTTTTTGATTCCATCTAACAGGAAAGATTTGTTTGAAAACAACCCTTATCAAATCTCGAGGATGAGATTTTTCTTAAGGGGGGTAGTGTTGTGACACCCCAAAATTTTGACCTTGTTTTATTAATTAAAATTGTGCCAGGAAATTAAAACTTTTATTTTCTGGGCTCCTTTTTGATTTTTTTGAATATTTTTTCTCTTGTTATTATGGAGTTTTACCCAAAAAGAAAACCTTTCAAATATGTTATTGGGCTTGTTTAACCTCTCAAGAAATTTTTTTCTTTTAGAACTAATTACATAATTAATTTGCTTGATCTTTATTTTCTTGAAAAATGGTTTTCCAAGGTTATATGGCCATATTGAACTACAACCATTTGATAAATTCACTTAAAACTCCAACCAAAATTTGGAGATGTCAGGTGATGCTTTTAAATCACTTTTATGCAAAAATATCTTTTATTCATGAAATATTTTGAGCTCTACACCCAATTTTCTTCTCTGGTCCAATGGGCAATTTTGCACTACAACTCAGTTAAATACTTCTTTCTAGCCTCCACCAAAATTATGGGATGTTGGTAGTAGCATATGTTTCAAATTTATGCAAAAACCCAGTATTGTTATTTGAAAATTTTGAGTGAATCAACCTCATCTTCATTCTGGTCCAACATGATGGTTTGTACAGCATCCATATTCTTGCTTGCTCTTTGGCCCTTGATTCTTTCCCCTGCTTGTAGACCACCCTACAAAACCCCTAAGTCCAGGAGCATGCAACCATTGGAATATTTTTGGTCCATGAGATGATGCCATTTACCTCCTGTCCAGAATTGAAGTTTTGCAAAACTTGCACTAACAAGTTTGTGCTCTGTACAAACTAACCTCACCACCCTCTTGTGCATCTAAAGAGACTAGGATCAGGAAGATTTGGCCACTCCAAGAAAAGCCTAGGTGCCTGTGGCATTTTGTCAAACACCTGGAGTGCATGGACAGGATTGGCATGAGTTTTTGTTTGCATTATGAACTTGGTCCCCTGACCTAACCACCTTGTCCCTTGATCTCCCCTCTATCAATAACCTAGTCATGTTGCTTTCCAACCTCGCCCAAGCACTCTGGAGTGCCATGGCATTTCGCCGAGCAGCTGGTGGGCGTGCACTGGGCGCGCCCAGAGCGCACCAATTGCAGCCGCGCACCCGAGCCGCCGCGTCGCACGTACTCCATGCCCCTTGACACTTGGCCATCCGCAGCCAGCACGCCACGTATCCTCCTACACCACAACGCCACCCCTGGCACCCCATAGTGCGACTGTCAGGTTGGCCGTGGCGGCTAGCTGACGGCCGCATACAGGCCCCGGCCGTGTCGGCGCCGCCCGAGCCACCAGCTCTCGCCACCTGCCCCCTGGAGCTTCGCGAGCTCATCCACAAGTGTGTCGCATAGCTCTCGTCGCCGCCATGCCACCCTGACCGCTACAGAGAGGCGGTTCGCCGACGACCTTATCCTCGGCCGCGGAACCGCCATGGATACACTATAAATAGGAGACCCGAGCTCATCTGGGCACTCAGGCGGCCTCAGTCCACTCCTCCAGTTTCCCCCATGGCAGCCAATCGACCCGAGGAGGCCGTCCTCTTCCTCTCCGGCAACTTCTACCGCCGCCACTGCCCCGGCCTTTCCGGCGCCACCAGGACCTCCCCCTCTCCACTCTCTTCACCAGGAACTCCCTCGCTCTCATGAGTCCAAACCCCCACTCAATTTTGCTCGGGACTCGCCGTAGGCAAGAACTCACTTTGCCCGACAGCCACCACCCACTGAGAAGCTCGCCGCCGGCAGCTCCATCCATCCCAGGGGCCATGCCGACCACCGGAGGGACCGCCTCGACCCCCTGAGCCCGCGGGTGGCCTCCATTTCTTGAGAGGTGTCGCCAATCGCCGGCGACGACCGCCGGAGTCCCGCCTCCCATTCGGCCAGAGGAAGAAGAGGGAAGGGGACTGGTCAAACCTGACCTGTGGGGCCCCTGGACCCACTGTCAGCGACCCACCCCGCCGCCACGTGCTTTTAGTGAAAGCGTAAACCACCCCAGTACGTTTCCTCCGCTCCGAAAACGTATTCCTGTCTGAAGTGTTTTCTTTTATATTTCTTTTTAAAACAGATTTTGACCAAATCTTTGACTGGCTATAACTTTTTAAATATAACTCCAAATGAATTGATTCCTTTTCCTACATCTCCCAAATATTGTCTAGTTTATTTTCATATTTATTTACAAATTTTCCAAGAAACTTTTTTGTGCTGTTTTCAAACTATGTGCTATTTTAAATATTTCCAAAAATAGGATTTGTTGGAGAGAGGAGAAAACTTTCAAAGTGTTGGAATGCACCCTGACTCTCCCCACCTTGAAGGCAAGCATCCTGAACCATGGCATAATATTTTTGGTGTGTTAGTTGACGCGGTTATAACACCACCTTACTTCGGAAAAACTCGTTATTTTATGTGGAGATGTGATCTTTTGCATGAATGCATATTAGTGATTTTCCTTGCTGTTGGAAATGAATATACTTGTGATGGTGATCATCCTCATGTGCCTTGCATGCATGCCGGAAAGGAATCCGGGAAGGCCTCTGCCTTGGGTAGGCGTGAGCTTGTCGCCGGTCTCCGTTGGGACGGTTATGTCCGGTATGGCATAGTAAGGTATAATGAGCGGTGATCCTGTTGATTGAAATATGTTTGTTTTACATATCATGCAGGTAATACTTAAGCCTCCTGAGTCGGCCGAGATCGAGTCTTGTTCCAATAACCCCATACTTGTTTCGTGCTGCCACTTGTCCCTGCCGTAGGTAGGGTATGGTTCAGTAAGTTGTCAACCCTTGTCTTGGCACACACCGTACAGGGAGGCCAGGGTGGAAGATACTGGCTGCATCCGGTAGGCATGCCACCTGGTCCGGGAGCATGGGTGTTTCCGGTTGGGACCGAGAGGGGGGCACCCCTTAGAGCGCGCGATAGAAATTTGATCCCATGCTACGCGAGGTTGTAGCCTCCCCACTTAGGGTTTTGCTTAACAAGTGTCGTGGGTGATTCCAGACACGAGTAAAGTTAAGCTGGGGTGTGCAAGTCAGGCGTGTTTTCGACTAAAAGACCATAGACGGAATTAGTCCCGATGGACTAAAGAAATCCATTACTCGTGGGTAAAGAGTACACCCTCTGCAGAGGAATTAAAACCTATTAGAAAAGCCGTGTCCATGGTTAAGGGCTACAGTCTGGGTCGGGTCAAGTGTCGGTCTTAGTGTCGGTCTTCGGAGGAGAAACTGCTAAACCAGAACATGGATCATGATTTGTGACTTGTGTTGATTATGATGATTATGATTATTTTTATCGTGGACTAACTATTGCCATTACTTGATTTATTGAGTATCCCTGGGACGGTTCTACCTCCTGGATATTCACCATAATCGTTTTCTTTGTAAGCCCTTTATGTGGCGTCGCGCAGACGCCCGACTGTGGCATGTTTGATATTTATTTTATAAGCCCTTTATGTGGCGTCGCACAGATGCCCGACTGTGGCATGTTTGATATTTATTTTATAAGCCCTTTTTGTGGCGTCGCACAGACACCCGACTGTGGCATGTTTGATATTTATTTTACAAGCCCTTTATGTGGTGTCGCTTAGACGCCCGACTGAGGCATGCTTCATATCATGGCCCTTTCGAGGCGTCGCTTCAGACACCCGATCGGTGCATGTTATTTCTACCCCATTATTGCATATCCATGTTGCATATAAATAACCTGCCTGCATGCATGAGAGATTTTATTTTATGACCGACGATGTGATCATAGAATGTTTCAGCGCATGATTATCATTTATATTATACCCTTGTTCATAATGTTTGCGAGTACATTCGAAGTACTCACTGGCTTGTCCCTAGCTATTGTCTTGGCCAGATTTCTTGCATGGAGAGGAGCGTTGCGATGACCGCGCCGGAACCTAAGCAATGGTGATAGCAGCCTCGCGAAGATAGGAGTTAACCTGGTTAGCTGTTCCAGCGGGAAATGGAGTCCCATAGACCGTGGTGAACCACAAACCGCTTCCGCCATCAAACCACTAGAAACCATTTGTTGTACTCACAGGCCAGAGTGGTCTTGTACTACATATTATGTATTTTTTCTTGGAATTTCTGTATCAAGTTGGTGCCTCATCAACTAACAGTATTCCTGGGGATGGTGAGCACAAGGGCCATTTTCTGGAAATTAATACCCAGAAAACTGGTCGCGACATTCCGATTATGGAAGATATCGGCCTGCCGTCAAGGCGCCAGGGAGGCCTGGGCCATGGTGAAGACGCGGTACACGAAGTCGACCCAAACCACATGGCGAGGTCGGACTGTGGGGCCCGATGGGAAGGAGATCCTGTGAGCTTAGTGTACGCCAAGTAGAATTGGCATAAAGTATTCCTAACAGGACTGTAAACTAGACAGCCTATTATATGGTATTGAGGAGGAATACACCCAGTCAAATTGACTATGTAATTTAAGATGACATGTATAAATGCCTTCTAGCCGGATTGTAGATCGTTTGTCATGGCGGACCTTTTTGCTTCAACCTCGGGACCCTATAGCCCGGAGTGTGTCCGAATACCCTCTCGGTTATGTAAGAACCGGGCATGCATGGAGACCAGGCGAGGGGTCATTATTGCTTGAATGCACAAGTGCCCAACTAGTTATGTTATATTACATGGTTAGTAAGAAACATCTTCCAGGAGAATAGTTCCGTTAGGGGTTCCTTTCCTAGGAGGCATGCCCTAAAGTGCATGTCCGGACTGAAAAAAAAGGTAAAAGCATCCGGGGCAGATAAATAAATAAGTGAAAAATCATCTTTAGTTCACCGATCGAATATTCCCTTAAGAACGCTAGCTTTGGCTTCACCCACCGAGGTACACATCCGCTGACCCAGCAAGAATAATCGCAGAGGTGCTCCTTTACCACCTAGCCGAACAATCGGGAATGTAGGGGTAAGCACAGGAGCCAGGCAACCCAGCTTGGCCAAAACTTAAGTCATATCGATGCATATAATGGTGAATAAAAGGTACATGCGGATAGCGGGTCAAGTGTGTGCGAACAATGCGCGGACGAGCCTTTAAAGGCTGTAAGAGAAAAAGAGGGAGAAGGAGAGAAATATAAGACAACTAATGTGTAAAAAATAGACGGAGGAAGGAGACGAACTCAGAATCCGGCGCTAGGCGTAGAATCTTCGGAGACGGGCTGCGTTCCATGGGTTCGGCTCGAGTCGGTTATCCGATGCGTCTCGCAGACGGTACGCTCCACCGGTCAGGACTTGGTCGATAATAAAGGGACCTTCCCATTTAGGCTTGAGTTTGTCCTTTTTCTTGTCCGGCAGGCGTAGAACTAACTCGCAACCGTTGTAAGTTTTGGCCCGTACTTCTTTGCTTTGATATCGTCGAGCCTGCTGTTGATAGAATGCGGAACGGGCTTTTGCCACGTCACGCTCCTCCTCCAAGGCGTCCAAACTGTCCTGCCGATCGATCTCGGCTTCTCTTTCTTCGTACATGCGCACGCGAAGTGAGTCATGAATTATGTCGTAGGGCAGAACTGCCTCTGCGCCGTATACCATAAAGAATGGTGTGAATCCGATGGTGCGATTCGGCGTGGTCCGCAGCCCCCAGAGTACGGAGTCGAGCTCCTCTACCCAGTGTGTGTTAGATTCCTTGAGGGACCGCACTAACTGGGTTTGATGCCGCCATGATTAGACCATTTGCTCGCTCGACTTGACCGTTAGTTTGAGGGTGATAGATGAAGCATAGTCGAGCTTGATGCCCATGTTTTGCACCGAGTTTGACCTCGTCGGCCGTGAAGTTCGTGCCGCTATCGTGATGATGTGGGGACGCCTGTAACGGTGTACGACCCTCGATATGAAGTCGATCACCGGTCCGGATTCGCCGCCTTAACAGGCTTGGCCTTTATCCATTTGGTGAATTTATCCACCATGACCAGTAGGTATTTTGCTTGTGGGTTCCTCCTTTAAGGGTCCAACCATGTCAAGCCCCAGGATCTGCGAAGGGCGGTGATGGGTATAGTTTGGAGGGCAGTGGGTGGCATGTGGCTTTGATTAGCAAAGAGCTGGCAACCGACGCATCATTGGTCTAAGTCCTGAGCATCTGCCCAGGCCATCGGCCAATAAAATCCTGTACAAAAGGCCTTGCTTACGAGGGCCCTGGCTGCGGCGTGGTGCCCGCCGAGTCCGGCATGAATTTCAGCTAGAAGATTCCGCCCTTCCTCTTCGGAGATACACCTTTGAAGGAATCCGGTGGTGCTTTTCTTAGAAAGCTCTCCCTCGTGGACTTTATAGGCTTTAGATCACCGCACTATGCAGCGTGCCTCGTTTTGGTCCTCGGGAAGTTCCTACCTAGTTAGGTAAGCTAGGAATGGTTCCGCCCACGGGCAATGACTGCCATTATTACGGGCTGAAGATGTTACTTTGCTGGCGAGCCTCCAATTGTGTCAGAATTTTCGTGTGTCGGGCGGCGGTTGGGTCCGGGCTGTTATTTCCGGACTTCTTCCCATAATACGGATGGCTTGAACAGCCCTCTAAGAAGATATTGGGGGACGGCATCGCTCTTTGCGCCTAATGCGCCAAGACGTCTGCTGCCTGATTGTTTTCCCGAGCTATATGGTGAAATTCGAGCCCTTGAACCGGCTGACATTTTAGGACGGCGCTATGATAAGCCGCCATTTTCGGATCCTTGGCGTCAAAGTCTCCATTTATTTGGGATATCACGAGGTTCGAATCCCCGCGCACCTCTAGGCGTTGAATGCCCATGGATACTGCCATCCGGAAACCATGTAAAAGGGCCTCGATTCGCCGCGTTGTTGAGTTCAGATACATTATCTCGAGTACGTATTGACTCAGATCTCCTATTGGGGACGTCGAACACGCCATCCCCTGCACCAGCCAACATTTTGGAGCCGTCGAAGTGCATGATCCAGTTGGAATATGTGCCGTACTCTTTAAGGAGTTCGGCTTCAGTCCATTCGGCGACGAAGTCGGCCAAAACTTGCGACTTAATTGCTTGCCGTGGTTTATAGGTTATGTCGAACGGGAGGAGCTCAATGGCCCATTTGGCAATCCGGCCCGTCGCGTCGCGGTTGCTTATAATGTCGTTAAGAGGTACTTCGGAGGCTACTGTTATTGAACACTCTTGAAAATAGTGTCGCAGCTTCCAGGATGCCATAAACACCGCATATGATATCTTTTGATAATGCGGATACCGTGACTTGCATGGAGTGAGGATAGTGGACACGTAGTAAACTGGTTTTTGAAGGGGGAACTTGTGTCTCCGTTTCTCGTTCGACAACGAGCACCGCGCTTACAACTTGATGAGTTGTCGCGATGTATAATAGCATTGGTTCGCCCATGTTGGGCGCGGCCAGGACCGGGTTTGTTGCCAATATGGCTTTTATTTATTCGAGTCCGGCCGTGGCGGCATCCGTCCACTCAAAGTGTTCGGTGCGCCGGAGAAGGCGATAAAGGGGTAATGCCTTTTCTCCCAAACGGGAGATAAAGCGGCTTAGACCCGCCACGCATCCAGTCAATTTTTGTATTTGCTTGAGGTCCTTTGGGATATCCAATTGTGACAGAGCTCGGATCTTGGCTGGGTTTGCTTCAATTCCTCTACCGGATACGATGAAGCCCAAGAGCTTTCCGGCTGGTACGCCGAAAACACATTTTTCCAGGTTAAGTTTGATGTCATATGTTCGGAGATTATCGAACGTGAGCCTCAAGTCTTCTACTAGAGTTTAGACATGCTTGGTTTTGACGACCACATCATCTACGTATGCCTCCACTATTTTGCCGATCTGGTTTGCCGGACATGTCCGAATCATGCGCTGATATGTTTCACCGGCGCTTTTGAGCCCGAAGGCGTTGTGTTGAAGCGTAATGGGCCGATGGGTGATAAATGCCGTTGCGGCTTGTTCAGCTCTGCCATCTTAATTTGATGGTAGCGGAGTATGCGCCGAGGAAACACAATGGATCGTGTCCTGCGGTAGCGTCGATAATTTGATCGATGCGAGGGAGGGGGAAGGGATCCTTTGGGCAAGCCTTGTTGAGGTCCTTGAAATCGACGCATAGGCGCCAGGATTTGTCCTTTGGTACCATCACCAGGTTTGCTAGCCAGTCCGGATGTTTTATATCTCTGATGAATCCGGCCTCCAATAGTTTGGCTAGCTCCTCTCCCATGGCTTGTCTCTTAGGTTCGAGAAACGCCAAGAGCCTGTTTGATCGGCTTGAATCCTTTTAGGATGTTTAGGCTGTGCTCGCCAGCCGGCGTGGGATTCTGGCATGTCTGAAGGGTACCTGCAAAATGTCCCAATTTTCGCAGAGGGAATTCTCAGAAGGGTCTGGCGCCTACATCAGGGTTTAATTGTGCCCGATGGAGGCCGCTTTTTGTAGGGTCCATTGGGTGGACTTGGAATTTGACTATTTCAGACGCTGGTTTAAAGGAGGTGGACTTGGATCTTTTATCGAGTATCACATCGCCCCTGTTCACCGTGGAGCGCAGCCTTGATCAGTTCCTCGGCCGCTAGGGCTTTGGATAGTGCCTCAAGGGCTAGTGCGGCTGTCTTGTTTTGGGCGCGGAGTGCTATGTCCGGTCACTAGCAAGAGTGATGATTCCGCTGGGCCGGGCATTTTGAGCTTCATGTACCCGTAATGGGGTATAGCTTGAAAAATTGTGAATGCCTCTCGCCCTAATAGAGTGTGGTATCCGCTGCTGAACGGGGCCACTTGGAACATGACCTCCTCGGACCTGTAATTATCCAGCGTGCCAAACACCACATCCAGTGTGATTTTTCCTGTGCAGCAAGCTTCCCGACTGGGTATTATTCCTCTAAAGGTTGTGCTGCTTCGCTCAATGCGGCTCCAGTCTATTTCCATTTTTCGAAGGGTTTCCTCATAAATGAGGTTCAATCCGCTGCCACCGTCCATGAGTACCTTGGTAAGGCGAAAGCCGTCCACTATTGGACCGAGGACCAATGCTGCTGGTGCTCGAGCTGTTCGGCATTTAGGTTCATCACTGGCTTTAAAGGTAATAGCCGTGTCACTCCATGGATTTATTGTGGCTACTTGGTAGACTTCGGCAAGGCCGCGGAGTGTTCGTTTTCGCATATTGTTTGATGTGAAAGTCTCGAAGAATGTTAATATCGTACTGGTATCCCTGGGCTGGTGCTCTGTGGATGCTGGGGTTAGAAGCTCTTTGCCACTTTTGGCCACCTACCGGAGTATCCAACATGCTCTAAGGCTATGAGTTGGTGTGGCGCCCTCTGTACTATGAATTTTACAGGGTCCGTTGAGCCATCCCTCCAGTACGGTTCCATGCCCCGTAGGGTTTTTGTTTTGTTTTGTGGTGTTTAACCCGGGTGATTGGCGATAATGCACCCTTTTATTTCGGACTAGGTTATGTATTCGGGGCCGGATTGTCCCAAAATCTTACTTTGGTTTTCCAGGCGCTTTCCATCGCACAGTACTTTCGTACTATGGACGCCAAGTCAGCAAAGCGTGTAATTTCACGGCGACCTATGGCGTTGAGGATTCCCTTGTCCATGCAATTATTGCAGAAGAATGAAATTGCGTCTTCCTCGCGGCAGTCCTTTATCATGTTCATAACCAGGAGGAATCTCGCCCGAGAATGATGTCTTATTTTCGCCGGGCTCTTGCCTAATTTTGGATAGATCGCCTATGTTCGGGTGGGTGGGTGGAATTAGATCCGAAACCTCACCCAATCTGAGGCTCAAGGGCCAAGGAGTTTCCGAACTCGGAAGCTTGGATTCTTGGATGTTGACCAATGAATCTAACCCGTTGCTCGACACTAAGTTCAGGTCTTGAGTGTCGCCCTCCCTCCGCTGGTATCCGCTTGAGGGATCGGGAATCCGGACATAGCTAGTCCTTAAGATAGATGAAGGGTCACCACATTGTTCCTCCACCACAGAAACGTGATGGGTGACCTGGGGAGAGTTAATCTCTCTCAGATCGGGTTTAAGCCCAATCTGATCGTAGTCTGTAGCGACTCCCAGGGCGACGATGCGATCCAGGAGCTCGTTTAAGGAAGAGAGCTCCATCAGATCTAACTGCTCGGCGAGTTCCGAGTTGACGTGAAGATTGCTTTCGATGACCCGAGAAGTCATCGCTGGCGCTGCTTACTAACAAGCGGTGATAAGGAAACCGCTTAGCCGGAGAGTTTGGCCGATAGCCAAAGCACCTTTAGTAACAAAGTGCCGTCTTTAAAGACGGATGAGGCATCCTTCCTGTTGGCATTTACACGTAGGAACTCTCAATGAAAGCACCAATGTTGGTGTCAAACCGCGGATCTCGGTAGGGGGTCCCAACTGTGCGTCTAGGCGGATGGTAACAAGAGACAAGGACACGATGTTTTACCAGGTTCGGCCCTCTCGATGGAGGTAAAACCCTACTCCTGCTTGATTAATATTGATGATATGGGTAGTACAAGAGTAGATCTACCACGAGATCAGAGAGACTAAACCCTAGAAGCTAGCCTATGGTATGATTGTTGTTCGTCCTACGGACTAAAACCCTCCGGTTTATATAGACATCGGAGAGGGCTAGGGTTACACAGAGGCGGTTACAATGGGAGGAGATCTACATATCCGTATCGCCAAGCTTGCCTTCCACGCCAAGGAAAGTCCCATCCGGACACGGGATGAAGTCTTCAATCTTGTATCTTCATAGTCCAGGAGTCCGGCCAAAGTTCATAGTCCGGCCATCCGGACACCCCCTAATCCGGGACTCCCCCAAGGACCCCGTGGTTTGGAGGGCTGGATGAACAGTAGACGGTGGAGGGGTGCCCGTGGAGGGGTGGTTGAACAGGAGCCGGTAGAGTAGCGCGCGGTGGAGGCTGGATGAACATGAGCCCGTGGAGGCTGGAGGAGGTCGACGGTAGCCCGTGGAGGCTGGAGGAGGCCGTCGGTGGAGATGAATAGTATCCCGTGGAGTCCCGTTTTGCGGTACGCCACACCCCTCCCGATGAACAGGACCCCCGTTTCGACCGTAGCACTCCAACACAAGTCCGTTTCGTCCGTTTTGCGGTACGCCACACCCCTCCCGATTAACAGGACCCCCGTTTCGACCGTAGGAGGTTCGTTTTCGTCCGCTTTTGCGGCACGCTGCACCCTCCCGATCAACAGGACCTCGTTTCGACCGTGGAGGTCCGCTTCTCCGCTTTTACGGCACGCCACACCCTCCCGATCAACAGACCCTGCTCCGACGTAGGAGGTCCGTTTCCTCCGTTGCGCGGTACGCCAGGCCTTGTTTCCATCGCCTGTTCCATCCAAGCCCTACCAATGAACATGACCATGCATTCCATTCCGACCGAGCTGGTTGGCTCCCCATGAACACGACGACGACGTTGTTTCTCCTTTCCGACCCAGCCATGTACATATGCGCGAGTAGGCGTTCGAGACCCCGCCCATATGTACACATACGTGGCCATATTTTCTTTCTTGCACCTCGGCCATTGACGACGCGTGTACATGCTACGTGCGCGCCTCTACTACGACACATGCGCGCCTCTACATCAACCAGTATATATGTACGTACACGTTCGCGACCAGAATGACAACGCTACGTATGCTTCGACCAGGTGGGTCCCGACTGTCTGGCACTTCCTTGCCTGCGAAGATGTAGCTGGTGTGTCCCAGCAGTCAGGGGGGGGGGGCGAATCGTTTGTTTTTTTGCCCGGACGCACTTCCTTGCGTGCGAAGATGTAGCTAGTGGGTCCCAGTAGTCAGGGGGAAACGTTTTTTCGCGAAATACGGTGGCCTGTCCGGTGGGTCCCTACTGTCAGGTGGAGGAATAATTATTTTGCGCGTAATAAGGAGGCACTTCCTTGCGGCCGCCGTGGACCCAGCTGTCAGCCTCTCCATGCACAGTACTCTTCCGATGGAAGTCGGTCGTTGACCACATTGACCACGCCGCACCGATAGCACCACAGTGGTGGACGACGGCAAGGCCTAGGAAGGGGACGACGCGGAGCCGGGGAAGACGCAACAGTGTATGCCCAGGCGAAGAGGAGTACGAGGGTGAGGCTGCCATCGCTGCAGAATAACATGGGGTGTGGGTGAGTAGAGGGATGGCCTGGCCAGCGGTGGGAGTAGTAGGGGGCGGTGAGGCCTCTGCCGCATCACAGCCGGCCACGGGAGGCAGGAGCACGAGGCACGACCGGCGCTGGTTTGGGCGGCTGGAGCAAGAAGACCAGAGGTTGAAGAAGCACTACAGCCGGTGGATGGACATCGTACGGTCACTGGAGCTTGAATCATGCATATTGATTAAGTTGACAAATCCCTCCGTCCCCATCAACTTAGTAGGCCCACAAGTCAGCCTGGCACTATATTGGGTCCTAGCTAACAGGCGGAGTATTCATTTTTTTTGTGCGTAATAAGGAGGCACTTACTTGCATGCAAAGATATAGCTGTTGGGTCCGAGCTGTCAGCGGCAGTAACTTTTTTTTTTTTGCAAAATACAGAGGCCCTTTCGGTGGGTCCCTGATGTCAGGTGGAGGAATCATTATTTTGCGCGTAATAAGGAGGCATTTCCTTGCGTGCGGCCATGGACCAAGCTGTCGGCCTCTCCACGTACAGTCCACTTCAGATGCATGTCGGTCGTTAACCACGTTGACCAGGCCGCGCCGAGAGCACCAGGGCGGTGGACGACGGCGAGGTCTAGGAAGGGAACGACACGGAGGCAGGGAAGACTCGACAATTGCTTCCCACGCGGAGGGGAGTACGATTGTATGAGGGTTTACTGGTTCGTCTGCAGTCGCCGGAGAATAACAGCTGGTGTGGGTGAGTAGAGGGATGGCTAGGCCAGCGATGGGAGTACGATGGGGCGGTGAGGCCTGCATGGCAGCAGAGCCGGCCGCGGGGAGGAGGGAGCAGGCAGTCCCGCCGGCGCTTGTTTGAGCGGCTGGAGCAGGAAGAGCTGCGATTGAAGAAGCACGACGGCCATTGGATGGCCATCCAACAGTCACTGCTTGTGCGTCAATCTTTTTTTAGGAAAGCCCCAAATCTGTGGAAAACAACATACATCCCATCTGCCATTATTTCTAATAATTTACAGCCCATTTGCTAATTCTTAAGGTTTTTTTGGAGCCCATATTCTTTTTGTTAGCATTACAGCCCATATTGTGGCCATGGTTAAAAATTATACGAAATTTTGCATATTTCAAAAGCGGTCCGAACTGTTTTAATCCCAAAATTTCGACTCACATTCAAACTGGTTTTAAAAATAAATGTATATCAATATAAAATCCAACAAATTCTCCACGCATAAAAATTAATGTAATTTAAAATCTCGAAATGAAAAAAAGATATTTGAAACTAATTGCCGGTTTGATGTGTTTTAAAAATGTACAGCCCATTTCTCATTACCGATGGGCCATTTTCTCGGCCAGCCGAATGAAAGCTCTCCTCGTCTTGAAAGATTTGCAGCCCAACAGGCCCGACAAAGCGACTTACTTGGCAAATCACAAAAAAACTGGGCTGTGGCCGTGGACCCAGCTGTCAGCCTCTCGACGTACAGTACTCTTCCGATGGAAGTCGTTCCTTGACCACGTTCACCACGCCGCGCGGAGAGCACCATGGCGGTGGACGATGGCGAGGCCTAGGAAGGGGATGACGCGGAGCCGGGGAAGACGCGGCAGTGGAAGACCGTGGGAAGAGGAGTGTGAGGGTTCACTGGTTCGGCTGCGGTGTGAGGCTGCCGTCGCCGCAGGGCCTGGCCAGCGGTGGGAATAGTAGGGGGCGATGGGGCCTCCGCGGAAGCACAACCGGCCGCGGGAGGCACGAGCATGAGGCACGACCGGTGCTGGTTTGGGCGGCTGGAACAAGAAGACCAGAGGTTGAAGAAGCACTACGGCCGTTGGATGGACATCGTACGGTCATTGGAGCTAGAATCGTTCATATTGACTAAGTTGACAAAGCCCTTCGTCCCCCGTCAACTTAGTAGGCCCACAAGTCAGCCTCCCACCAAGGTGGGTCCCAGCTAGCAGGGGGAGTATTCATTTTTTTGTGCGTAATAAGGAGGCACTTCCGGTGGGTCCGAGTGACAGCGGGGGGAACGTTTTTTCACGAAATACGGTGGCCCGTCAGGTGAGTCCCAGCAGTCAGGGGGCAAACGTTTTTTTCGCAAAATACGGTGGCCCGTCCAGTGGGTCCCTGCTGTCAGTTGGAGGAATCATTATTTTCCGCGTAATAAGGAGGCACTTACTTTCTGCGGCCGTGGACCCAGCTGAGACTCTCCACGTACAGTATACTTCCGATGGAAGTCGTTCCTTCACCACGTTGACCTCGCCGCGCTCCGTTGCATGCATGCGTCCATGGGCGTGGTGCGTCCCCACTGTCAGCCTCTCACGTACGGTCATCTTCCAATGACTCTTGGTTGTTGACCACGTTGACCACGTTGACCAAGTTGACAACGCCCTGCATAGGCTTCGACCTATCGGCCCACATGTCAGCCTGCAAAAGTGTGGCATATATTTAACCCATGTTTCCAAGAATGTAAAGTCCATTTGCTGGGCTGGGTGAACAAATAATTTCGCGTCAATCAGGCCCATTTATATTTTCTAAGAAATCCCAACCCATTTTCACTTCCTTGATACACGTATTAGGTGGGCTTGTTATATATATAATGTTATGTTAGAAGGAGCAATTAATATCAAAGAATAAACCAGAGAGGCACATTTTTTATTTATATAATTAAGAAATTAGCGAGTTATTGCTCAAAATAAAAATGAGCGCGTTATTATTAAATTGGTCCTTCAAAATCTTCGCAAGCTTTTGTACGCAATCACCAGGATTTTCCTTGCTTGTGAGTCAAAAACAACCAGGATTTTCCGTTAAACATTTACTTTTATAAGTTAATAACACGTGGGATGTTTTTATAATGTATATATAAGTCTCTATAAAATATACGATAATAGTAATAATATAAATATATATGTGGTTAGAAGGGAAAACATAAATTGGACACAACATTACTTTTATAAGAGACCTCGTTTTATACCCCACAAGAGGCATACTAACAAGTTCACACACAAATACAACAGAAAAGGTAAACATTCATATCAAACTCAGGTTCACAGGACACGCTCATATTCATAGCCAACATTCACTATCAACAACTCAAAAGATTCATATATACACAAGCTCAAGATATCTATGCATCCAAATGATTGATAGATCACATGACAATATTCATACATAATTCACAAAAGATTCAGATATACACATGTTCAATATGTTTATGCATCCAAATGATTGAGATCACAACCAATATGATCCATGGACTAACTTTAATTACCTAGGGTACAGACTGGTAAATGGTGTTCAATCGGAGGTACTTCTTGCTAAAATTAGTTCTTGTACGAGTAAACTTTCGAGTACATAAGAGGCAAGCATGCATAATCTGAACTTTGCTTGTAGGTTTATCCTCAAATAGTGGCCTCGTGCGAGGAGGTTTGAGCAACTTGGCCACTACTTTCATCCAACTAGTTTATGGCTCATCTTGGTCCTCAGATCTCGCCAAAATTCTACATTGCAAGCGAGAAAGGAGGCGGTTGAGAAAATGAACCACCCAAATTTTTGTGCAGTTCAACTGAAATGGAGCATCCTTGGCGTGTGACCGATTAAGTGCCGATGAATATCTGCGTCAACCAACTTGTCGGAATCTTTAGACTCCATGCCATATAGTTCGCTACCATATGTGCCGATAACCAAAAGGCACAAGTTGGGACCAAAGACTGGACTGCGTTTTTTGGGCTATGCACCAAGCAATATTTTGGCGCTCACTCTCCTAATACTTGAGTTTGACAATTGGTTGACCTTGATTGATACTCGAATGAATATAGGCACTTCTTGTCAACATTGATGCTTGTCTGAGTGAATTTTGGAGTACATAGCAGTAGCATAAGTATCTGTCCATCTGATCATTTTGTGCAGTTCTACTGAAATCACCCGATGTAATGATTTGCCTACGAGTTCAGGCTCCAAATTACTCCTTTATGAAATCGGCAAACAGTAGCACAATACCAAATTACCAATACATATGACAGGCACAATAATCAGGATAAAGACCAGTACCAACCTGTGTGAGGTAGCATATCAATTACTATTTCCTTTGATTGGAAGCCGAGATAAGCCAAGCGACTGACAGCAAAGGAAGAAAGCAAGCGGAGATTAGCGACTGACAGGAAAGGACGGAAGCTGTCGAGGCAATGAAGCACCCAAAGTTTTTGTGCAGTTCCACCAAAATCGAGCATCCCTATTGGCACATATATTGAGAGAGTGAGATTACTGTAATAGTGGGACTAGTTGATGAAACATACACTAACAAATAGAAGCACCCTCATTATCTTAATGGGTAAAGTTAGCAACATAGTAGTCTTGCTTAAAGAGAGGTATTAGTTTATTTAATCAGTGCCAATTAGCTCAACTCAACACTCAAAGCATTGCCATTTATCATAGGTTGCAAAACTTAAAAGTGCAAAGATAAAGGAGTTTCTCATGACAGTAGCACGATACAAATAGAGATGACAGCAAACTAATATGGATGAAGGCCTTAGGCCCATACCAACTTGAGAAAAAAAGCTTATTCATGTAGTCCCATAAGAGATGATAAAGCACTCTTTGGAATCACACAATAGTATATATTTTGTGCACTTCAAATGTATGGTTGAAATCACTCTTGTTTACCAAAGGCTGAGATTATATCGAAGATTATCAAGAACTTCCAGCAGAGTTAAAGCACTGGCTGGGATACAGTTCATTGTATTGTCTTGTGTAGTTCCACTAAAATGTATGATTGGCACAACATGATCCCTGTTTGCACAAGTAGGAACAAGGTGAAACCTTCATTAGCTTAGTGAGAAAGGATAGGAAGACATTAGCATATTACTCAAACAGTAGCATCAAATTCATGATGGACAATACGCAAAACATTGCCTCATTGAACCAATGGCAATAAATTGACATGCAAAACAATAGCACTATTATGTCATGACACTAATAATATTCCTCCCTGCTCCACCACATGATTCACCTCCATAGACAAACATTCACACATACATGATTCAACATAGGGTCCTACTAAAGATTTGTTTAACTCCAACAGAAAATTAGGCAAGAATAAATTAGTGGTACTTAAGTACTCCTAATTAATTAAGTGAGACAGCAGAAGTGGAAGGGCTCTCGGAGGATCGCCTCACATGTAAGGTAGTCGCTGCGGAGCCCTTGAATGGCCTCGACTGAGGCCTCTGGCTTCAGCAAGATCGCCTTGGCACTGTTTATTCTTCTTCTTCCTCTTCATGCTCTGCTTCTCTTTCTCCTCACCAGTTGGTGAAACCAAGTACATGATTGGCGTTCTAATTCAGAAGTGGTTTTGTCAGTGAGGGAGTACAAGTGTACTAGTAAAAAATAGCATTATTTTCTCATGGCAGTCGGAAAATAGAGATGAACACATGCATTAAATATCATTCTTACCTAAAGGAAGGTTATGGCGCCAATATGGATGATGAGGATTGGAACACATATTCCCTTTGTGCAGTTCCACCAAAATGAACCAACTGTTCCATTCGACATTCAGCTTAAACAACACAAAAGTCACTTCTTTTAAGAAGAGTTTTGTGCAAGTGCACCAAAAGGTCACAACAACAAACTGGTGAATTGGATATCCTGTTTGCACAAAAAGGCACAGAGGAAACAATGAGTCTCAAACAATTACAGGCAAAAACATTTGGCTAAACTTGTCAGAGTCTCAAACAATTACAGGCAAAAACAGTGGCATGGCTTCATTTTTACCAAGGACATTATATTAAGAACAGCTAAGGCTGCGTTCGGTTCACATGTTTGGTGCAGGATTTTCGTAGGAACACAATTCCTATGGTATTCTTTCCCTTCCAACCGTTCGGAACACGGGAAAGGTGAATAGTGTTTCATAGGAAAGCTGGTCTGGTAGTACTGATTCCATAGGATTAGAAACATCCACGCGCTGCTCATTTTTTGAGCGGAAGCCCGAGGCAGGCGCTCGCTGCCATGCGTTAGACAAGTTGCTGTGCTGTGTTTGCTGGAATAAAAAAATCAACCTATGTGTGGTACGTGAGGTGAGGACAAGAGTAGTCACTGTGCAGCTGAATAAACAAATAGCATCTCATACTGCCAAGCATGCTACTCTAAAAAAACAAATCTGTACATTTAAGTAGTCCATCCAACACATTCTCTTGAGAGTTTCCTCCGGTTCGCTGTTCCATAGTTTTATACCTACATTCCTTTCCTATTCCTCTATTTTCATCAAGATCTATGTTTTCTGCCCCTTTATTCCGACCGGAGCCTAAATATTTGGTATAAGGGCATGGGACAGTGGGTGCACCAAAGCAGTACAACACCATGTACGTAAACAGGGGCATAAAGTGGTGATTC
Source organism: Aegilops longissima (assembly GCA_021605205.1). Classification (NCBI taxonomy): domain Eukaryota; kingdom Viridiplantae; phylum Streptophyta; class Magnoliopsida; order Poales; family Poaceae; genus Aegilops; species Aegilops longissima. The sequence goes on along the minus strand of CM038681.1, from coordinate 595,327,768 downwards.
ATAGTTTGTTGCCCGAGAAACAAACATCCAAGAAACATATCTGGGTTGGTCCCATTTTGTTCACTCTAGCCACCTACTCCTATGTGTGGATAGCAAATCTAGTCCTGGTCATACCCATCTGTACAGCGTTACCCCTATATTTCCTTTTTCACCAAGAGACCGTTGGATGACCAATCTGTACTACTTTCACCCCCTTCCTTCCTGTTTGTACCAAGTCCGATGTACATACTAAATTCCCCCACCCCCACTTTATTTCTTGTTTGAACCAAGTACTCCCTCCGTCCGGAATTACTTGTCATCAAAATGGATGTGTCTAGAACTAAAATACATATAGATACATCCATTTCAATGACAAGTATTTTCGGACGGAGGGAGTACAAGATTCGACTCCATGAAGTAGCTTTACCTCTAACAATAGAAGAAAAAAATAGGTGACGTTGGACCATCCGATCGAGAGGGGCTGAGAGGTAGAAAATGATGCACATGCAGCGATGTAGCGAGCTAGGGAAGTAGAGCTAAGGTGGTTTCGAACGAAGATATACCTGAAGGTCGTCGGGATGTGGATAGGTGGGTGGCGGGAGGCCGGATCCGCCCACAGGAAACGATGAAGGGATCGAAGGACCTCCCGCGCCGGCGCTCGGCCAGAGATGACGGTGCGGTCGGCAGTGGGTCTCCTCCCTCGCTGTCGACAACGGCCTAAACACCGCCCCTCCTCCCCTTCACCGGCGGAGGGGGATATGTCCGGATGTGTAACCAGCGGTGAGGATAGAAAGCCAGTGTTTTTTGAAGGGAGATAGACAGTGTTACTACCCCTATCTTGTTTAGATCTGGAGAGCATGAGAGTATGTGAATAGAGCAACCCTAGATAGCAAGCGCGGAAGCTCCGGCCTATATATAAGTAGTGGGGTAGTTTTCCTTTCTCACTCTATCAAAACAATCGTTTAAAATTGTGTACTACTACATGCCAGATCGCGTTTTTTTAGTTGTTGATTGTTTTTGAGATAGCTACCCGCTTGTTCCAAGTGGTGTTAGGTGTGCCAGTCGCACTTTGTATCGTTCAAGTCTGGTACTACAAGTCCCTCCATTAAATGAACAACCACCCCTCGTAAAATTGTGAACAAGCCCACGGCTAAAATTAGCGGAAACGTGGGTTGCCCCAACATGCATTATTATTTATATTTTCTACTCCTCCGCTCCTAAATATAAGTCTTTTTATTAGCCACACCTAAGACAAGATTTTTTTATTAGCAGTGAACCCCACATGTCATAGACACAAAAATTGTGGCAAGATTCCTTAGGCAAGCCAAAGTGTGTCTAACAATTTGAGCAACTCAGGTTAGGCAAGTGTGGCAAGTGTGGGAAAAATAATGTGGCAACATAAGACAAACATAGTCACAATCCAAACAGCCCCGTAATTTTTGTGACATGCATGAAAATTTGGTTAGTTAAATTTATAGTCAAAATTTGGCAAGGTGCATCAAATCAACACATGCAAGTATCAAAAGGAAAGTCACGGCATGCATGCATGCGTTGTACTCCTCCGTTTCCAAATATAAGTCTTTTAGAGATTGCAACAAGTGACTACATACGAAGCAGAATATGTCTACTCCTACATACGAAGTAGCCCATTTGAAATGTGTAAAAGACTTTTATCGAAAAGTGCTTTGATGTGTCGCGTCAACTCATACAAGACCGAGAAATTTGATTACTACGACGCCTCTCCTCATGGATTGAGCTCGGTGCCTTAACTACACCGCCTTTGGCTGCATGACAGGAGGGCCAACCACCTGTTGGGCCCACCTGTCATAGACGCAAAGGCAGGAGCAGTAAGTAGAAGCTTTCGCTACACACTATCCCTCCCGCACGAGGTGGACGGACATGTAGCAGTGGTTTCGATAATGTAGAAGTAGGAGTAGCATCATTGTTTGTCTTCTCGAAGAGGCAAAGAGCCAAGCGCAACCCGAACGTGGCAGTTGCAAACGCTCGCGTGGTGCGGTTCCTTGGAGCACGCATATACTAGCCAGGCTCTTGCATGAGACAAAATTGCTACTCCCTCCTTTCCGGTTTATAGTGCTCAATTCAAAAATCTCACCAATCAATGTAGATGGTGAGTGGTGGAAAACAGTTTGTAGTTTAGCAAAAGCACCTAATTAATGCTCTTGTTTTCCTCAAAAAATTATGTTTATCAATGCATTAATTGCAATGCATGCATGCATAAAGTACATGCATTGGTCAAATTTCTCTTAATACTTGCATGCAATGATTTAATGCACCTTGGAATCTGAAAATGTGATGGAAAACAACCAAATTGAGCCTTATAAAATGGAAAACATAAAATTTTGAGATAAGCTCTATAAACCGGAAAGGAGGAGTATTGTTTAACAATTAAACTCCATTATCCATTGGTTGATACTCATTCTGCATAGGTCCACGCGCTTAGCACCATTTCTTACTGGGGTCACCAATGTTTATTTGCTAATTAATAGCATTGCATGCAATGAACTAGCCATTGCAAGTCATTAAAAGCATGCACACCTCTCATCTCTTATTGGTTGATATGTCAAGAAACAAGAAACAAGGTAGAAGTTAATGCACCACGCCTAAGTGTTTTGGGACTATTTGGTTTTCTAAGATGACTTACACACCTTAGACGGAGGGAGTAGTATAGACCTGTAAACCGGAAAGGAGTATTTGCCTTTCTAGAGATTTCAACAAGTGACTAGACTACACCGTGTGCAGACCCCTCCCTTCCGGTTTATAGGGCTCAAATCTCAAATCTCATGAACCAAGGCATTTTGCGATTGAGGAATGTATCTCGACTTTTAAAAACTACCCTAATTAAACTCATGCATTAATTACGTAGTTCTCTGCTTTCCTCTCCGCTTTGGTCATGTGCACAATATTGAGCACTCCTATATGACTAGCCGCCTATCTACATGCGGACATTTCAAAGCATCCGGCCTGCGTGCCATCCACCAAATCACAGCGAGGTGCTACAATGAGACTCACTGTCACCCCGGTGTGGCCGTCATGACCAATCATATCACAAAACCCACATCTTTACCAAAGTGGTAAGGTGGCCTCCAAGTTGGATTGGACGAAGCAACCATCATTTCAATGGAACGCCTGCTCAAGCCCTTTCTTCCCTTTCTTGAAGAAAACCTCACCTGTGCTACTCACTTATGCCATTTTTCTTCACCATCGAAGGAAAGGTGGGCTAATCAGTTATGTTGCTATATTTTCATTCCAAGAATCTTCTTTTTTAAGCAATCGACCGATTCTCACATCCTATTCTTTTCCTGCTTTCATTGCGATTGTGGTTTCCTTTCGATTTCTTTTTGTTTGTCAGTTCATTGATGGATCCTGGAGCACTAGGCAAAGAGTTGCCGGCGGAGAACCCACTGGAGACAACGATCTCCAGGAAGCGAGCACCAACCAACAAGTTGACCATGTTGGCGGGCCAACCCATGGAGACGAAGAACTCCAAGAAACAAGCACTGGCCAAGAGTTGAGGACGTTGGCGGACGAACTCCTCAAAGAAAGTTGGAAGAACATCAAGGGCCCCACCGTGCCTACCCCGGGAACTCTGATTGCCACCTATGTGAGGCTCAAGACCGAGTTTGAGGAGATAGTCACCGCTGAGAAGCAGATTCCCTGGCAAGGTGATGCCCCCATCGAGGACGAGGAGATGGCCCCGGAGGATGAGATCCCCGTGAGCTGCACAAGGTAAAAAATAATGGCTTATTACCATAGTTGTGGTTTTTGATTATTTGCAATGTGCTTGCTAATATGTTAGGGTTGTGCAGGTGCCGTGGACGCCCTGATGATTCCGATGTCGTGGCCCGTCTGCTGGCATCGCCTCGAGATCGATTCGATGCGTTGTCCATCCTGTGGACATCGCCCCAGAGATTGATTCTGATGTCGCGGTCAGTCCTGCGGACATCACCCTAGAAATCGATTCCCATGCCGCTGTCCGTGCTGTGGTCATTGCCCGAGAGATCGATGACAAGAAATAGTTGGTCGCGCTAATCCTTCAGGGTAGTTTGCATTGCCCTGTGTTTAATTACCAGAACGATGCGTGTTATGAAAACATCTTAGGGCTAGTGCATTGTCTTGTGTGGGCGGATCTTGCTACTTTTGTTTGATAGTGAATCATGTGAACCCTCTCCGAGTTATGGAAACAGATGTATCCTCACCAGCTTTTGATGTAATATATGGCATGCTTAGATGTAAGTTTGAACTGTTTATCATATCAGCAGGGCTTGTTTGATGATTCTTGGTGTTAGTAGGCTAGCTACTATGTGAGCTATAGTACTTGCAAAAAACTCACCGAAGAGAAATGTCGGGGCTGATGAGCTCGTGGTACGCTTATACTTACCCCTCGTTGATCGACCAATAGCCCTAGCTCCTAAAATTGTAGGCTTAGCGATCGATCAGACAATAGTCGACATACATTCAAGCCTCATTTGGTTCATAGGGTAGGAAAATCGTAGCAAAAGTACAGAGAAGGTGCAACACAAAATCATAGCAGTGCAGAGACATACTCCCTCCGTTCCAAAATAGATGACCTAGGCGGGCTAGTTTGGCCTAGTGGGTTTTAGTGATATGACGTGGTACAAGGCCGCCCGGTCTTCACGTGTGGTAGCAGATATGCGGGTACAAGAAGTTTTCTTGAAGAAGCGGAATTCAACGAAGTCATGATGGTTCCTTCGTCCAACAACTTACAAAGGGGAAAGGTTGGGCCTGCGATACGACCGGGTAGACCAGGATAATTTTGTGCATGGCAGGTGGACCAGGATGGTCGACGCCCCACATGTCGGTGAATGAAAGTATTCTTTCCAATATAGAGGACGAGCAACGAGTATTCATTGTTTATTTTGATGAAAGCTATTGTCTCCTGTTACTGACGGAGGAGTGTGAAACACGGCAGCCCAGTGAACTTGGCATGTGCACCACTCCTCCTTCCTCATGTAATGCCCAGTTACAGCTTTTTCTCACTTTTCTCTATCTATTTCCTCTCAAATGTTTTTTACCTTTCTTTTTTAAGACACAATTGTTTTTATGCCTTTTTAGAATTATGTTTTTATACCTAGGAGCACGTGTAGAGACGGGCTCTTGCAGAGCCCACTCCTTGACTTTGTCAATGCCTCTCTCTCCTCCACATAAAGAGTACTACTCCCTCCGTTCCCAAATATTTGTCTTTCTAGACATTTCAAATGGTTACAACATACGGTTGTACGTAGACATATTTTAGAGTGTAGGTTCACTCATTTTGCTTCGTATGTAGTCACTTGTTGAAATCTCTAGAAAGACAAATATTTAGGAACGGAGGGAGTACTTGCTATGCATGCATGTGGCGGGCAGCTAGCGTCTTGAGGGGCCAGGGCGGTGAGAGCGGGCTCCGAAAGCGGTCCGGACTCCAGCATGGCCCACCTCACATTATCACCATACATTTCTTGATTCAGGCGCTTGGCAAGTGGCGATCTCTTCTCCCTCCCCGCTTCTCTCTTCTCAGCCGACGCTCACGAGCGATTAGATTTCGCTATCGACGGTTTATTCAATTACGGTCCCACATGTCGCTGAAATTGCAAGACAACGCGTGTCCTCCGTGAGCGGCGTGCGAGCCGATCTGTCGGGTTACACGACACGAAGTCGTAAGTGTGCCGCCTTTTCCTTTAGAACTTGCGAAACATAACATTTTCGCGCGATTGATTGATAGAAATCCAGAACAAAATGACGAGGGTGGTGCTTTCCCGCTCGTTAGGCGGGCTAGTTCGAGTGATATGACATGCTACAGTGCAGTCCACTTGCTCCATTTTTATGTAAGCAAGAGTTTACACTCTTACGCGGGAGGAGTGCGAAACACCGCTGATCTGATTTTGATCGAGGGATAACTGTTCCCTACCAAATAATGGAGGATTGTTAGCGATTATAGCATGATAGTTAGGGCATCTCCAGCGCTGGCCCACAAATTTACACCGACATCTGTCCAAGGACACTGATGGATGCCATCCGATGCTGCCCGCATACCTTTCGACAACTATATGAACTAACCGGACGAAATTCGTGCAAACAAAGCAAATTTCAAATTGACTGGATGAAATTCATTAGTTTTCGAGAACTTTACCTATAAACTGGATGAAATTAATTACATATTTCGCACAAACTGTATTAAAACCTACTGTAAACCTAATCTAAACGATCGCCGGGCCCCGACCACCATGTCCGGCCATGAACCCGAGAAAGCCATCCATTGCCTTTGCCTCCTCCTTGTCGCGACCGGTTTTCCAGGATATTAATTTCCCAGAAAATGGCCCTTGTGCTCACCAGCCCCAGGATTACTGTTAGCTGATGAGACACCAACTTGATACAGAAACTCCAAGAAAAATACAAAATGTGTAGGACAAGACCATTCTGGCCTATGAGTACAACAAATGGTTTCTAGTGGTTGGTGGCGGAAGCGGTTTGTGGTTGTCATCAGCGTCTATGGGACTCCATTTTCCACAGGAACAGCTGACCTGGATAACTCCTATCTTCGCGAGGCTGCTATCACCATTGCGTAGGTTCCGGGGCTGTCATCGCAACGCCCTCTCCGGCAAGAAATCTGGCCAAGACAATAGCTGTGGATAAGCCGCTGAGTACTTTGAATGTACCGCAAACATTATGAACACAGGTATAATATAACAAATGATAATCATGCTCAAATATGTCATGATCACTTGTCACATTAAATAAAATCCTCGATGCACGAAGCAGGTTATTCATATACAACATGAATATGCAATAAGGAGTAGAAATAGAATGCTCCGATCGGGTGTCTGTAGCGACGCCTCGAAAGGATAAAAACATAAAGCATGCCTCAATCAGGCGTATGAGCGACACCACAAAAAGGGCTTATAATTAATTTAAATAACAAGCATGCCATAGTTGGGCGTCTGTGCGACACCACATAAAGGGCTTATAATTAATTTAAATAACAAGAATGCCACAGTCGGGCGTCTGTGCGACACCACATAAAGGGCTTATAAGAGAATAATCACAGTGAATATCCAGGAGGTAGCACCGTCCCAGAGATACTCAATAATTCAAATAATATAAATGGTTAGTCCATAATAATAGTAATCATAATCATCATGAGTCACAAGTCATGATCCATGTTCTGGTTTAGCATTATTTTTCCTCCGAAGACCGACACTAAGACCGATACTTGTCCCATCCCAGACTGTAGTCCTTAACCATGGACACGGCTATTCGAATAGATATAATCTCTGCAGAGGGTGTACTCTTTGCCCACGAATAACGGATTCCATTAGTCCATCGCACACACCAGCTGTCGGGGAAGCTGATCGGACCCACGAACACCTATGGGACCGGCGGACCGAGCCCCTTTCGGTTCGGTGGGGGGGCGGAGGTCGCACGAAGAGCAGATCAAGGCGATGCACACGAGCAGTTTACCCAGCTTCGGAGCTCTCCGGAGAGATAATACTCCTACTGCTGCTTGTCTGATTGTATTGTGTTCTTGCTAGAGAGCGATGAGAGCTACAAGACCTAGCGTGGGTGTTCTCTAGTTTCGAATGAACCGAACCCCTCTCTACGCTATGCACGGGCCTCCTTTTTATATGCTCAAGGGTCTCCGGCAGGTGGCAACGAGGCAAGGGCAAAGACGTAAAAGGAGGCATGGTTGGTATAGCTACTTGTACAGTGTATCCTACCTAACCCTGACGGCAGGGGACAAAGGCATTAAATGCCTGTCTAAGTCGACTAAACAGTGTAGAAAGGGACCGTCAGGGACACCGCCGCTGCCATGATGGCAATCTTGTCAACACCGCTTGCCACCGCTCGCTGGCCAAGACAGTTTTCTTGCCACACGCTACCGAAAGGTCCCATGGCGACACGCTGATGGATGTACCGGAGCGGAGGAAATGAGCGGTAGCTGCCGCTGCAAGCGCCTTGCCATGTCGTTGTTTTGTCGCTACCGAAGCTGGTCGCTCACGGGCCTTCCCGGCAAGCTCCTCTTGCCGGGCCTTGTCTCATGTGTGCCTTGGTTGGCCTTCCCGACAAGCTCCTCTTGCCGGGGTCTTGTCTCTTTGACTTAAATACTTTGTTCTTGAATGGCTCCGATGGAGCCGCAGAGGACCTTGGCGGTCACCAGGCAAGCCCTGCCGCGTGGTGCTGCAACTGCCCGTGCACGAGTTCGGGATACTAGGGTACCCCTACTCTAGTACACCGACAGAGCCTCGGCTCGGCCACACACGGTGCCGAGCGCTGTTGGGCCAGGCCCAAAACAGTGCACGGGCACGCGCGGCCTAGGTCATGCCGTAACTTGCTCCGGACCCACCACGTCCCCCACGAACGGCACGCGTCGAACGCGGCATCGTGGGAGAGATCGTGGGGGGTTTCTTTATTCGAAAAGCGGAACGTCCCGCCTCTCTCCTCCTTATAAACAGGGGAAACAGGGGCAGTTCGCCCACCTCGCCATTTGCTGTCTAATCTCGAAAACCACCGCTGCTCCCCCCTTCTTCCCAAGTCTGAAGAGAGCAGCGCTCCGCCCCCCATCGCCACCAGCACCACCAACGCCGTCGATCTCCCCCACCACCTCCGCCATGGCTCCGAAAGCCGACAAGGGGAAAGGCGTGAAGTCGGCCGAGGCGCAGCGGCTCGCGGCGCTGCGAAAGGAGCGGGCCATCTCCCCCCCCAGCTCGCTGCAAGGGAGTTGAGGGAGGAGTACTACCTCTTCTGGTCGACGGAGACGCGAGCGCATCCGCGCACGAAGGTACTCCCAGCCGCTGCTTCGGAATTAGCCCCAACTGGGTACCCTTTCTTCGAACTGTTCTTCTATTGCGGGCTCTGCCCGCCCTTCTCTGAATTTTTTTGTGAGATCATGAACACCTACGGGTTCCGCCTCCTTGATTTCACCCCCAATGCTGTCCTGACCATGGCGGTTTTTGCACATCTTTGCGAAAACTTTGTCGGAGTCCACCCAAACGTAGCCCTCTTCCGCCACTTCTTCATGCCCCGAGTCGAGAGAGGAGAGCCGCTTGCCGGAGGAATTACTTGGATCTCAAGGATCGGCAAGAAGGAAGCCTATCTGGAAGGAGAGCTCCGTAGCAAGTGGGAGGAGTGGAGGGCAGATTGGTGTTGGATTGTAGAGGAGAACCCGCAGCCCTTTACCGCCCAGCGCCAAACCCCAATAGTGCGCGACAACGATTGGAGCAACTTGGCGCCGGAAGATGCTAGATTGAAGATTGCCGTCACTCGGATCCTGCGCCTCAGGCTTGCCGGACTTATCAGAGGCGCATTGGCGCAGGTTTTCTTCGCCACAGACGCTTCTTGCAGGAGAGGAGGAGACCTGCTTGGGAGTTCCGAACGCGGCAGATATCATGAGGCTGCGCCCGGGCCTCAACTTCAATTTCACCGTGTTGGAGTTGGATGCGATGCTCCCGAGCTGTTCAAGCACGACCGATCATCCCGAATGGTTCATGTTGCCGAGGGAGTCGCTCCATTGTGCAATAATTCTCGCCGACCGCGATCCGCGGTAATGATGCCGCTGCGGCGACTCACATGGAATTGTTCCAAACTCGCAAGAGCCTCGCCGATGACGCCGCGCGGGTGTTCTTCGATAGCTTGAAGAAGTTCCGATCTGCCCCGACGAGCAGAAGGGCCTCACCATGCATCATCGATGACGAGATGCAGCGCAACGCCACCAGGTTGGAGGAGGTGGCAGCAGCTGCTGCCGCTGGTGAGTTTGGATTCTCCATGGAGGAGGCAGAGGCAGAGGCGGCAAGCCTTGTCGAGCGAAGGGAGTTTGTCGGCGAGGAGGAGCTTGCCGAACCCGGCCGAAGTCGAAGCGAAGCCGCCGAGGGCGCCTCCCTCCATCTAGCAGCTTGCCGCGAAGCGGAGCCCCCAGCTCCACCAAGAAGGCGCTCTCCGCAAGGCCGAGACGAACGGGCGGCAGACGGGCTAACACCGTCGCTGCTGCATGACGCGCTTCCACCGCGGCAAGCAGCAGCCAGTTGCTGGAGCACCTCACGCTGCTGCAAGCAATCGGAGCGGGCCTCCTGCATCGCCGCTGCTGCTCCCCGCCAAGCGCCAAGGAACCCACTCTTCCGCCTGCCGCACCGGAGGCGAGCCAGAATTTGATCTCTCCGCCAGTCCGGACGAGGAAGAAGAAGAGTAAGCTTCTGTGTTGTACTTGTATTTCTTCAATTTTGTTGCTTTGTCTTGTATCTGATTTGCTTCATTCTGAACCCTTTCCTTTTCAGGACGCTGGCCCAGAGAGCGTCGAAGAGAGCCAAGACCCCGGTGGTTGTCATCGAGGACGATCCTCCCGCGGCAGCAGGAGGCGCGTCCGAGACCACCTTGCCGGACGCGGCAACTCTTTCTCATCGCAGCCTCAAAGACAGCCCCCAGCCGTAAGTATAAGGTTTACTTCTTACTGTTGAGCGTGCATGGGTGCCCTTTCTTTGTTGATATCTGACTGTTGGTTTGTGTAGGAGCAGAGCAGTCCCACCAGGAGTGCCCTGAAGCCGCTCCTGACATGCCATCTGCTTCAACTACTCCGCCAAGGGAGGATCCCCCGGCAAGGGAGCGTTCTCCGGCAAGGGACAACACCAGTGACCCTCCGGTGGTCGAGACCACGGCTGCAGATCCCATCGCAGGTAATCCTATTGCCTGAAAATTTCCCTTGGGTTCTTTTTATTCTGATCTTCTTTTTGAATATCTGCTTGACTTTTCTTCATTTTCCGTCGCCGATCCATCCGCCGAGAGCCGATGGAGACCGAGGTCGCCGGGCGAGAGGACGCCACGCGCAACACCGATGACGCCGCCGCCATCGAAGAGGAGGCTGGCGCCGACGAGCCCGCCGGGCGAAGAGGCCGCCAAGGCTGCTGCCGCAGAAGCCGGGCGAGGGGACGGTATCGACCGACGGCCCCGAGGCCGCAGAGCGCCAGCGCTACATCGACCGCCGATCCCTCCGCTGCCGCAGCGCCAGTTCGGAGAGCCCCAGCCCGCACCTATCTCAAGGCCGGCGATGGCGTCTTCATCAAGCTCCCCAGGCTTCGAGCCTGTGGCGCCGGTCAAGGAGAGACCTTGACGAGGAGCTTCGCCTCCGCTGGCCGACGCTGGTTGACGCGCCAAGCAGCAGCAGCGGCGAAGTCCGAGGAGGAGCAGCTGTTGAGGAAGCTGCTATCGCCTACCGCGCCGACAAGCCAAACTGAATCCCGGAAGCGCTTGTCGTCAAGGCGGAGCAGACATGGAGAAGCGCGCGGAGGAGCTCCGGGGCACCAACCAAGAAGCTCTCCGGTCCTTGGCAGAGGAGCTGGAGCGACTCGCCGAGGAACGCACAGCCTTCATCCTCGAGAAGGCTGAGGTTGAGGAGCGGCAGCGGCTTGCTGCCGAGAAGCTGTCTGCGCAGGAGGGCGAGCTGGCGCAGCGAAAGATCAATCTTGACAGCCATGAGGAGGAGCTTGCCGAGAACGAGCAAACATTTGGCGGGGCTCTCAAGGAAGCAAAGGATGCTGCCACAGCTGCCGAGGCCGCCAAGAAGGAGCTGGAGACTAAAGTGATGCAGCTGGAGGCCAGTCTGAAGAAGGGCAGTGAGGAGCTTGCTGCACTCAAGCATGAGCGAGAGAAGGACGCCTACACTCTTGGCGATCTGCAGGGCCGTCTCGCTGAGAGGAGCAAGGAGCTCAGCGCCGCCAAGGACTCCAAAGCAGATCTCGAGCTGAAGCTGACCACCTTGATGCAGATGCCGGACGGCGCCAAGGAGCGGAGGTGGCCTTGTTGGAGAAGGTCAAGGCCGACGAGGCGCATATGGCGAGTGCTACTGCCACCAGAGCACCTTCGTGGAGAATGTGGAGCATCGGACCGAGGGTCTTGTGAATATCGCCGCTGCCATTGACAGGAGCCGACGGAGCTGGGATGGTGGATCTCGGTACTCCTCCGACGAGCGCCCAACCCAGCGCCAAGCTCAGCTTGTTCTTCAAGGGCGTGGTGACGGCTCTCCAGCGGCTCCGGGAAGAGATCCCAAAGCAGCTGGCCGAGGAATCGCGCCAGATCTGCGCGGGAGCTCTCCAGAAGGTGCTGATGAAGGTGGCCTTCCGCAATCCAGGCCTCAACCTCACCAGCGTCCTCAAGTCCTTGCCGCCGGATGCCGATGTGGATGCACTCAAGGCCCTTGTCGCACCCATTGTGGACAAGGTGGGCAAGATCAAGAGGGTTGATGGCGACCGCGTAGATTAGGTCGCCAATTTTATCTTTTCCTTGTCGCTGCTGGTCTTGTTAGGAGAATAATCTATTAGAGCTGCGACAAGCTATCTTGTAATATAATTCTATCTCGGGCAATGATTGCAACGTTATTTCCTTTACTTGATTCCTTCGTTTGTATGTTTTTGCCCTACGCTTTTTAGGGAACTTGCCGGCGCGGGCACCTTAGCCGCGAGCGCTGAGTGCGGAACATCAGCAGCCTGCTGGCAGTGCCGCTTCCGACAAGCAACCTTGTTGCAACTAGTTGCAGCTCACTTAAGTTGTTGAGCGGACTCGAAACAAAGTAAGAGCGCAACTAGCTACGAGTTGGTTCCTCCGCGCACAGGTTTTCCATACAAAGTACGGTCTTTCGAGGAAGATAACTTAAAAATTTAAAAACTGATTGCTCAAACTTTGGCAACTTAGCTTTTCTGTCGTTTGCTTCCCGGTAAGGCGAAACTTCCTCGAGCGACGGTTGGTGGCCCACATCATTATCTTCTCTTCCCCGCTAACTTGTGGGCGAGGGAACCTTCCTTTCTTTGAGAAAGAGAAAGAAGAGAAAATCAAGTCATGGAGCCTTGCGGCTCGTTATTGCTTACCGGGTGTAGGTGCTACACAAAGTGTCAGATAGGACATGCAATATAATGATGAAAGCATGAAATTGACAAGTTGTGCGGAGCACATGAGCTTTACTTATGCACGGGATCTGTGCCCGGCTTTGTACAAAGGATTACATGCAACATCGGCAAGACTTGTACAAAAGGTGGTTGCCGGAACAGGTTCCGGCAACCGCGCCCTACGGGTAAAACTTACGAAGATGCTCGATGTTCCAGGAGTTTCTCACCGGAGTGCCATCTTCGGTCTCAAGGTGGACAACACCAGGCCTAGTGACTCGTTTCACCCGATAAGGGCCTTCCCACTTCGGCGTCAACTTGTTGGAATTCTTGGCGGACTGAACGCGCCGAAGAACAAGGTCGCCTTCCTCGAGACTTCTGGCATTAACTTTGCGGCTATGGTAGCGGCGCAAAGCTTGCTGATATCGAGCAGCTCGTACATCAGCCTGAAGACGGTCCTCCTCAAGGAGCAGCGCGTCATCTTGTCGCAGCTGCTCTTGCTCAAACTCATCATAAGCGAGCACTCGAGGTGACCCGTATACGAGTTCCGTGGGGAGAACTGCCTCGCTCCATAGACTAGAGCGAAGGTGTCCGCCGTGGCTCGACGGCGTCGTCTCCGATCGACCAAAGAACCACCGGCAGCTCCTCAATCCAGTTTTTTCCGCACTTGTGCAGCCTGTCGAAAGTCCTGGTCTTGAGCCCGCGCAACACTTCAGCATTTTCCCTATCCGCTTGACCGTTGCTTCTCGGATGAGCAACGGAAGCAAAGCAGACCTTGGCGCCAAGATCTTGGACGTACTGCATGAAGGTGCGGCTCGTGAATTGCGTGCCGTTGTCGGTGATGATCCTGTTGGGAATCCCGAAACGGAAAACAATCGACCAAGAACTTGATCACGACCGTGCTGCCACCTTCCTCATCGCTTCCACTTCCGCCACTTTGTGAACTTGTCGATTGCAACGCATAAGTACTCAAAGCCCCGACAGCTCGGGGAAGGGGCCGAGGATATCGAGCCCCTGCATCGAAAATGGCCGGATAAAGGGATCGTCCCGAGAGCTTGAGCTGGCTGGTGTATCTGCTGAATGGAACTCGCACGCTTCACACTTGGTTTTGTGCGTTGCATCCCGGAGGGCTGTCGGCCAAAGAAACCTTGCCGGAAAGCTTTGCCGGCAAGTGCTTTGCGCCAATGTGGTGACCACATATGCCTCCATGTATCTCTCGCCAACAGCTTCGTCCATCTTCCCGTGAATACACTTCAATTTCACACCGTTGAGTCTTCTTCATGCAAGTGTGCCGTCGACAAACTGGTACATACTTGACTGCCGGGCTACTCTTTCCGCTTCTTCTTGCTCTTGGGAAGTTCTCCGTCTCAAGGAAATGGACAATCTGTTGTGCCCATGCCGGAGCTTGCGGCTCGACAACAAGGACTAAAGGCACATCTGCTGCTGCGGGAACATCCGCTTCTACGGCAAGAACCTGCGGCTCAGCCGGAGCTTGATGTTCCCCGGCAAGCTTGCCGGGCAAAACTTGTCGGGAGCGTCTGCTTCAACGAAACAAACCCTTGGGCTTGTCGGAGTAGACTGCTCCTCAGCAGTATTGGTGTTGATCTTGGGGACCTTCTTGGCGGCGGCTTCGGGAAGCTCTGCCGGAAAATAGTCACTGGAAACCAACTTCCTCTTCTTATTCTATCCAGTTGATGGTGTTACAGTCGGTTGAGTCAGCTTGAGCACAAAAATCCCTGGTTCCACAGGTAACTTGAGGCGGCGCACTTTGATGAGCCATCGGCAATATCGCTCGAGCTCTTGGAACATGTTCCATCTCGCAGGCCGTCAAAGTGCTCTTCTAGCTTTCACTTCATCAACATAGGCTTCCATCAATGGACTCGATAATCCTTGTTCACTTGGCGGACGACAAGCTGTGAGTCACCCCGATAATGAGCTTCTTGATCCCAAGGTCATCTGCGATCTCGAGACCGCAAGCAAACCTTCATACTGCAGATTGTTTGTTGCTTGCTCCTTGGGAAAGTGCATTTGGACTATGTACTTGAGGTGCTCTCCGTGGTTGCTACAAGCAGCACGCCAAGACCAGCGCCTTTGCAGCGAGAAGGCACCATCAAAGTACATCAGCCACTCTTTGCTTGCCTCCTTGACGGGATGCTCGCTTCGAATTTCTTCATCTTGGGTTACGCCCATTCTGCTATGAACTCTGCCAATGCTCGCTTTGGATAGTTGAAGTGCTCTCAAACTTGAGGCCAAAGCTTGACAGTTCCAGCGCCCACTCGACAATCCTGCGTGTTGCTTCTGGATTTTGCAATATCCTCTTCAGCGGAAAGCGAGTGACGACTGTTATCTCATGTGCTTGGGAGTAATGGCGCAGCTTTCTCGAGGCCATGAGAAGGCCGAAAAGCAATTTCTGCACACCAGAGTACCTTGACCTAGCCCCCTGCAGAAGGGAACTGACAAAGTAAACTGGGCGCTGCACCATCCTTTTCTGTATCTTCTCACACGTCAGCGCAGATCCGTCCTTGTCGGGACCAGAGCTTGTCGGTGAAGTTCCTTGCTTGTTGCTGGATGCCTCTGCCGTGGTTGCCAGCTCATCATCCGCCTCCCACTCCGCTACTAACGCAGCACTAACCACTTGATTGGTTGCCGCTATATATAGCAGCAACTTCTCTTGTGCCTTAGGTGCGACAAGTATTGGAGTGGAGGACAGGTATCTCTTTAAATCCTGCAGCGCGGCCTCCGCTTCGGGAGTCCATTTCATTGGACCTACCTTTTTCAATATTTTGAAAAATGGCAGGGTGCGCTCAGCAAACTTAGAGATAAACCTGCTGAGAGCAGCTACGCAACCGGCAAGTCTTCGTACATCCTTGACGCGCTTTGGAGCTTCAATTTGCTCAATGGCCTTGATCTTGTCGGGATTGGCTTCAATTCCCTGCTGAGACACGAAGAACCCGAGAAGCTTGCCGGAAGGGACTCCAAACACACACTTCTCGGGATTGATCTTGAGGTTGATCTTGCGCAAATTTGCAAAGGTTTCATCTAAATCTTGAACCAGGGTTGCCTTGTCCGTGCTCTTGACCACTATGTCATCCATGTAGGCTTCTACATTTCTGTGCATTTGCGGCTCAAAAGCGTCATGGACTACTCTTGCAAATGTTGAACCAACATTCTTTAAACCGAAAGGCATCCGTATGAAACAGTATGTGCCACATGGGGTGATGAATGCGTTTTCTTCATCCTCTTCGCCATGAAGATCTGATGGTATCTCGAGTATGCATCAAGAAATGAAAGCAAATAACATCCGCCGTGGAGTCAACAATCTGATCGATGCGCCGCAAGGAAATGGGTCTTTGGGACAAGCTTTATTAACATCGGTAAAGTCGATACAAAGCCTCCATTTTCCGCTTGCCTTACGCACGCACTACAGGATTGGCCAACCACGAGGATGGAGCATCCTCGACAAGGCCTGCTGCTTCCAATTTCTTGATTTCTTCGCTATGAATTCTTGGCGCCCACCGCTTGCTTCCCGACTTTTCGCTTGACGGGTCGCGTGAGGACAGACGGCAAGATGGTGCTCAATCACTTTCCGGGAACACCGGGATGTCGACGGTTGCCACGCAAACACGCCGACGTTCGCCCGCAGGAAAGCAACGAAGCGCCTTCCTATTTAGGGTCGAGAGTGGCAATCGATGGTGAAGGTACCACCAGTGCCGCCCTCCTGGCGGACACCTTCTTGGTCTTTGGTGGAGCTGCCATCATTTTCTTACACTTGCCGGTGGAGCTCGATGGTGCGTCCTCGACGGTAGCGCAGCACTCCGAAGAGGTGCGCTTGCCGGAGTGGGCATCAGAGCTCTTGCCGGACTTGGTCTTCTTCTTCCCCACGGGAGCTTCAGCGGCAAGTGACTTGCTATCTGTTGCGGCTGCTACTTCCCGGTAGATCTTGTCGGCGCAGATAAGAGCATCCTTCTTGTCGCCAGGGACAGAAATGACACTTATCGGGCCTGGCATCTTGAGCAAGTTGTATGCATAATGAGAGGCGGCCATAAACTTGGCGAGTGCTGGACGGCCAAGTATCCCATTATAAGGCAATGGGAAATCAGCAACGTCAAAAGTGACCCTCTCAGTCCTGAAGTTCAACTCGCTGCCAAACGTCACCGGCAACGTGATCTTTCCCTTCGGCTTGCTCCTTCTCGGATGGATTCCTTGGAACGTGCCGGTCTCTTCAAGCTCGCCATCAGGGATCTGAAGCTTCTGGAGTACCACGGAGGAGATCAGGTTCAAGCCGGCCCCGCCATCAACTAGCATCTTAGTGACTTTGAGGTTGCGGATAGTTGGTGAAACCAACATCGGCAAGCACCCGACCGCAGTGATGCGATCAGGGTGGTCCTCAATATCAAAGATGATAGGCGTGCTGGACCATTTCAGAGGCTTGCGTGACTCGATGGATGGTTCTGCCGCATTAACTTCCCGCATCCACTGCTTGAGTTGGCGGTGTGAAGTATGCGGAGAAGCACCACCGCCAACGCACAGACCTTTGTGGCTTTCTGGAACTCCTGCTCATCGGTCTCATCATCTTCCATGTCTTCATAGTCGCCGTCATCTTCATCCTTGTCGCGGCGCCGGGAGGTCTGTCTCCTTGCTGTCGCTTGGCTTTGCCGCGCGCCCTCCTCGGCTCGACGCTTGCTGGCTCCTCCAGCACCTTCTTGAGCCTTCTCCTTGTCACGCCGCCGACTCAGCCTTTTGCTGTTCAACAAGCTGCTCGACCTTTTGCAACTCGAGGTCATGGCCCTTGGTGCGGTGGATCTTGCAGTACTGCTTGTTGGAGCCGTCTTGCTTGTCGGCGACCGCCACAGCTTGGCAGTTGGTGCCCGCGGCAACCTCCTTGCCGGAGCTACCAACTTTGGCTTTCTTGGCGCCACCTCCATTGCCGGACTGCTCGACAACTAGCACATCTTTGCCTTTCTTTTTCCTGTTATTCCGCCGCCGACTTTTCTTTGCCGGGGTGGACCCCTCACTATCAGATCCTGCAGCTTCTGTATTCTCTCCGGGGAGTATCCTCCCTTCCTCAGCACGTGCGCACTTGTCGGCCAGGGCATATAGCTCACTGACATCTCTGATCTTGCACATCGCTATCTCCTCCCACATCCTGCGGTTTCGCATGTTCTGATGGAACGCGCTGATCACCGCGGCAGGATGGACATCTGGGATGTTGTGCTGTACACGGATGAATCTCTGAATGTACTTGCGCAGGGGTTCTCCTTCCTTCTGGGCTAGCAGATGAAGGTCGCTCTCTTGGCCATGAGGCTTGTGGCCGCCTGTGAAGGCGCCGACAAACTGATGGCATAGATCCGCCCAAGAGGATATGGAGTTGTCCGGCAAGTGCATGAGCCAAGACCTGACATTGGGCTTGAGTACCAGCGGGAAGTAGTTGGCCAGAATCTTGTTGTCTCGCCCCCCGGTAGCTTGCACCGCAATGGTGTAGATGCCGAGGAACTCCGACGGATGCGCCTTGCCGCCATACTTCTCTCGCACGCCTGGCTTGAAATTCTTCTTGCTGGGCCATCGACTTGCCGAAGCTCACGAGTGAACGCAGGGCAACCTATCACAGACGGCAAGTCGCTCGTTCTTCGGGCGCATGCATGTCGACAGAGGGCCCAGCGCTGGTCGGATTGACGCTGCTTCTCTTGGCGCCGATGCGAAGTTCGAGCGCTTCTTGCTGTCGTTCTCGAAGAACTTGGCATCGATCGCGACGAGCTCGTGGATCCGGCGACGCAGTGTGGAGTCGCTGTCGAGGTGGATCCGGACGAGTTGGCGATCTTAACCTTCGAGGTGGAGAGTGCATGGTGGTTGCACCCCACAGGTTTTGCCGCCACCGCTCGTGCCTTGTTGTTCTGCCGCAGCGACGATGTAGTCGGTTGTCAGGAGTGTCGCCGCTGGCAAAGCCGATGAGACTCGATGGTGGCCCTCCATTCATCGACCTTGTCGGCTGTTGAGGGTAATCTAGGAGCAGATTGAGCTCTTGCCAAAGCTTCTGCTGGAGTGGTGGGTGGCAGTGGTGAACGGTGCGAGGAGCGGGATATGCTCGGACTTCTAACTATGTTAGAAGGATCAGTATCTCGTCCAGGCGACCGTCCCTCACCTGTGCCAGCGTGTTGGCGTGCGCGCTGGTCTTGAGGGCCTCGGGATCCTCCAGCTCAATCTTGATCCAACAAGCGATGGTAGTGCTGTGAATACCATGACGCGTCGGTCCAGCGCCTCCCCGAGATGGACGCGTGCATGTACGGACGCCGAGGTCTGGCGCAGCCTTGTCCTTGGACTTGGCAGCGCCGTGGCTCCCTCGTCGATGCCCATTCTTCCGCCTGGCGTCTATCCCGCCACCCATTTTCTCTCGGTGGTGGCGGATCGACATGGACGGCTCCGCTGCCGCCGAAGCCTTCTTCTTCGGTGGCATGTCGATGAAGATGATGAAGATGTAGCTCGTGTGAACGCCGGATCAGGTTCACACAGCCTCGACGCCCCTACCTGGCGTGCCAAAGATGTCGGGGAAGCTGATCGGACCCACGAACACCTATGGGACCGGCGGACCGAGCCCCTTTCGGTTCGGTGGGGGGGCGGAGGTCGCACGAAGAGCAGATTGAGGCGATGCACACGAGCAGTTTACCCAGCTTCGGAGCTCTCCGGAGAGATAATACTCCTACTGCTGCTTGTCTGATTGTATTGTGTTCTTGCTAGAGAGCGATGAGAGCTACAAGACCTAGCGTGGGTGTTCTCTAGTTTCGAATGAACCGAACCCCTCTCTACGTTGTGCATGGGCCTCCTTTTATATGCTCAAGGGGTCTCCGACAGGTGGCAACGTAGGCAAGGGCAAAGACGTAAAAGGAGGCATGGTTGGTATAGCTACTTGTACAGTGTATCCTACCTAACCCTGACGGCAGGGGACAAAGGCATTAAATGCCTGTCTAAGTCGACTAAACAGTGTAGAAAGGGACCGTCAGGGACGCCACCGCTGCCATGATGGCAATCTTGTCAAGACCGCTTGCCCAGCGCTCCGCCGGCAAGACAGACCTCTTGCCACGCTACCGAAAGGTCCCATGGCGACACGCTGATGGATGTACTGGAGCGGAGGAAATGAGCGTAGCTGCATGCAAGCGCTTTTTGCATGTCGTTGTTTTGTCGCGCCCGGAAGCTGGTCGTCACGGGCCTTCCCGGCAAGCTCCTCTTGCCGGGCCTTGTCTCCTGTGTGCCTTGGTTGGCCTTCCCGACAAGCTCCTCTTGCCGGGTCTTGTCTCTTTGACTTAAATACTTTGTTCTTGAATGGCTCGATGGAGCCGCAGAGGACCTTGGCGGTCACTGTGCAAGCCCCGCAGCGTGGTCTTTGAATCGCCTGCGCACGAAGTTCGGGATACTAGGGTACCCTACTCTAGTACACCGACACCAGCCAAACTTACTGTTTTCTCGAATCACCCACGACACCCATTAAGCAAAACTCTAAGTGGGAGGTTACAACCTCGACTAGCATGGGATCACAAAATTTATAACGCAGCAAGAAACTAGGGGAGCTACCCCTCGGCTCCAACCGAAACACCCATGCCCCGGACCAGGTGGCATGTCTCATCGGATGCAGCCGGTATCTTCCACCATGGCCTCTCATGACGGTGTGTTCTAGGAAGGGTTGACAACTTATCGAACTGCACCCTACCTATGGCAGGGACAAGTGGTAGTACTGAAACAAGTATGGGGTTATCGAACAAGACTCGATCTACGGTCGACTCAGGAGGTTAAAGCATTTCCTGCATGATAAGCATAAGAAATATATTTCACACCAATCAGATAGAATCATCACTCATCATACCTCACCATGCCTTACCGGACATAACCGTTTCGACGAAGAACTAGAGACAAGCTCGTGTCTACCCAAGACAGAGACTTCCCCGGATTCCATCCGATAGGCATGAAAGGCATACGAGGGTGATTACTATCAGAAGCATATCAAATTCCAACAGCAAGGAATCATTATTATGCACTCATGAATATGATCATAGCACCACATAAAATACCGAATACTTCGCGTCAAGGTGGCGTCGTATTTGCATCAAACGACACACAACAAAAATTATGCCGGGGTTCAGAATGCTTGCCTTCAAGAGTATGTATGTGGGGTGCACTTTTTGAAGGTTGCCTTCTTCTTCAAAATCCTATTTTACGAAAATTTGAATTAACACATAGTTCCAAAACAGTACAAAAAATTTGTTTGGATTTTTTAAATAAATATGAAAATAAACTAGACAAATTTGAGAAACAACAGAAAAAGAATGAAATCAACCAGACTTATATTTAAAAAGTTATAGCCAGTCAAAGTTTAGTCAAAATCTACTTTTAATAAAAATCAGAAAAAGAAAACGGTTCGGGGAGTAATACGCTTTCGAACAGGAGGAAACGTACTCTGGGTTTTACGCTTCCACTAAAGCCAGCGCGGGTCGTCGCAAGATCACTGACAGTGGGTCCATCGGGCCCACTGGTCAGGTTTGACTAGTCGCCCGCGCCTTCTTTCTCCTCTGGACGAGCAGAGGCGGAGCTCCGGTGATTGCCGCCGACGAACGGCGGCTCCCCACGGAATTCCGAGGGCAGGGATGGATCCGCCAGTCCAGGGCGGTCCTCCTAGTGGTTGAGAGGGTCGTGGGGACAAAGGGGGTCGCCGGCGGCGAGCTCCGCGGCGGACGGTGGCTTCTGATGGATTGGGGTCTCGAGCTATGGTGGCTCCCGATCGGGTTTGAGTGGTGGGGTGGCTCCACAAGGTCTAGGGGAGTCGGACGGTGGCACTAGATGGACTGGGGAGGCCCTGCTTGCGACGAACGGGATCGGAGCGTGGCGGCGGCCTAACTGACTGGAGACAGGGAAGATGGCCTCCCTCCGTCGATTGCTGGTTGTGGGAGCACTAGAGGGATGGTCCGAGGTCGCCTGGGGGTCTGGTCGAGCTCGGGGTCTCCTTTTATAGGCGGTCGAGGTCGGTTCGATGGCGGAAGTGGATAGAAACGGCGAACCGCCGCTTCAGAGCCTGGGGCGCGGGCGATGGTGGGCGGGTTCTGCAGGCGAGAGGATGAGCTCGGGCTGTTCAGGGCGAGCGGGGCGTGGATGTGGGCTCGGGCGGCGCTGTCCATGGCAGGAGCTGCTGCGCCGTTCGCTAGCTGCCATGGCTGACCTGACGGCGGCGCTGGAGGGCTCCAGGGGTGGCTTGGATGGCTCTGATGAGTGGATGAGGACGGGCGTGGCTCTGCAGGCGAGCAAAGGCCAGGGCGCGGGGGAAGCGAACGCGGCAGCTCGATGCGCGTGCGTGAAAAACGTGTGCTCTGGGTGCGCCCAGAGCACGCACGCCAGGTGCTCGACGAAATGCCAAGGCAAGTTAGAGGGCTAGGATGAGGCTGGAAATAGACTGGGCTAGGTTAGAAGTAGGTAGGAGATTAGTGGACATGGCTGCTGGGTCAGGGGATCAAGCCCACAATGTAAACTAAAAACTATGCCAAAACTGGCCATGCACACAAGGTGCTCGACAGAATGCCATGGGCATCTAGGCATTTCTTTGGGTGGCCAAAAACTCCAGATCAGAGTCTCTTTAGATGATAAAGAGGGTGGCAAGGTTGGTTTGCCAAAAACAAAAACTCCCTAGTGCAAGTTTTTGAGAAAACCAAATCTGGACAGAAAATACGGGCATTATTGCATGGACCAAAAATACTCCAATGGGTCCAATCTCCTAGACTTAAAGTTTTGGTAGGCTGGTCTATAAGCAGGAGAAAAATCATGGGTAATAGGGCAAGATAAAATATGGCTGCAGTGCAAATCACCAAACTGAACCAGAATGAAGATGAGGATGATTTGCTCAAATTTTCCAAAGAACCTCAATGGGTTTTTGCATAAAGTTGAATTATATACTCCTACTAACATCCCCTAATTTTGGTGAAAATTTTAAAGAAATATCTAAGTAGGTTGTAGTGCAAATTACTAACAGGACCAGATTTGAAAACCGTGGGTAGGGCTCAAAATCTCCAAATGACTAAAAGAGAGTTTTGCACAGAAGTGATGTGGGGACATCACATGACATCCCCTAATTTTGGTGGGAATTTTAATGAAGTATTTGAAAGGGTTGTAGTGCAAATGGAACTCTAAAACTTATGAAAAATCATTTTTAATGAAATAAAGCTCAGAAAAATAATAATTTGTAGAAACAATCCCACTGATAAAAAAATGGTCTTGGGAAGATATACAAGTCCAACAATATTTCTGAAGGGCTTCCACCTAGAAGGAAAAACTCAAAAATTCAGAGGGACAGAGTGATCTGAAATTAAAAGATAAAACCAGAAAATAAAATTTTAATTTTCTGGCAAAATTTTAATTAATAAATCAAGGTCAAAATTTTGGGGTGTTACACTCCTTATCCGCCTCGATAACCTCCTCCTCCGGAGCACAAGGTTATGAAGATTTCCGCCTCCACGTCGCCATCAAGCGGCTAATCGGCCGCCGATTTTTATCCCACCAAGCTTGCCGTCGACTGAGTGGAGGAGCGGTGGCGACCTACCGTGTACTACTCTTCCTCGCTACCGGCTGCGCTCGCACACGCGCGCCGGCTTCGTGGTCGTGGCGGCGGAGGGCGGCCGGGGAGCCGTGATCTCCTTCGTGCATTCTCGCGAGAGTACGCCCAAGAGAACTTTGGAGCGCCAGAGCGGAGCCACCAATGTCCTTCGCTCGCTTCCCGCGACAAGACGCCCAAGAGATCTTTGGAGTGCCCGGAGGCCATGGTTGGAGTGGTGCCAACAAAAGGAAGGGACCGGAGGAGAATGAGTGTGGGTCTTTGGCTATGGCTGGGAGCTGGGGCTCAAGTTAATATAGCGGGCGAATGGCAATGAGCCGCGACAGACGGATGGACGGCTGGCAGCGGAGTAGGTTCGTCGGTAGCCGTGGTGTCATTAACGCGGAGCAGTCGCTTGCACCGGGATGCCGCGCGGGTGGCGCTCTCTCGGCCGGCTCACTGCTGCAATGCCGGCGCCAGTGAGAGGTCGCGTCGGGCGTGAATGCGGACGCTGCTTCAGTGACTTAACCGCAGGTGCCTTGTCTCACTAACATGTGGGCCCAACGGGCATCAGGCCCGCATGTCAGTGACACACCAACTGCACCTGCAGTTAAGGATGGTGATTGCGGCATTGACGTTCTGGAGAGACAGTGATCGTTTCAGTCAGGAAGCGCTCGCTAGCGATGGAAGGGGTTTCGGTAGGCCAGGGCGGTCAGATGCTGGCATGGTGGTAAAATGTGAACTCATGGATTACGAGCCTTTGAAGCGTATGTGGCACGTATTGACAACCAGGCGTCCATGCAACCGCTCTTGTCGCCAGCTAGCATTCGATGACCACCATTAGACACCACACAACCATACATAACTTATGAATAATGGACGAATCGATCCAACACACACTCGTGTGCAGTGGCACTATAATCGGTTGCTCACGATAGTACATACTCCGCACCATAGTATCCTCTCTAGCTAGGCTGTTTTATAGATTGTCGTTGTGATGGACGATATACATGAGCAAGGCGCCAAGTCACAAGTATGACCGTTGGTGTTGAGCCAGGTGAATACATGCTCGGTGTTCGCGGAGGCCTCCAGCAAACGTCTAAATAGTAATGTCACATACGCATAATTTTGGTTTTTATTTCTTTCTTCACTGATAGGTAGGCCCGCATAGATAGATAGATAAAGAACACGAGCTGATGAGGCGCATGCGGACTGTTTGACTGGTCAACCAAACAAATACGGAGCTATACGCTGAGCCAGTGACTATATAATCACCATATCTCGTATACAATCCTCAAAGTGAGCTATCAAGACAAGTTCGATGACCACCAATGCATTTTACTCGGTAATAAATGACCAGGATTGAAGGGGAATCCAAATTTGCTTTGTCTTCTGTCCTTGAGCTCTTGACAAACCAATACACTATACGGTTGACCGGCCACTCCACCCCAGAGCTCTCACCAAGCGTCGTTCATGCCATCGCGACGCACACTAACCGTAAGGAAGCGATGGCATCCGCCGCGCCGAAGTTCCTCGCCACCCACGATCGCACACAAAATGGTACGGAAGCGATGGCATCCCGCCGCGTGCCGAAGTTCATCGCCGCCGCGACCGACAACTATGTGGGAGGAATTTGAAGATGCCAAGGCCGAATGGGCGGTAGAGCAAGAGGTGGCCAAAGCCTCACAGAGGGAGCGGAAAAGTCAGAAAGCACTCAAGACAAGAGAGGCCCGCCGCTGCAAGAAAGAAAAGGACGCACGCGCTGCTGCGGAGAGGTCGGCGGAGATCCAAGCACGGTGGGGTGTCGCCGACAAAGCCGGGCAGAAGAACGACGGCGTCTGGCCAGCATGCGAGAAGTAGTAGTACTAGTAGTTAGTGTGTGTGTCTGTGTCTGAGTACGAGCATGTACCAATACTAGTACTAGTTAGTACTGTAGTTTTTAGAGCAAATTACCAGTACATTGGCCTAGACTAAATGGAAAAATTCCTATCCTAAGCATCAAATGGCATCTCTTTCTCTATAGGAATTGAGATGCATGTCATCTCACTTCCTATGATTTTCATATTCCTATCCTACGAACGAAATGAGGCCTCTGTTGGAGTAACTACTGTAGCTAGCAGTACTGCTGGTACAGTAGTTTTCCTCAAGAAGCGGAATTCAACGAAGTCATGATGGTTCCTTCGTCCGAGCAACTTCAAAGTGGGAAGTGGGCCTGTGATTTGACGGCTCATTAGTCATTGTTACTGCGGCGCGACGACCTGGGTGACTCCCTTGGAGTTCTGTGTGCATGGAAAGTGGACCAAGATGGTCGACGTCCCACATGTTGGTGAATGGAAGTATTCTTTTCGATATCGAGGAGCAAGGAAACCGCGTGGTATAGTATCACTGCTGATCGGTTCGCAAAAAAATAGTATCACTGACGATTTATAATTATTTTTTATTTCTGATGAATGCTAGCGTTTCAACTCTTACGGCGAAGGGTGCCAAACACGGCATGTGCTGGAAGTCCCACACATCAGCGAAAGTTGTGGGACATGAACAGCGTGGTAGAGCCCAGCGTAAAAACACAGCGTGGTAGAGCGTCTCCACTTCTTCCACTTCTGGGTCGGAGACCACACGTAGTAGTACTTAGTGGTATGAACAATACCACGTGCGACCTGGAGAGAAAGACACGTCTAGTTGGAAGGTCTCGGGGCATACACGTAAACAAATATAAAATTTAATATGTGCCTCCAACTAATATAGTAGTAGTAGAGTACTTAAGCACGCATCTATAATATCATCGTGCATTGCACGCATAACATTTAGTGGTAGTACGTAGTAAGAGACAAATGCCGCCTAAGAGTTCCCTTCTCGACCTACTTCTGGGTGTCCACACTAGTTTAGCACAAATACACTAGAAGCATGCATGAAGAGAGCATGCATGAAGAGGGGTGTTGAGTTGAGTATGCATGAAGAGGGAACAACTATGCTGAGTCGAGAACGCAACCAAACACACCCTATATGCCACACATGTTCATACCATTTGTGCCTTTCTACTTCACTTACTGCGCTACATTACTCAGGTTCGTACGTCCACTCCTGGGTACATGTCCGTCTCGTAGTTCCAGTCCCACGTGTTCTTCATATAGATGGAACGATCCTTGCATAACATGTGCACCTTGATGTCTCGCGTGTTGGCAAAAGGATGAACAAAGCTCACGTAAAAAAAATAGAGTGGAAGAACATAGATTCTGGACGGCCGAGAAGGAGCAAGGAACCTCGTGGTGGAGCGTCTGCACTCATAATATTTAATATTATTCAGCGATATAAAATTAACCAATCATCTCCACAGTGGACTGGAAGAGTATGAAACACGGCAGCCCAGTGTAGTTACATCATACTAGTACATGGCTAACCCACGCTATCACCATATTTCTTGGCTTCCATGCGACACCTATCTCTAGTAATCCAGCAGCTCAGATCGCTTCTCCTCCTCGTCTCTATCAAAGTGCGGTGGGCTGGCGTTTCTGCCATCTATTGAGGTCGGTTAACTATCACATGTTGGCGACATGCCAAGAGCATTCTAAAAAATTCCTTTCATGTTCCATTTTAAAAAGAAAAATCATTTCACGCATTTAATTTGCTCTGTATGCTTTGAGCAACTTGCATGTCCTATACTGCCCTGCTTGATACTCTAACTTAGCTAGAGGTTAGACTAACTCATGACTAACCCTGAACTAACTCAGTAGCCAAAGAGGTGTTTGGGTGACAGGTTAGATTGACAATAAATGCACTTTTCATGGAGAGAGAAAAGTGATTTTCGGTGGTCCCAATGAAAACTATCTCCGCTAGCACCTCTTGGGTGGGATAGTTTTTTGGTGGATTCGTGCAACTTGCTCCAATTTAAACCCTCATGCTTGGATACTTTAGGGCTATTTGAGCCCAACTAGCTCAAACTAACTCTAACCCATGGATCCAAACAGGGCCTATGGCCAGTCTCGATCGTGGAGATCGCCGAGTGCCCCGAAGCGGCGCTCTCTCGCCATCGCGCCAATTCAAAGCCGGGCGCCGGTGAGAGGTCGCCTCCGCTCTGGCCGGCATTAATACGACATCGATGCTCTGTATGACGCCGATCGTTTCACGCGGAAGCGCTACCGGCAAGGGAGTATAGGTTTTGAACCGTTTGTGTAGTAATCGCTAGTTTGCAAAACTACTCAATTATTGCACTCAGTTTCCTAAGAAATTGTGGTAAAAACGTTACTCCACAACCCGCTTCCCTTCTCCTTCCTCTTCCAACGCCCGCGCACGTCCGCGGGAAGCGACCAGTCAACCCTTATATAGGAGTGCTAGCACAAAAAGATGCATGCATGACCACTAAAATTTCCATATTAAAGCGCCGCTCCGGCGGGAGTATGGCGTATGTTGTTACCTTCGGCCGGCCCATGGCTATCGGGCGACGGCGACTAGAGAAGAGGCGGCGGGAGGGGAATGAATGCAGCTATTGTTTGGGTTCGCCTTCCGGCTTAAATAAATGCGCAGCATCACGTATGCATAAATTGTAACATACTAAATCGCTATGGGCCACGAATGTGTGTGTGTGTGTGTGTGTGTGTGTGTGTGTGTGTGTGTGTGTGTGTGTGTGTGTGTGTGTGTGTGTGTGTGTGAAATTATGAGAGACAGAGTGCGCGTGTGCGACTCTACTCTTCGGACATGTACTCAACCTTTTGCATCGGGATATAAGTATAATGGTATTTACTTTAGCTAGTGATTTACGTGGCCATGTTAACGTGGTTGTGTCAAAAAATGTCACTTCCTGCTCGTGATTTACGCTATATAATTACAAGCAAGATTCTCGTGCATTGCACGAAACATCAATATGCATTTTTTTACAAAACA
This sequence comes from Aegilops longissima, assembly GCA_021605205.1. NCBI lineage: Eukaryota > Viridiplantae > Streptophyta > Magnoliopsida > Poales > Poaceae > Aegilops > Aegilops longissima. The sequence goes on along the minus strand of CM038681.1, from coordinate 595,299,472 downwards.
CCTGTTGTGATTGACCCATGCAGGAGTAATCCCATGTGTAAAAACTAATGATATCTCGAGAATTTTATAGGAAAACTGGTATCTCAAGAATGTCATCAAAAAAATGAAAGATGAGAGATAAGGCGAGGAGGAGGAGCGTGGTGGTGGTGGTGGTCGGAATGGGCGGAGGCATGGGATGGATTGGCATGGCAGGCACAGCGCCACCATGCATGCTAGATTGTTCCGAGACTTATTCCTTTTTAATTGCTGAGCAATGAGGTTGCGGGAGATAATGATGTGGAGAGAGGTGCGGGTATCTTTTGTAAAATTATCATAGTTTGCTTTCTATCCATAAGATATAGATCATACAGTCGGTATTACAAGATGGCAGGCACACCATCATCGCCAACTCGTTTTTTTATAAGGGTACAGATGATAAGTTTGCTGACTACTAAAGTAAACTAGAATTTTTCCATGTTATGCAAGCAAATAAAGGTGATTGTTTATCATACGGGTAAGGTTGGATGAAGAGTAGTAGGAACAAATGCTCCGCCTAGAGCATGTGTGTGTGAGATGGAGTCTTAGTGTGTGTGTGTGGGGTGTGTGTGTGTGTGTGAGAGAGAGAGAGAGAGAGAGAGAGAGAGATGGAGTCTAAGTGTGTGGGGGGTGCGTGTGTGTGTGTGTGTTTGTGTGTGTGTGTGAGAGAGAGAGATGGAGTCTTAGTGTGTGTGTGTGGGGGGGTGCGTGCGTGCGTGGGTGTGTGTGCGTGCGTGCGTGCGTGTGCGTGTGTGTGTGTCGCAGGGTCCTCTGTGGCGGATGTAATTTAAGTGTGCATGGCTTCATCATAGAGAGGTTATGTGTATGGCAGAGGCCACCGACGATGGGGTGCGAGATAGAAAATGCCCGTAGAGAGGGAAGAGAAGGTGTGTGCGCATGAGAGGAGTCGACATCGAGAGAACGTGTTTGTTCGAGAGACACCGAGGAAGACTACTATGTATCGATGGTGCATATGTAGGTGGGAATTAAATAAAGGGATGGTATTATTGGTTTCGGGGATATAGGGGAAGAGTGAGAGGGGCGGGGGGGGGGGGGGTAGCTAGAAGGAGATTGTTAAGTGTGAGTGTGTGTTTTACCCATCCAGGCAGAAGTTATGTGCACAAAAGAGGAGAACGATTCGATGTGGCGTTAGATTGAGGGTAATTAACTACGTATGGAGACATAGAGACCTTGAACGTGCATGTGTGATAGGTATACATGTATACGTGGGATGTGTGTGCGTGTGCACGCGCGCATGATCGAGATAAAAGAAAGAAGACATAAGTCATAAGATCAACGACATGGGAGAGACGGATCGGTATGACAATATGCATGCATGTGAGAATGCAGGGAAGAAGGCCCGAAAATTGAGCATGTGTTTTTGTCTTTAAGAGATAGTGGCGTGGGCTGGAGCATGCGTCTATGGCGAGCAGAGGGGGTGAGGCGCAACGATTGTGCAAAAAAGATCAACCTATAAATGCATATGTATGGAGAGACATATATAGTATGGGTGATAGGAAGCAAGACTCCGTGCGAGAAAGAAATGTTGACGGAGAAACTACAGATAGATACAGAGATGGAGATGCTAACTAGAGGGACATCCGCTAGTTTGGGTGTTGGAGATGAATGTCGGGTGGTTCAAAGGGTGAAGTTATATATGTGTGTGAGAGGGCACTTGACTGCATGTAGAGGGAAACATATGTAGTGTGCGTGATAGGAATCAAGAGTGAGGGCGAGAAAGAAGGTTGATTTAGAAACAGATAAATAGAAAGATAAAGATGCTAGCTAGTGTGCGTTAGAGATAGGAGTCGAGTGGATCAGAAGGATGGGTTATGTGTGTGGGTGTGAGAGAGATAGAGAGAGGGTGCATGTGAGTCACATACAAACAGATATCAAAGAGAAATTAGATCCAGAGAGACGGAGTTTTGTGTCTGCGAGAGAGAAAGATATTTCACAACAAGAGTGATAGCTAGAGAGACATATGAGGGAACGCGAGATATCTCTAGGGAGAGAAGGTGTGTGTGAGCGACATACAAGAGAACAATGGAGAAATATGAGACCCTGGGAGACAGAGTTTGTGTTTGTGTGTGAGAAAGAGATATTGAAGAGGAAGAGTCGAGGTTCTCATATCTAAGGAGCGAAAAACATCTCAGATGAGGGGTGTGAAAGTGGCACACATGGGAATAGTAGAGAGAAATGAGACCCCGGAGACAAAGTTTTGTGTTTGTGTGAGAGAAAGAGATTCCACATGGAGAATCATAGTTAGAGACACATAGCAGGGAGCGAGATATACTTAGAGAGAGATAGAGTGATGAAGGTCGAGGGAGAGAGTACCGTCGGTGTGTTACTAAGATAAAAGATCATTGTCGACATACAGGTAGCACGAGAGATACCGAGAGACGATGAACGCAGATAGGTCCGAGAGATAGTCCTATATAAGCATGAGTGATAGCTATATGAGACTTAATATCTGGATTAAAGGGATTCAAATATTTAAACCTGGAGATCACGACATCGATAATATCATAACGCAAATTGGTGTATCAAACATGCATATTCATTTGAATTTGGGCACGTGTAATGTTATATAGTTTATCAATATTGGTGATCCATAGATTCTTCAATTACAAACAATGCATGGTTTATATGCAATTAATGTCTAAATGGGATTACACTATATGTTATGTGTGTGAAACACATTATACATGTTTGAGAAGTTAAAAAACCCGCATGAAACACACATTAATTGGAGACAGTTAGCGAGGAATGCATACATTGGATTTCAACATAAAGTGGTTTCAAATATTTGAAAATACAAATTGATGGATACAACCTTATGAATGTGAGATCATGCCATTTGTAAACCATATTTATGTATAAATGGTGTTGTGCTTTTGAAAGTATATATAAAAAATGATGTATATAGAATGTAATTCCAATTGAAAATGGATCCCACCCGAAAAAAATAGAATACAAACGGGATTCGAATTGAGTTGGCACGGTAAACATGCACTCTACAAAATTTGAACGATGCGGGAAAAGTCGCAGTAACCGCCCGAAACCAAAATCTGCGAGATGGAAATCACTACTGCCTATCCCTGCCACGCAAAGCCTATCTGCTGGATTTCTATAGGTTTCGATAGGGGTAATGTTGTTGTGATGTAGTAGAAATTTGAAATGGGGGCTAAGTTTGTAAATTTCCTCGCATTTGAGACAAGCGCGCCCTGAATACATGGTTCTCACCTTCCTCTCTACCTCCCTTTTCCCCATTCGTACTCCGTGGGCGCCAAAACACCCTCTCCACCCCACCCTCCTCCGTCCGCCGCCGTCCGCCACCCCATCCACCGCCGTCCTCCTCCACCATGTCGGAGCTGATACCCCGACGCTGCCCTCCATTAGAAGAGATCGACCTCTCTCATCCACGCCTTCGGGCCGGGATCCTTGCATCCCGTCCTTTCGCTTCATCCCCGCCACCGTCCACCTTGCTGGCGCTGCTCCTATGACCGTCTCATCCACCGCGCCCCGCCGCCACCGTCTACCCTCCTAGATCTGCTTCCACACCGCCGACAGCCATCGCTACCGCAGCACCGTCAGATTATCAGCAGATGCGTACACGGCGCCGCACCAGAGGCGGTACTCTTTTGTATCTGCTCAACTTATTTATCGCAGCAAGAAAATAGATCGCCACTGCTTTACTCTGATTTCTTGTCTTGGTTGCGAAGTTGCCTTTGTCCGGTTTGCACCTTCAGATCCGCCATGGCATGCTCAACACTATACTCCCAATGCTTATGGTTTTCCCTTTATATTCCACACTAGTTAAATCACAAGAGACTAAATTTCAAAATTGGGTCATCAATTTTTCAGAGCTTGCCGGAGTTCACCGGTGCGATCAAGGGCTCGGTGGTTGTGGGGCCTCGCCAAACGAAGAAAACTCATTGCGGGTGGGGTTGGGGCGCGGGTGGGGGTGGGGGTGGCGGAGGAACACAGGCGGTGGGGGCCGGTGGTCCGACGGTTGCCCGTGGCGGGTGTTCTGTATGGGAAGAATCGAGACGAGGAAGAAGAAGGGTTAGGAGACGAGGATCTTCATCCAATCGCTGAAATGGTCGAGACAGCTGGGAGTTGCATTCTTAATGCGCCTCGTTCATCATGTGTGGGCACCGCACAACCAACATTTTATTATCCAAAATCTGCTTGCTCTTCTTTACCATGTTCGATAGAGCTAGCCTGTATGTGATCGATAGGCTTTCAATTACTAGCGGCAATACAACACCGTATTTTCAAGCCAGTTCCACTTTCCCGATTTATATATCGTGGTTATGGTGTACCCTGTTATGTATACTATGATCTGCCTAGTTCTTTGTGTGCTCTTGTTATCATGGTTTGGCAATAAACTCTATACAAAGATATTATGAACCTATCATCTGCCAGCTATCCTTACTTCTGGAGCCAATTTTTTTGTGTACTTGTGCCAGATTATATAAATGCACGCACCATATTACAACACACATGAGCTCTCTCATCCGAATCCACTGATAGCACATAAGTGTTTACAGGGGCGCCTGTCAGTGTCAAAACCGGCGGATCTCGGGTAGGGGGTCCCGAACTGTGCGTCTAGGCGGATGGTAACAGGAGACAAGGGACACGATGTTTTTACCCAGGTTCGGGCCCTCTTGATGGAGGTAATACCCTACTCCTGCTTGATTAATATTGATGATATGGGCAGTACAATAGTAGATCTACCACGAGATCAGAGAGGCTAAACCCTAGAAGCTAGCCTATGGTATGATTGTTCTATATCTCTATTGACTAGCCTAGCCTCGGTTTATATAATGCACCAGAGGCCTAGGATAACAAGAGTCCTAGCCGAATACGCCGGTGGGGGAGGAGTCCTTGTCTTGATCGCCAAGTCTTGTGGAATCTTCCTTGTATGCGGCAACTGTCCGGACTGGCCCATGAGTATACGGCCATGGGGATCCTCGGCCCAATCCAACTGATCGGGAGACGACGTGGTGAGTACCCCCTAGTCCAGCACACCGTCAGTAGCTCCCTGAACCGGTCTTCAAGTTAGGGACGCTCCTCGATTCTTCCGAACTGTTCTTCATCCTCAGTCGTCGGTCTTGAAAACTGGTTCAACAAATCTTCTCATCTTCGATCTTGAGGATCGCCTAAGTGCATACGAAGAGTTTACACGTTGGGTATCCGAGGAGCCCCTTTAAGTTTACAGCCTTTATCAATGTGTCACAGCCCCAGATTAGCCTTGCTTGACTTTGCTTGCTCATCATGTCATCATGTTTAAATTCCTAAGAAACTTGAAATGGGGATGTTGAAACCCTAGCACCAAATGAATTCAACTAGGTTCAAACTTAAAACTTTTCAATGAACCCAAAATGCCCTTCATAAATGTTCACCATCTTTGGTCCTGGCTAAACCCTCTGCCAAAAATGGTTTCATATTTTTGGAGGCTATTTTGGATTTTTGCACCAAGCCATAAGTATTTGCATTTGGGCAATTTAAAACCCTATAAATAATTTAAAATGCCCAAATAATCTTGAAGGTATTTTTAGGCTATTGAGAATATTTTCAAATGCGCCTCCGAATATTTTCAGGTTTTTCGTAAATGGAATAGTATTTTTACTATTTCAAAACACAGAACAGAAACAAATAAAAACAAAAACAGGAAAAGAAGAGAGGAAAGAAACCTTACCTGGACTTACCTCTCCAGCCCACCTGCGCAGCCCACCTGACCGGCCCAGCAATGCAGCTGGCCGGCCCAGCCCACCACCGCTTCCTTCCCTGTCGTCTTCCCCTAGCCAGGAGGACGAGCGCGTGGCCGGCGCTGCACAGCACGCGTCTGCCACCTCCTGCTTGCTTGCCGCTCTTGGAGTCGGCCCAGCGCCACGTGCATCGCCTGACCCTCCCCGGATCTCTCACAATCCGTGCTTCCCCCCCTCCTCTGTTCCTCACGCGCGGCCGGCGCCACCTCGCCACCATCGCCGACCACCGCGCCACAGCCGCCCCACGCCTCTCCGTGCTATCCCGCTGTCCGCCGACGCCGTGAAGCTTTTCCTCAACAAGCGCAAGCCCGGACGCCCTCAAACGACGACCACGCCGTCTTCTTCAACCCCGGTCCGTCGAGATCGTCACCGCCGTTCCGCCTGCACCGGACCTCCCTCGAGCCTACTGAGCACCCCGATGGCCTCGCCGTGAGCACCTCGTCGTTTTCCCTCTCCTTTCTTCCTCATTTGCGTGCCGTAGCCGCACTAACCACCGGACCCGAGAGCTCATCGCCACCGTAGTTCCTCACCGCCGTGGCCAGGGCCACCCCAGCTTGCGCCTGAGCGCATCACCATGTTCGCGGCCCTCCCAGGAGCCCGCAGCGCCTTTTGGTTTCTCCTCTAGTGCACCGTAGCGTCGACCCCTTCCACGTTCGAACTCCGGCCACCGCGGGTGCGCTCGCCGTCGTTGATTCCGGCGACCACGGGGCCTCCCGTGCGGCTAGCTAGATGCGGGCATGCTCGGGCTACCTTCTGGTGGCCTTCGCGCGTCCATACGCCGCCTATAGCGCAGCCCCGGCGAGCTTCCGCCGTAGATTTGGTCACCGCCGGTGGGACTCCGGCGAGCCGACGTGGCACACTTAGTTAACACTAATGACGCCATTAGCTGATCACTGTGCCACTGACGGATGGGCCCCACGCTAGATTAACCCCCGAATTATTCCCTGTTTAAATTAGACTAACCCACCGGCCCACATGTCGTTGACTTTTTTGGCGTGGCGATTGACTAGGCCCACTGTCATCCACCCAAACTAGTTCAGGTCACCGACGTGTGGATCCCACACGTCAGGTTTGACCTAGACCTGCCTGTTGACCTGCTGAGGTCAGGATGACCTAATGCTGACGCAATAACTCTTTTTCTGGATTTATTTTAATTCAGGAAATTCCAGAAAATATTCTAAACTTCTAAAATTCATAGTAATTCAACCGTAGCTCAGATTGAAATAATTTATATATGAAAAATTATCAGAAAAATCCAATCTATCCATCTGTACCATTTTCATGCATGTTTGATCAAGTTAACCTCACTGAATAGGATGAATCATGATTAGGGTAATTTATGAACTAGCATTTGGAGTTGGAGTTTAACCTTGTTTGAATTCCACTTCAATTAACTTGGCTTACTGCTGCATTAGGTCAATTCAGTTCCTTAACATGACATGTGATTCATTTGTTTGTGCATTGCATTGATTGTGTTTTTTCTTGTTTTTCGGTGTTCGTCCCCTCTCGATAGACGTGGTTTCGATGATGAGTTCGATGACACCGATGAAGAACTATATTATCTTCAGAAGTGCCAGGCAAGCAAAACCCCCTTGTTCATTCCGATATAATCCCACTCTCTCGCTCCTGCTCTCTTTTACTGCATTAGGACAACAACGATTCATCTGTTACTTGCTGCGGTAGCTGAACCCCTTTATCCTCTGCATGACCTGTCATTCCACAGTAAATAGATGAAACCCACTAGCATGAGTAGGAGTTGTTTGAGCCCTGTTGTGCCTACTCATTCATGCTTGTTTGTCATGCCTGCTATTGCTTAGAGTTGAGTCAGGTCTGATTCATCGGGAATGAATTGGAATGGTTGTGTGAACATGTCCTACTGTGTGTGAGCTAAGTGTGTACATGATTTGGTAAAGGTAGCGGTGAGAGGCCATGTAGGAGTACATGGTGGGTTGTCTCATTGCAACCGTCCTCAGGAACTGAGTTCTGTGTTTGTGATCCATGAAACAATTACTACCACGCATTGGGCCCGAAACCAATGGACCCTCTCGGCTTCTTAACCACCCTTGTTCTCTGTCCTGGAGTTGCAACTAGTTTCTGGTGTTTGTAGGATATGTGTTGGAGGCCGTGCGTAGCGCTGACCCTAGGGGTGGGCTATGATGCGGTAGATACACCGTGGCCCGGTGTACCGAATGCCCGTTTGGTATCTCCGGAACCCTGCACACATCATTCGGGGCCGTTAGTGGAAACCTCGGCCGGACTCCCTGCGGATGGAACCCGAATAGGCGATAAACCTGGACTAGAGACTTGAGTGTTTAGGTAGGTCGTGGCTGACACCCTCGCTGGGCTTCCGCTTGAAGGTTGCCGAGTACATGTCGTGTAAACGGCGGTAAGTGGTGAGAGCGTGTGTGAAGAAGTACACCCCTGCAGGGTTAATATGATCTATTCGAATAGCCGTGTCCGCGGAGAAGGACTTCTGGGTTGCCTATATCAGTTCATAGACAAGTGAAAGTGGATACTCTAAGATGCGCAAGAAAAGCGTGAGTGCTATGAATGGCGTTGTCGTAGGGAGACGGGAGCGGGTCCATAGTGGTGTATTGATATGGTGAATATGTGGACTCGTGCGCCACCTCAAAAGAGTTACTTGCAATCGTAGTTCAAGATAGCCACCGAGTCAAAGCTGGCTTGCTTTGGTCAAACTCCACCACCCCTTTGTTGATAATGATGCATATGTAGTTAGTTCGATGTAAGTCTTGCTGAGTACGCTTGTACTCACGCTTGCTTATTTTATGTTTTGCGAGAGACGCGGCCTCGCTAGTAGTTCCGCTTGGACTTGGCGTTTAGCTTGTTACCTCAGCTACGATCTTGTGCCCTCGGCAGATCTGGTAGATAGTCGCTTCTCAGCCTTTTTCATTTGTAGATGTCGTACAGAGACATGTTAAGCTTCCGCTTGTGCTTTGACTTGTATGCTTTCGAGTGTTGGGTCATGAGACCCATGTTTGTAATATCTCGCTCCTCGGAGCCTAATGAATAAATATTTGAGTCGAGAGTTATGTTGTGATGCCATGTTGTATTTACACATATTGAGCATATTGTGTGTATGTTTGAAATGCTTGGTATGTGTGGGATCCGACAATCTAGTTGTTTATCCTTGGCAGCCTCTCATATGGGGAAATTTAGTCTAGTGCTTCTGAGCGATAGTAGTCCGCTTCTGCCCGGTTCACCGGAGTCCTGCTAGCCCACACTATTGCTTGGACACTTGACTGGCGGCATGTGTTTCACGTGCCTTATGTCTGTCCTTCGGGAAATGTCACATGGTGATATTCGAGTCCTGCCTAGCCTGCTACAGCCGGGATACCGGAGTTCTCATTAGCCCAGTGCTACAGCCCAATTCATACGTTGATGACCGACATGCTCGATATGATTCATGTATGCCTGTCCCCATGGGTTAGTGCCGCTTTGGGTTCACGACTAGCCATGTCGGCCCGGTTCTCTGTCATGTAGATGCTAGCGACACTATCATATACGTGAGCCAAAAGGCGCAAACGGTCCCGGGCCATGGTAAGGCGACACCCGTGGGAATACCGTGCGTGAGGCCGCAAAGTGATATGAGGTGTTACCGACTAGGTCGATGTGACTTGGAATCGGGGTCCTGACATAATGCCTTGTTATTTTTATGCCACGCCTCGGGTTTGAAGTTATTCCCGGGAGGCAGTGTCCTCTTGCGTCCGAGCTCTAACGCCGGACTACATTTGAGGTATCTTTTGCAGCCGAGCACCAATGCCGGACTGCTTCCCAGCTCTATCGCCGGACTATGTATCCGAGCTCCAACGCCGGACGGTATCCGAGCTCCAACGCCGGACTATGTATCCGAGCTCCAACGCCGGACTGTATCCGAGGTGTCGTAAATCACCTTGGTTCAAAGAAGTTTGAAGGAGTTTAGCCGAGCTTAATGCCGGAAATGCCCTCTATGGAGCCAGCCACTAGCGCCCGAGCTTTATGCCGGACTGCTTCCGAGGTGGTGCACCACCCCGAATGTGGGCCGATTTTTGTCAATATTTTTATTGGTGCAATTTATTCTCTGCCGAGATACATAGCCAGTAGCCCACAAGGTGTGTATTGGTCTAAAATCCGAGATGCACATGAAGGATGACGAAGACCGCTGATCCGAAGAGTCAGCCGAGACTCGTGTTGATTTGCAAAATCGGCCCGAGGATCAAGTCCTAGCTCGCAGAATACGGGACACAAAAGCGGCGTGCTCAGTCCTCGAGACTCGGGTTGGGTGCGGCCGACCAACCCGAGGATCAAAATCTCCTCGAAACTGTATTCCACTTAAAATTTTTTCGCATAGAACGCAATGCAAGAGTTCCCGAGACATCGGGTCGAGTGGCAACACCAGATCGGGATTGATGTGCCGCTTTAATATTTGTAAATAATAAGCCCGAAGCCCAGAGTTCCAAGCCTTAATGCGGCACGGGTGTCAATTAAGGATCGATATCCATAGTAAAATCACAAATTATGTGTAATGACTCAATGTATCCAAGTACTTTATGTCATTAATGCTTGGATCTGCATTGTACAAAACTTTGTTGACCGACCATCGGCTTAACCTCCTCGGCCAAGAGTCGAGGAGTGTTTGTCCTACTTTATAAAGCCTTTATGAGGGCAAAGATTTACGACAAACAAGGCAATCTGGCCATACGGTTTTATAAACAAAGGTACGAGAGAGATATGTTATATTACTATTTAATGTAAGAAATGTCTTCCAAAGAAAATAGTCCCGCTTATCGGTTCCTTTCTTTGGGTTGTCATGCTAAGCATGGTCATGAAACCTCAGCCCAATGTAAGAGCAAAATATTGAGGATTTAGTTTGGGAGGCCGCCACTAGCCCCGGTAGTGTTCAGCGATAGTCGAGGTCAAGCCGGAAACACTTCGGCCAATTTTATGAATGGCCCGTCATTTAATATAGTCATCGGATCACTGACCAGTTTACACCTATTGCGACAGTCAGTTTTCGGCTTTCTCCACTGAGGTTCTTGACCATGCGAGCTAGAAGCACAATCGCAGGGGTTCTCCCTTTGCACAGCTAGCCGAACAAAGCGAAACGTAGGAGGCAAGCGCGGGAGCCGGGCAACCCAACTATTAACCGAAGACACAATTCGAAACTGATGCATATATAGCAATATCCGAGAATGTTTTTGCCGAATCTCTAAAGGTGTCCGACGTTGATTTGCGAGACTTGTGCTGAAAACACACAAATAGTTTAAAAGTGCCAAAAGTTTGAAAACCAAAAACGTCGGTAAAAACATGACGTCCGAACAAGATTAAGTGTTCGTGCCAATCCGAAAATTGACTTTAGAAAAAAAGTGCTTCGCATGGTGCTTTAACATGACACATCCTATCCCAAGACTTTGCTGGTCAGCCACGGCTTCAGCCTCCCATCCCAAGGCGGAGTACTTCTCATTAGGCCAGTTTAGAAAACTAAACTCTAGCAGTTTTGAGAGAGAAATTAGGCTCCCCGGCTAGTGACCGCACACTTGTGTCGAGAAAAGGAGTGATAAATAATGATAAAAACTCTGCAACGACTAAGAAGAAAAACACTTATTATAAAATGGCTCAAATAAACATAAGAGCCCCCAAGTGACTTGGGTAAAAGAATGATTCTATGTACCGAAGTACTTATATCATATCTATGTTCAACCGAACTTTAAACGCGTCTTAACCGACCGTCGACTTCTCCCTCTTTGGTCAAGGAACGAAAAGTGTTATGTACTCCATTTGTTGAGAATATCGATGGTGTTTCCAATAACCAGGCAATCAGGTCATAAGGCTGTAACAGACAAAGCGTGCTTAGGGAACTTATGCTATATTACTAATAAAGTGTAAGAAGCATCTTCAAGAAAATAGTACCCCATCGATACCTTTCTTCGGTGCTCATTGTTAATATGAGACTTGTGCAATAGATTTTTGTACTCATGAGTTCCGCTGTGTGCCGACCATTATTGAAAACAGTAAGAGCGCTTAGCTTTCGGCTTCACCACCGAGGTCCGCTCGGTGACCCGATCGTGACAATCGCAGAGGTGCTCCTTTACTCCCTAGCCGAACAATCGGGAACGAGAGGGTAAACACAGGAGCGAGGCAACCCAGCTTGCAAATCGCTTAAGTCAATATGGTGCATATTGTTGCATAATACACGAACAAGGAACGACGCCGTACAAGTATAATCATATGCAAGAGGAAAAGCTTCCTGAAGGAAGCCCCAAATGAATTGGGTATTTGAATTTATGCGTCACAAACAAAGTTTGGACAAGAAAATTTTTACAAGCAAAATTTTCCAAAAAAGTATAATGCTTTGTCGAACCGAACACAAGTTAGAAATTAAAGCTTTGAGCATGAAAGCTACTTAGCTGGTTAATATGTTCGGTATTGATGACGCGGTCCGAGGTTGATACGGGACAAGGTTCCATCCCCCAAGCCGGTCCCGAGGTGGCGGAGCGGAGAGCTCGACATCGCCAAGTGGTGACATAGCACGGTCAATGCAGACCTGCAGAGTGACGCCAAGTCCCGGACCATTTTCCTGTGCACAAAAAATGGCACAAACCGGAGATAATAGTAATAATGATAATTAAAAAAATCGTTGCATAATAAATAATTTATGCAAAGTGAGTAATAAAAGAAATATGGCCTGGCGCCGAAGTCGATGTCGATGCAGGTCGTCGGCGTAATGCAATAAAGGCGTGGCAAAGCCTGGATTCATAGGTCGGTCCGAGTTCCGGATGCGGCGTTCATCGGACTATGTATGGAAACTGACCGAACCATCATGCGACCGTCGATAATGCGGCCACCATTTGATAGACCTGTGTACATATGATGGACAAACCAGAGTAATAATTCCTTGGGAAAAATTAACCCAAACAAGCAAAAAGAAATACTAGGATTAATAGCACCTGGTTTATTTGTTGTAGCAATCCAAAGGAAGGTGATTCCCAAAATTGGGACTCGATCCGCGCACCCATTGCCTGGTCGCCTAGTGACGCCGAAGTGTCCGGAGTAGGTTGATGAAGAGATGGCGAAGCCCCCGGTCCAGACGAGATGTCGAAGTAGGTCGGCGTGATGGACACCATCTTGAAGAAGCAATAGTGCGGCCCTGCCGATGCAGGTTGTGACGTGGTCGATGCCGGCTTGATGAAGCGACCGTGCGGTGATGCCGGTATGCCCGCTCCGTGTAATTCATGGGGCAGCGATGTTGGTGATGATTTATCCTTTGCGATGCCGGACGCTTGTTCGGCTTGCCGAGATGATGATCCGAAGAAGTTGAGCTCGGCTCAACAAAGTGACGACGTGTCTAGCGCAGGTCGGCAGCCGTGGAGCAATATTGCCGGACTGGTTTGACACCAGCATGATGTTGAAGATCATGTTCAAAAGATCTTAAAGTTAATGGGATGTGTTCGGAAACAAAACACAATACTCCATACAAAACTTCCTTCAAAAAGGATGTCTGAAATCCCATTCATAAAAAAGACGAACTCGGGTCGGATTCGTTTTCGCGCAGAAAACAGATCCGAAAAGTGGTGCACTAATCGGAAGGTTCCCGGAGTTTGGACGGTCGGATCGAGCTGAAATTTTGAGGGGTGGTAGATATAGGAATTCTGCAGCCGATCAACGGTTGGATCTTCCAAAGGAAGTCCGAGCTAGAAGATGGACACCACGCCCTAAACTCGTCCGGATTCTCGTACAGATTCAATGCGGCTCCGGTATACCGGAGATTGCCAGAGATTCCTCCATCGGAACTCGACGGAATTTTCCAGGGTTGTTGTAGACTCAATTCCGCACAATTCCACTGGAGCAATCATTAAAACGACACCTGAGGAGGCGGTGGCAGCGGACACAAGTCCGCTGTCCAGAAATACAGTACGGTCGCCCGAGGGCAATGTTGACGTTGAGCCCCCGGGCTCCCTGGATGACTCCTCCATGATCTTGATAGAGATCGGAGCTGATGTTGATGAAGGCCCTCATCCGAACATGACGATCGGAGGTAGGGCGCAGTCCTTGGTCGAACCAAGGTGACCAGTCGAGCTGGTGACGAAGATGCCGAAGTCGCAGTTGATCTGCAGGCGAGCCATCAACCTTTTGCCGAACACACAGCGGAACTCTCAATGAAAGCACCAATGTCGGTGTCAAAACCGGCGGATCTCGGGTAGGGGGTCCCGAACTGTGCGTCTAGGCGGATGGTAATAGGAGACAAGGGACACGATGTTTTTACCCAGGTTTGGGCCCTCTCGATGGAGGTAATACCCTACTCCTGCTTGATTAATATTGATGATATGGGCAGTACAAAAGTAGATCTACCACGAGATCAGAGAGGCTAAACCCTAGAAGCTAGCCTATGGTATGATTGTTCTATATCTCTATCGACTAGCCTGGCCTCGGTTTATATAATGCACCAGAGGCCTAGGATAACAAGAGTCCTAGCCGAATACGCCGGTGGGGGAGGAGTCCTTGTCTTGATCGCCAAGTCTTGTGGAATCTTCCTTGTATGCGGCAACTGTCCGGACTGGCCCATGAGTATACGGCCATGGGGATCCTTGGCCCAATCCAACTGATCGGGAGACGACGTGGTGAGTACCCCCTAGTCCAGGACACCGTCAGCGCCCCTATATTAGAATATCATCTGCATTACAAAGATAATCTCACAACTATTTATGTTTTCATGGTTCTCAGATATTATACGCAATTATAGTGAATATCAGAATCCGTGCATCAAAAGAATATTGTGGAACACTGCAATGACTTACAAAATTGGCACCAAGGCATTGAGTGCCATTCTGGAAGCAATGAAACTCGTACGCTCCCCACCTCTTGATTCTTGTTCAGAATATCATCCTAATGACTATTCTAACCTCGAGGAGTCAAAGGCAGATGGCCTGTCCTGTTCACCCGTCAAGGTGCATGTTCTAATTTGGCAAGGTTTTATTGATTGCCCGTATCTTGCATATGTTGTCTTGCATTTCTTCTACTTTGTTGCACCGCCATTTGCTTAGTTTACTCATCATATAACTCGAGATGCCATGCCCATCCATTATCAATACAAATTCCATCTGTCATCATACCATGTTTTTCCACTCAAATGCTGTTCTTGTGCATCAGACATCAAGAAGGAAGAGGGTGATTGCCGAACCTGACGGAGCACCAGCAAAGTCCTTGAAAAACATGGTGGTGCCGGAGAAATCAGACAGCGCCCCACTTATATTGGCTGTACAACCAGTGACACAAAACATGGGACCGACTCCAGCAGACTGTACCCATACTTCATCGCCACACCACTAGCCCCACCACACAGGACCTGCACTCCAAGAAAAGGTATACCGATTTCATTTGCCATGGCACCAGCCGTACTACGTAAAAAATCCCACTCCAGCAAAAAGTACAGCAAGTCCACCGTCAAGACCTATCCCAAGCGCAGAGACGGCCAATTCCTGCAGATTGGAACCCCATTCCGCTTATTCCCAGTTTAAAAGACAATGCTTTCAATGTTGTTAGGGACTACGTGCATATATTCCCATCATGGGAAGATTATAGTGAAGACAAACACCATTTTCACATCTTCTGTCCAACTTACGTGTAAGTGCTATTATTCATGGTTATTATTTTCCTGTTTTCGCTGATCGAACACATCAATGTTTTACATTAGATTGTTGTAACTAGGCGAGGGTCAATCTGGATAGTCATGAAGAGTAAAGCTTGCTTGTGCTTTTCAAGGAAGCATTGCAGCAGTATCGGTGTTACCTGAGGAAATCACACTTTGATGCCAAGTCTATAAAAGAATTTCCGTGAAGTCTCCCATGCTAAATTTAGAAGACATTGAATGGAAAACCTTGTTATGCACTGGTCTCATTCCTGGGATGAGGTACTGTCTATGAAATCACATGACAATTTGAACTTCTACTTTTCCGCATGTGCCTTACGGATCTTTTTTGCAGGAAATCTGCTCGAAGAAGAATTCCGGTTTGAAAAGAATGACAGGATATCGCAAATATGCTGTCCGCTGCTTTGCTCTTGTTAGTACCTGTTGTCTTGTATCACTGTACTTGCATACATACCTGGTTCATTATGTGACAGCAGTATGCATGATAGCTTGCTTATCAATTGTTCGCCCAAATTATCTGATCTGTATGAATGGTTACATTAGTGTAGAATATATCCAATGCCAATGAATTTTTTAGCTCGCATTGTTCTTGTAAGTACATGTTGTCCTTTATCGCTGTACTTATATTGACAGGTAGTTGTTCATGTACCATCACTCTGCAGCTTATTTTCCTTTACCCTCCATTTTCTACACATCGATCTATATTTACTCTTACCATAAGGTTGGTAATCAAGAAGTTTAGCTGTGCATTGCTCTTGGCTGTGCCTTTTGCCCGTATCGCTGCACATACATTTATAGCTACTTGGTTATGTAGCATCACTCTTCATCTTATCCTAAATATTCTCCATTTTTTCGTATATTATCACATCTATATTTACTCTTAACAAAATGTAGAATAAAGGAAATGCTTATGAAGAAGATTCTGTGCTAAACTTCTTGAATTGCCCCCCATCAGCATGGACAAGGGCTTTATAGAGCCTGTCTTCACCAGTAATGTAAGTTTTTCCTTCTCGAGCCTTCAAACTTTGTTGTGTATATTTGGTTAGGCATGACCGCAACAGCTGTTTATTTTTGGTGTTTGCAACAAATTTCATGTTTAAAGTTTATTATGTACATAAACAAAAGTTTGTCCTTCTCAATTTATGTTTTCAGTTGTACAACCAAGTTCCTTCTTCATACCATGTAAATTAAACGATACAGAGCAAGTGATCTTCTTTTGCACTGCATGTATGCTTCGCTCTTCATCCGTAATCCGGTGGTGTGGTGAATCTACCCACTACAAACACAATGTCATATTCTGCAATGTCTTAACTATGAACAATGTCATATCATTCTACTATTATTTAAACCGTCTCTTTATTTGCCAATCTGAAATGGGATAAATTGACAGACACTAACCATTGATACTTATGAGTTCTTGATCTATAATCCGGTGGTGTCATGAAGCTGCCAACTCCTTCACAATGTCATTTCCTGCCATGTCTTGACCTGAACAATACCATATTGTGTTAATGCAATTTTAAACTGTGTCACTTTATTCACAAGAAGAAATGTGATGAATTGTCAAGATCGATACTTTTATGTGCAAAACATGTCATCTGTCTCGCTTGTTTATCTTTCAGAGTGAGGAAGATATAAGGGTTGAACAAGCTAGCCTCATCATCTTGCTCAGCTGCTTATGCTGCAGCTCCCAAGAGGGCTAACCTTTCTTGAACTCTATTGAAGTGCTGTTGGTTTTGTATATTATTTTGTCGGCGTGTTTATTTGCTTTGGTGGCGATCTTTGATGCCCAAAGGTATGTAATCTGCTATCTCGCTTGTGCTTTATTATCATAGTGGCAAACTATGATGCCCAAATGGATGTAATATGCCGTAATTTCTTTATTGTATAGTCTAGGTTTTTTCTTATTCACGATGCTGCAGTTATTTTACTGTATATATATCCTGTCTTCGCAGTAAACCGGCCAAACCGTAAAATTACGGTACATAATCGGGTCGTCATGCAATCACGATGTATGATCCGCATCATGGGCCCCGTCAACCGCCCACTAGTAGATTCGGCCTTTAATAGGCCGAGTAACCCCATCCTCTTTTCGCAAGAAAACTCAATGGGCTTTAGGAGGTCGAGAAGTAGGTTGGGCCCAAACGCGTGCGAATAGCTCACGGGCCGGCAACAGCCAAAATGGACCCGCCCATGATTGTGTGAATCAATTCACGGGCTTTTAACAAGCCAAAGTTGTCTCATCCTTGTTTGGCCCAATCGATATCCGCTCGAAAGCAGGCGGATGCAAACCGGCCGTAGTTAGGCCCAACTATATGACGGGCTTTTAACAGGCCGAAATTAATATAGGGCCAAAATGTTAAACGGGCCCTTAATAGGCCAAAACTAATATCAGGCCGAATTACTAAATGGGCCTTTAGCAAGTGGGCCCAAAAGCATAGCGTCCAGTTAACGGGCCGAATTTGATATGGGCCATAATTGAGCCCAAAGCATCTTAAAGGGCCGGACCTGATCTCGGGCCGTGATTTGGCCCGTAAAGTGGGAGGCTTTTAACGGGCGGATCTTATATGGGCCATTATTAGGCCCGAACGTGGCAGGCCATTAATGGACCGGATCAAATATATACGCATTTGGCCCAAAACATGGCAGCCAGTTAATGGGCCGACCTACTAGGGTCCTCAAAATCTTGTGGGCCTATAGCTGGGCCGGCCCATTAATGTCGGCGAAATCTCGTGGGCCTTTAGCTGGGCCGGCCCATTATGATCCGCAAGAATTTTGTGGGCCTTTACCTGGGCCGGCCCATTATGGCACACAAAAATCTTGTGGGCCTTTACCTGGGCCGGCCTATTATGGCCCGCAAAATCTTGTGGGCCTTTAGCTGGGCCAACCCATTATGGTCCGCAAAATCTTGTGGGCCTTTAGCTGGGCCGGCCCATTATGGTCTGCAAAATCTTGTGGGCCTTTAGTTGGGCCGGCCCATTTAAACTTGATGGGTCGTGCCACGTGACGACGTATCATAGGCGCCTTCTGTCCAATGAGTGGATGACATGTGTCCCAACGATGAGCCGACACATGTTTCCTCCAGCCAATGATGATTTTACACGTGGAAAATCCCCATTGCTCGGGGCTGTTATCGGGTTATCAGATCCAAAACCCTACCCGATAGCTTAACGGCGTTCCGTTACGGTGGATGCCACGTGTCGGTCACCCTTGACGAAAGCACTTCTGTGACGCACGATTTATCGTCATGGAAGTGGACACTTCCGTGATGATAATTTTCGTAATGTCATGGAATACTTCTACGACAGCACATGTATGACTATCTTGATTCTGTCATAAATTTGTCATGGATGTACATGCATGACAAAAAACGCGACCTACTGTGACAAACACGTATCATCACGGAAGTGTATTTTTTTGTAGTGTTTTTTAATTTTAGTGGTGATACTGGTAGTGCGGAAGTGAAGCCTGTCTACAGGAACGTGGATGCAGGCACACGAGGCACGGAAGTGCAGGTTCTACAGGCACGTGGATGCAGGCACATGAGGCACGGAAGTGAAGATAGTAACACTCAGTTAGAGAGGCACGGTTGTGAAGTCTGTAAAGCCACGAAGGTTTGGCACCACGGTGCATTTAAGAGTCACGGCAAGTGTCACGTGAGGCACGTGGATGTAGGCACGAGAGGCACGGCATTGAAGGCAACACATGCACGGACTTGCGGCTTCTCGAGGCATGGGTATCAACACTGTGGATATACAAGAGTGTGGTGGCAGAGGTATGTGTCAGAATGCTCGGTTACAGAGGCACGGTTGTGAGGTCTCAGGAGCCATGAGGGCGTGGCAGCGGGACCATGTAAGACTCAGAGCGACTGTCACGTTAGGCACGTGGGTGCAGGTATGGAAGGCATAAAAGTGAAGCCACCACAGGTACGTACATGGGGTTTCTCGAGTCAAGGGTGTGGACCCTCTGGATGCACAAAAATGTGGTGGCAGAGGCATGGGTCCGAATACTCAGTTAGAGAACCATGGTTGTGAAGTCACGTGGGTGTGGCACTATGGGGCATGTAAGAGTCACGACAGGTGTCACGTGAGGCACGACATTGAAGGCAACACAGGCACGGACTTACGGCTTCTCGAGGCACGGGTATCCACCCTGTGGATGCACAAGAGTGTGGTGGAAGAGGCATGTGTTATAATGATCGGTTATAGAGGCGCAGTTGTGAAGTCTCAGGAGCCACGCGGGCGTGGCACCAGGACCACGTAAGACTCACAGCGCCGGTCATGTTAGGCACGTGGGTGCAGGAACGGAAGGCACAAAAATGAAGCCACCACAGGCACATACGTGGACCCTCCGGATGCACAAAAATGTGGTGGCAAAGTCATAGGTCTGAATACTCGGTTAGAGAACCATGGTTGTGAAGTCACGTGGGTGTGGCACTACGGTCATGTAAGAGTGGCAGTGTGTGTCATGTCAGGTAGGTGGATGCAGGTACGGGAGGCACGGAAGTAAAGCCACTGCAGTGACGGACATGAGGCACTTAATTTGAAAATAGTTACAATCAAGGGACAAGGGACAGAGAAAATCTGGTGTAATTACCAGGTTTGAGCTTTCAGGATGCTCGCAGTGTTTGAATCTATTGAGGTATTCTAGTTAGTGATGTATAGTACGTTTAAGCACATATTGTGTGACGAAAATTCCGTAGCGGGGAGTAGTAGCATTTCTATTAAATCTCGTGCGTACGGTAGTTCAATTTGTTAGATAAATTGATTTTGGCTAGTGGAAAACTCGGCTATTGCGGTGGCTAGGGTTGCTATCCCTAGAAATGGAGAAATCACTACGATCTACCTCGAGGAATGCAATGGGATAGATTGATATTTACCTTCGATTGCTTGTGTTCGGCTTCTTGCCTCTATTGGTCTATTATGTCGTTCCTCTTTTTTTGTTGTGACCTCCACCGCCGGTGTTGAAGTCCTCGCTTCGTCGTCGCCGGGTAGGGACTTTATGTTGTTGGGGGCACCATTTGACGGTCTGTATCTCAAAGTGGAGGGCAGTTGGCGAAGCGCGGTGGCGGTTGTGCGATGAGGCGAACTCTACTTCGAATTTGGGCTCGTGTGCAGAAGGGAGGAGGAGACCGTGTGTGAGTGCGGAATGTTTTGAGATTTACTGTGGGTGAGAGGAAGCAAGAGAGTAGTGGAGGTGGGAGAGATGGAAATGGTGGAACCGTCTGTAATCTTTGACGATCCACTTGATCATCAAGATTCGTGCCGCCTGGCTGTCTTTTTTTGTTTGCTATAGCATCTTAACAGACGTGCGAGGCACGTGGATGCGTGCGGCTGAGGCACGAAAGTCCAGTCTCACAGACGTTGGGATTCTCGAGGCACTGGTATCAACGATGTGGATGCACAAATGTGCGGTGGCAGAGGCATGCATCCGAAGACTCACTTAGAGAGACACGGTTGTGAAGTCTTTAGAGTTACGGGCGTGTGTCACCACGGTCACGTAAGAGTCATGGGTCCGAAAGTGTGGTAGTAGAGGCATGGGTGTGAATACCTAGTTAGAGAGGATCGGTTGTGGGTCCCCATATGTGAAGTCTCTATAGCATTGGCCGTGCGGTACCACAAGCATGTGTTCGAATAGACATTTAAATAGCCACTGTTTAAGGCACGGCTGTGTATGCACAAGAGGCACTGCATTGAAACCTGTGCACAAAGGGACGTGGGGCAGAGGCATGAGAGTGATGCTTGTACATGCAGGGATGTAGGGCAGAGGCATGGGTATCGACCCTCTGGAAGTACAAAAGTGTGGTAGCTGTGGCATGCGTCCGAATACCCAGTTAGAGAGGCACAGTTGTGAAGTGTGTGGAGTCACGGTCGTGTGGCAACACAAGCACGTAGAGCATGCCACATGAGGCACGTGAATGCATGCACACGAGGCACGGAAGTGAATCCTCTATAAGCACGGACGTGGGGTTGGGGCACTGCTACTATCAACCCTCTGGATACACAAGAGTGTCGTAGCAGTGGCATGCGTGCGAATACTCAGTTGGAGAGGCACGATTCTGAAGTGTTCAGAGCCACGGGGGTGTGACACCACAAGCACGTAGAGGCACGGTCCATGTCACGTGAATAACGTGGGTGGACGCATGTGAGGCACGAAAGTGAAGCCTCTGTAAGCATGGAGGTGGGGTTCTCGAGGCACTGCTACTATCAACCCTCTGGATACACAAAAGTGTGGTAGCAGTGGCGTGCGTCGGGAAAGGTGCATGCGGTTCAACATAGTAGCTGATACGTCTCCAACGTATCTATAACTTTTTATTGTTCCATGCTGTTATATTATCAATCTTGGATGTTTTATAATCATTTTATAGTCATTTTATATCATTTTTTGTACTAACCTATTGACATAGTGCCAAGTGCCAGTTGCTGTTTTCTGCATGTTTTTTACGTCGCAGGAAATCAATACCAAACGGAGTCGAAATGCAACGAAACTTCATGGAGATTTTTTATGGACCAGAAGACACCCAATGGGCCAAGGCAGCACCTGCGGGTGCTTCGAGGGGAGCACAACCCACCAGGGCGCACCAGGAGGCCCAGGCATGCCCTAGTGGGTTGTGCCCAACTCAGGTGCCCCCCGGACCACCTCTTTGCTCTATAAATACCCCAATATTCCAGAAACCCTAGGGGAGTCGACGAAAATCAATCCAGCCGCCGCAGAGTCCAGAACCACCAGATCCAATCTCGACACCATCACGGAGGAGTTCACTACTTCCATTGGTGCCTCTCTGATGATGCGTGAGTAGTTCTTTGTAGACCTTCGGGTCCGTAGTTAGTAGCTAGATGGCTTCCTCTCTCTCATTTGATTCTCAATACAATGGTCGCTTCGAGATCCATATGATATAACTCTTTTTGCCATATGTTTGTTGGGATCGGATGAACTTTGAGTTTATGATTAGATCTATCTTTTTATATCCATGAAAGATATTTGAGTTTCTTTGATTTCTTATATGCATGATTGCTTATAGCCTCGTATTTCTTCTCTGATATTTGGGTCTTGTTTGGCCAACTTGATCTATTTATCTTGCAATGTGAAGAGGTGCTTTGTAGTGGGTTCAGTTTTACGGTGCTTGATCCTAGTGACAGAAGGGGAACCGACACGTATGTATCGTTGCTACTAAGGATAAAACAATGGGGTCTATCTCTACATAGATAGATCTTGTCTATATCATGTCATCGTTCCTATTGCATTACTCCGTTTCCCCATGAACTTAATACACTAGATGCATACTGGATAGCGGTTAATTTGTGGAGTAATAGTAGTAGATGCAGGCAGGAGTCGGTCTACTAATCTTGGACGTGATTCCTATGTAATGATCATTGCCTGGATATCATCATGATTATTTTAAGTTCTATCAATTTCCCAATAGTAATTTGTTTACGCACCGTTTGCTATTTTTCTCTAGAGAAGCTACTAGTGAAACCTACGGCCCCCGGTTCTCTTTCTCATATTATTTGCCTTTGCGATCTACTTATCCTTTGCTTTTATTTTCAGATCTCTTAAACCAAAAATACCAACATACCTTGATGCGTTTTATTCTTATTTATTTTATTTGGCGTTCGATCTATCTATCTACTACAATTTTATTCACGTCTGTTTGGCTATCTTGGGGCGCCGCTACCCAGAAAGGATTGACAACCCCTTTTACACATTGGGTTGCGAGTATTTGTTATTTGTGTGCAGGGGCTGTTTACGTTATGTTGCTTGGTTCTCCTGCTGGTCCGATAACCTTGGTCTCATAACTAAGGGAAATACCTACCGTCGTTGTGCTGCATCAGCCCTTCCTCTTTGGGAAAATATCGACGCAGTTTCGAGCCGCATCAAAAGGAATTTCA
The DNA here is from genome assembly GCA_021605205.1 of Aegilops longissima. Lineage (NCBI taxonomy): Eukaryota > Viridiplantae > Streptophyta > Magnoliopsida > Poales > Poaceae > Aegilops > Aegilops longissima. Next base: position 595,276,151 of record CM038681.1, on the reverse strand, counting down.
GGCGCTGTTGCCAGGGAGGATCTTCAACATATACCAGGTTCCTAATCACAAATCTCATCTCCTCACAATTTACATTATTTTTGCCTCTCGTTTTCCTCTCCCCCACTTTACAAAAATTTGACGTTTTATTCGCCTCTATTTTTCGTTCGCCATTTTCTTGCCGGATCTATTTTTGAGTGCAATCTTGTTGCGTAGTCATCATGACTCAAGAGAACACCAAGTTGTGTGATTTCTCAAATACAAACAACAATGATTTTATTGGCACTCCGATTGCTCCTCCTGCCACTAGTGCGGAGTCTTGTGGTATTAATACTACTTTGCTGAATCTTGTTATGAAAGATCAATTTTCGGTACTCCTAATGAGGATTCCACGTCCCATCTTAATACCTTTGTGGAATTATGCGATATGCAAAATAAAAAAGATGTCGACAATGATGTTGTGAAGATAAAATATTTCTGTTTTCTTTGCGTGAATCTGCAAAAAAATGTTTTTCTTCTTTGCCTCGCAATAGTATCAATTCTTGGAATAAGTCCAAAGATGCTTTTATCACTAAGTATTTTCCGCCCGCAAAAATTATTTCCCTTAGAACCCAGATCATGAATTTCAAGAAACTTGAACATGAGCATGTTGCACAATCTTGGGAAAGGATTAAAATGATGCTAAGGAATTGCCCAATTCATGGGTTAAATCTTTGGATGATCATACAAATTCTTTAGGCGGGATTGAATTTTGTTTCTCGTAATCTTTTAGATTCCGCCACGGGTGGTACCTTTATGGAAATTACTTTGGGTGAAGCCAGCAAACTGTCTGATAATATTGTTGGGGAACGTTGCAGAAAATTAAAATTTTCCTACGGTTTCACCAAGATCCATCTATGAGTTCATCTAAGCAACGAGTCAAGGGAGTGAGTTTGCATCTACATACCACTTGTAGATCGCGTATGGAAGCGTTCGAGGGAGCGGTGATGATGGAGTCGTACTCGACGTGATTCAGATCACCGATGACCAAGTGCTGAACGGACAGCACCTCCGTGTTCAACACACGTACGGTACGGGTGACGTCTCCTCCGTCTTGATCCAGCAAGGAGGAAGGAGAGGTTGAGGAAGACAGCTCCACCGGCAGCACGACGGCGTGATGATGGTGGAGAAGCAAGATCTCGGCTGTGGCTTCACGAGCACACAACGGAGGAGGAGAGGTGTTGGGGAGGGAGGGTTGCGCCTGGCTTGTGGTGTGGCTGCCCTCCCTCACCCCTCTATTTATAGGGGAAGGAGAGAAGGCCCTCTAGATGCATCTAGAGGGGCGGCGGCCAAGGGAGGGGGACTTGCCCCCAAGCAAGGGGGCCCCTCTAGGGTTCCCTCAACCCTAGGCGCAAGGGCCCAAGGAGGGTGCGCCCAGCCCACCAGGGGCTGGCTCCTCCCACGCAGCCCAGTGGCCCCGGAGGGGTGGCCCCCCAGTGGACCTCCGGAACCGTTCCGTGGCCCCTGACAATACCGCACGCCCCGAAACTTTCCGGTGTCCGCTTGACAACTTCCCATATATAAATCTTTACCTCCGACCCTTCGGAACTCCTCGTGACGTCCGGGATCTAATCCGGGACTCAACAACATTCGTAATCACATACAAGTCTTCCTAATAACCCTAGCGCCACCGAACCTTAGTGTGAAGACCCTACGGGTTCGGGAGACATGCGAACATGACCGAGACGCCTCGTGTCAATAACCAACAGCGGATCTGGATACCCATGTTGGCTCCTACATGCTCCTCGATGATGTCATCGGATGAACCACGATGTCGAGGATTCCAGCAACCCGATACTATTCCCTTTGTCGACGGTATGTTACTTGCCCGAGACTCGATCGTCGGTATCCCAATACCTCGCTCGCCTCGTTACATCGCAAGTCACTTTACTCGCACCGTAATGCATGATCCCGTGACCGGACACTTGGTCACTTTGAGCTCATTATGATGATGCACTACCGAGTGGGCCCAGTGATACCTCTCCGTAATACGGAGTGACAAATCCTGCCTCGATCCGTGTCAACCCAATGACACTTTCGGAGATACCTGTAATGCACCTTTATAGTCACCCATTTACATTGTGACGTTCGGTACACCCAAAGCACTCCTACGGTATCCGGGAGTTACACGATCTCATGGTCTAAGGAATAGATACTTGACATTGAGAAAGCTCTAGCAAAACGAACTACACGATCTTGTGCTATGCTTAGGATTGGGTCTTGTCCATCACGTCATTCTCCTAATGACGTGATCCCGTTGTCAATGACATCTGATGTCCATAGTCAGGAAACCATGACTATCCGTTGACCAACGCGCTAGTCAACTAGAGGCTTACTAGGGATGTATTGTGGTCTATGTATTCACACATGTATTACGATTTCCGGATAATAAAATTATAGCATGAATAAAAGACAATTATCATGAACAAGGAAATATAATAATAATGCTTTTATTATTGCCTCTAGGGCATATTTCCAACAGTCTCCCACTTGCACTAGAGTCAATAATCTAGTTTACATTGTGATGAATCGAACACCCATAGAATTCTGGTGTTGATCATGTTTTGCCCGCGGAAGAGGTTTAGTCAATGGATCTGCGACATTCAGATCCGTATGCACTTTACAAATTTCTGTGTCTCCATCCTGAACACTTTCACGGATGGAGTTGAAGCGATGCTTGATGTGCCTGGTCTTCTTGTGAAACCTGGGCTCCTTGGCAAGTGCAATAGCTCCAGTGTTGTCACAGAAGAGTTTGATCGGCCCCGACGCATTGGGTATGACTCCTAGGTCGGTGATTAACTCCTTCACCCAAATTGCTTCATCGCTGCCTCCGAGGCTGCTATGTACTCCGCTTCACATGTAGATCCCGCCACGACGCTCGCTTACAGCTGCACCAGCCATCGCTCCACCATTCAACATGTACACGATCCGGTTTGTGACTTAGAGTCATTCAGATCGTGTCGAAGCTAGCATCGACGTAACCCTTTACGACGAGCTCTTCGTCACCACCATAAACGAGAAACATGTCCTTCGTCCTTTTCAGGTACTTTAGGATATTCTTGACCGCTGTCCAGTGTTCCTTGCCGGGATTACTTTGGTACCTTCCTACCAAACTTACGGCAAGGTTTACATCAGGTCTGGTACACAGCATGGCATACATAATAGATCCTATGGCTGAAGCATAGGGGATGACACTCATCTCTTCTTTATCTTTTGCCGTGGTCGGGCATTGAGCCGAGCTCAATCTCACACCTTGCAATACAGGCAAGAACCCTTTCTTGGACTGATCCATTTTGAACTTCTTCAAAATCTTATCAAGGTATGTGCTTTGTGAAAGACCTATGAGGCGTCTCGATCTATCTCTATAGATCTTGATGCCTAATATGTAAGCAGCTTCTCCAAGGTCCTTCATTGAAAAACATTTATTCAAGTAGGCCTTAATGCTGTCCAAGAATTCTATATCATTTCCCATCAAAAGTATGTCATCTACATATAATATGAGAAATGCTACAGAGCTCCCACTCACTTTCTTGTAAACGCAGGCTTCTCCATAAGTCTTCATAAACCCAAACGCTTTGATCATTTCATCAAAGCGAATGTTCCAACTCCGAGATGCTTGCACCAGCCCATAAATGGATCGCTGGAGCTTGCATACTTTGTTAGCATTCTTAGGATCGACAAAACCCTCCAGCTGCATCATATACAGCTCTTCCTTAAGATAACCGTTAAGGAATGCCGTTTTGACGTCCATCTGCCATATCTCATAATCATAGTATGCGGCAATTGCTAACATGATTCGGACGGACTTAAGCTTCGCTACGGAAGAGAAAGTCTCATCGTAGTCAATCCCTTGAACTTGCCGATAACCCTTAGCGACAAGTCGAGCTTTATAGATGGTAATATTACCATCCGCGTCCGTCTTCTTCTTAAAGATCCATTTGTTTTCTATCGTCGCCGATCATCGGGCAAGTCACCAAAGTCCATACTTTGTTTTCAAACATGGATTCTATCTCAGATTTCATGGCTTCTAGCCATTTGTTGGAATCTGGCCCGCCATCGCTTCTTCATAGTTCAAGGTTCACCGTTGTTCAACAACATGATTTCCGTGACAGGGTTGCCGCACCACTCAGTGCGGAACGTGTTCTTGTGGACCTCTGAAGTTCAAGAGCAACTTGATCTGAAGTACCTTGATCATCATCATTAATTTCCTCTTCGTTGGTGTAGGCATCACAGAACATTTTCCGAGCTGCACTACTATCCTGTTCAAGAGGTAGTACTTCATCGAGTTCTACTTTCCTCCCACTTACTTCTTTCGAGAGAAACTTTTTCCGAAAGGATCCGTTCTTGGCAACAAAGATCTTGCCCTCGGATCTTAAGTAGAAGGTATACCCAATGGTTTCCTTAGGGTATCCTATGAAGACGATTTTCCGACTTGGGTTCGAGCTTTTAGGTTGAAGTTTCTTGACATAAGCATCGCATCCCCAAACTTTTAGGAACGATAGCTTAGGTTTCTTCCCAAACCATAATTCATACTCTTCGTCACCACCATAAACGAGAAACATGTCCTTCGTCCTTTTCGTGTACTTTAGGATATTCTTGACCGCTGTCCAGTTGTTCCTTGCCGGGATTACTTTGGTACCTTCCTACCAAACTTACGGCAAGGTTTACATCAGGTCCGTACACAAGATGGCATACATAATAGATCCTATGGCTGAAGCATAGGGATGACACTCATCTCTTCTTTATCTTTTGTCGTGGTCGGGCATTGAGCCGAGCTCAATCTCACACCTTGCAAGACAGCAAGAACCCTTTCTTGACTGATCCATTTTGAACTTCTTCAAAATCTTATCAAGGTATGTGCTTTGTGAAAGACCTATGAGGCGCCTCGATCTATCTCTATAGATCTTGATGCCTAATATGTAAGCTTCTCCAAGGTCCTTCATTGAAAAACATTTATTCAAGTAGGCCTTAATGTTGTCCAAGAATTCTATATCATTTCCCATCAAAAGTATGTCATCTACATATAATATGAGAAATGCTACAGAGCTCCCACTCACTTTCTTGTAAACGCAGGCTTCTCCATAAGTCTTCATAAACCCAAACGCTTTGATCATTTCATCAAAGCGAATGTTCCAACTCCGAGATGCTTGCACCAGCCCATAAATGGATCGCTGAGCTTGCATACTTTGTTAGCATTCTTAGGATCGACAAAACCCTCCAGCTGCATCATATACAGCTCTTCCTTAAGATAACCGCTAAGGAATGCCGCTTTGACGCCCATCCGCCATATCTCATAATCATAGTATGCGCAATTGCTAACATGATTCGGACGGACTTAAGCTTCGCTACGGAAGAGAAAGTCTCATCGTAGTCAATCCCTTGAACTTGCCGATAACCCTTAGCGACAAGTCGAGCTTTATAGATGGTAATATTACCATCCGCTGTCCGCCTTCTTCTTAAAGATCCATTTGTTTTCTATCGTCGCCGATCATCGGGCAAGTCACCAAAGTCCATACTTTGTTTTCAAACATGGATTCTATCTCAGATTTCATGGCTTCTAGCCATTTGTTGGAATCTGGGCCCGCCATCGCTTCTTCATAGTTCAAGGTTCACCGTTGTTCAACAACATGATTTCCGTGACAGGTTGCTGCATCACTCGGTGCGGAACGTGTTCTTGTGGACTCCACGGTTCAGAGCAACTTGATCTGAAGTACCTTGATCATCATCATTAATTTCCTCTTCGCTGGTGTAGGCATCACAGAACATTTTCCGAGCTGCACTACTATCCTGCTCAAGAGGTAGTACTTCATCGAGTTCTACTTTCCTCCCACTTACTTCTTTCGAGAGAAACTTTTTCCGTAAAGGATCCGTTTGGCAACAAAGATCTTGCCCTCGGATCTTAAGTAGAAGGTATACCCAATGGTTTCCTTAGGGTATCCTATGAAGACGATTTTCCGACTTGGGTTCGAGCTTTTAGGTTGAAGTTTTTGACATAAGCATCGATCCCCAAACTTTTAGGAACGATAGCTTAGGTTTCTTCCCAAACCATAATTCATACGGTATCGCCTCAACGGATTTAGACGGTGCCCTATTTAAAGTGAATGTAGCTGTCTCTAGAGCGTAACCCCAAAATGAGAGCGTAAATCGGTAAGAGATATCATGGATCGCATCATATCCAATAGAGTGCGACACGACGCTCGACACACCACATTACCGAGGTGTTCCAGCGGCGGTGTTGTGAAACGATTCCACATTTTCTTAAGTGTGTACCAAATTGTGACTTAAATATTCTCCTCCACGATCCGATCGAAGAATTTTATCTTTCACCATGTTGATTCTCTACTTCATTCTGAAATTCCTTGAACTTTTCAAAGGTCTCAGATTTGTGTTTCATCAAGTAGACATACCCATATCTACTCAAGTCATCCGTGAGAGTGAGAACATAATGGTATCCTCCATGAGCCTCAACGCCATTGGACCGCATACATCGGTATGTATGATTTCCAACATGTTGGTTGCTCGCCCATTGTTCCGAGAACGGAGTCTTGGTCATCTTGCCCATGAGGCATGGTTCGCATGTGTCAAATGATTCATAATCTAGAGACTCCAAAAGTCCATCAGCATGGAGCTTATTCATGCGCTTGATACCAATGTGACCAATGCGGCAAGTGCCACAAGTATGTGGGACTATCGTTATCAACTTTACATCTTTTGGTATTCACGCTATGAATATGTGTAACATTACGCTCGAGATTCATTAAGAATAAACCATTGACCATTGGAGCATGACCATAAAACATATCTCTCATATAAATAGAACAACCATTATTCTCGGATTTAAATGAGTAGCCATCTCGCATTAAACGAGATCCAGATACAATGTTCATGCTCAAACTTGGCACCAAATAACAATTATTAAGGTTCAAAACTAATCCCGTAGGTAAATGTAGAGGTTGTTGGAAATATGCCCTAGAGGCAATAATAAAAGCATTATTATTATATTTCCTTGTTCATGATGATTGTCTTTTATTCATGCTATAACTGTATTATCCGGAAATCGTAATACAGTGAATACATAGACTACAATACGCCCCTAGTAAGCCTCTAGTTGACTAGCTCGTTGGTCAACGATAGTCATGGTTTCGACTATGGACATCGGATGTCATTGACACGGATCACGCCATTAGAGAATGACGTGATGGACAAGACCCAATCCTAAGCATAGCACAAGATCGTAGTTCGCTTTGCTAGAGCTTTTCCAATGTCAAGTATCTTCCTTAGACCATGAGATCGCAATTCCTGATACCGTAGGGAGTGCTTTGGTGTATCAAACGCCACAACGTAATCGGGTGACTATAAAGGTGCACTACAGGTATCTCCGAAAGTGACCATTGGGTTGACACGGATCGAGATCGATTTGTCACTCCGATTACGGAGAGGTATCACTGGGCCCACTCGGTAATGCATCATCATAATGAGCTCAAAGTGATCAAGTGTCCGTCACGGATCATGCATTGCGTATGAGTAAAGTGACTTGCCGGTAACGTAGACTAAACGAGGTATTGGGATACCGACGATCGAAGTCTCGGCAAGTAACATACCGCCCGATGTAGGGAATAGAATACGGGTTGTTTGAACCTTGACATCGTGGTTCATCCGATGACAACATCGAGGAGCATGTGGGAGCCAACATGGGTATCCAGATCCCGCTGTTGGTTATTGACTTGAGGTAGTCTCGGTCATGTTCAGATGTCTCCGAACCCGTAGGGTCTACACACTTAAGGTTCGGTGACGCTTAGGGTTATTAGGAAGACAAGTATGTGATTACCGAATGTTGTTCGAGTCCGGATGAGATCCCTGACGTCACGAGGAGTTCCGGAATGGTCCGGAGGTAAATATTTATATATGGAAAGTGGTTAAACGGACTGAAAGTTTCGGGGCATGCCGGTAAAGTATCGGGCCATCGGGAGGTTTCCGGAGGTCCACCGGGGGCCACCTCCCGGAGGGCCACATGGGCTAAGTGGAGAGGAGCCAGCCCCGGTGGCTGGGCGCGCCCCACCCAGGCCCATGCGGCTAGGGCTTGGGAGGGAAACCCTAAGGGAAAAAGGGGCGCCCTTGGCTTGGGGGGCAAGCCACCCCTTTCCTCCTTCCTTGGCCGCCGCCCCCCCTAGGGTTTTCCCTAGAGGGCCGGCCCCCCCTTGCCCCCTCTCTCCTATATATAGAGGGGTGAGGGGAGGGGTGCAATAGACAATTGAAGGCGCAGACCCTCCCCTCCCCAACTCCTCTCTTTCTCCGTGTGAGCTTGGCGAAGCCCCGCCGAGAACCTCCGCACAAATTGCACCACGCCGTCAGTGCTGCCATTGAGTTGTCTTCTCAACCTCTCCTTCATCCTTGCTGGATCAAGACGGAGGAGACGCCATCGCCCCATACGTGTGTTGAACACGGAGGTGCTGTCCTTTCAGCACTTTGGTCATCGGTGATCGGAATCACGCTAGAACGTTTTCATCATCACATTTTCTAACGCCTGCATCGATCTACAAGTGTATGTAGATGCAAACTCTTCTCGTGACTCGTTGCTTAGATGAACTCATAGATAGATCTTCTGAAACCGTAGAAATTTTTAATCGCAACTTTCATGAGCTAGGCTATCGTAGTTCTCTTTGCACTTTGCCGCTACTAGTCGATGCATTGTGGGATGAAGCGGACCATCATGTGAGACCGTTCCACCGACTCTGCATCCTACTTTATGATTCGATGTTTATGAATAGAAGTTGACAAGATCACGTTGTGTTATTCAGGTAAGTAAACGGCACAACAGCCACGTTGCAACAAATTAGATTTTGCAGCAATTGGACGTGATATGGCCAAGTTGTGATGAATGATGATATATTGTCGGAGATCATGGAATCACAACATGAGTATGACAACCGCGAACCATGATCATCCGTGTTAGCTGCCATTGCTAAGTTAGCCACAGAAGTTCACCACGTTGGCGTGACAAATTCATGAAGACACATGATGGAGATCATGATGATGAGATCATGGTGTCATCATGACATGATCATGGAGCCCAAGATCGATCATGATATTGGCCATCATGTCACTACTTTATAATTTAATGTGATGTTTATGATTATATCTTGTTTACTTAGAAACTGAAATAAGCTGATCCCTCAGAACAATTTCAATGTTCTCCAACCGTTGCTGACAAAGATGACGGCAGTTCACATATACACCAGGACTGGGTCCGAACCTAAGGATCATCTCATAGCTGCCAGAAATAATACGCCCTAGAAGGACCGCTTAGGTGACGCCCGACTCGGATCCCGTAACCTGACAGAATGTATAAGAGTTCATTAGAATGCTCAAGTCTAAAATCTTTACATGATTATCAGATCCCTCGCATGTCAACTTGCGGCATGCTTTACCAGCTGAAAGAGAACTCATGACTGGGTTCCAGCCGCCAGTTGAGCTGCACGAGCAATGAGATGACCGAGGAGCTGAAACATTGTTTTCACTCGCGGTCGAGACGATGACATTGCATGTTGCTATAGTTGTAAGATCAGATGAAAACAGTTTCGCTGAGCATATTAAGCTTGAGCCAACCGTTGAATATTTCGATGACCATTTCAGCTGATGTCAGCGAGCTCAACTTAACCTTCGCTCGGATGAAATTGATTCAGCGATAAGAATAAGTTTGATATACATGTTCTGTATTTTGTCAAGATTGATGTAACCCCCGAAATATTTGATAACGTGCGTGCTCATATTTGTAACTCATGCAGGAGCTGCGGAATAAGCGGAAACCGGCGGGCGACGAGGTGACGAGGTGACGGCGCGCGCCACCTCATCCTTCGCCAGCCTCCGCTATTCCGCAGCTCCTGCTGTGAGTTACAAATATGAGCCACGCACCGTATCAAATACCCAGGAGTTACTACGAGTAATCGGGTAAGGTACACATCAATTACATGTATATCAAATATACCTTTGGTGTTGCCGCCTTCTTATCCGCTAAGTATTTGGGCAGTTCCGCTCAAAGGACTCCTTCCCTTGCAATAAAAGCACTCAGCCTCGTGCTTGGGTCCATTCTTTGACTTCTTCCCGCAATCGGCTTACGGGCGCCGCAACATCTTTGCCGCCCTTCTTGAAGTTCTTCTTACCCTTGCCCTTCTTGAACTTAGTGGTCTTATTGACCATCAACACTTGATGTTCTTTCTTGATTTCAACCTCTCACGACTTCAAAGATTGAAAATACTTCAGAATGGTCTTCACCATCCCCTGCATATTGTAGTTCATCATGAAGCTCTTGTAGCTTGGTGGAGCGATCAAGGATTCTGTCAATGACCGCCTCGTCCGGAGGTTAATCTCCACCGGGACAGCGGTCAGGCAACCTGTATATTTTGAGTATGTGCTCATTGATGTAACTGTTTTCTCCATCTTACAACTATAGAACTTGTTGAGACTTCATATCTCTCGACCCGGCGTGAGCTTGAAAACTAGTTTCAGCTCTTCGAACATCTCATATGCTCCGTGTCGCCAAAACGCTTTTGGAGCCCCCGGTTCTAAGTTGTAAAGCATGCCGCATCGAACGAGGGAGTAATCATCAAGACGCGGTCCGCCAAACATTCAAATCGCCTTGCAGGCTAGGAGAGCAGGTGGGTCACCTAACGGTGCTTCTAGGACATATGCCTTCTTGGCAGCTATGAGGATGATCTCGTGTTCCGGACCCAGTCCGTATAGTTGCTGCCATCATCTTTCAGCTTGGTTTTCTAGGAACGCTGAAGTTCATGTTGACATGAGCGCTGGCCATTTGATCTACAAGACATATTTTGCAAAAAGTTTTAGACTAAGTTCATGATAATTAAGTTCATCTTAATCAAATTATTGAATGAACTCCCACTCAGATTTGACATCCTCTAGTCATCTAAGTGTTACACGATCCGAGTCGACAAGGCCGTGTCCGATCATCACGTGAGATGGACTAGTCATCATCGGTGAACATTCTCATGTTGATCGATCTTCTATACGACTCGTGTTCGACCTTTCGGTCTCCGTGTTCCGAGGCCATGTCTGTACATGCTAGGCTCGCAAGTTAACCCTAAGTGTTTTGCATGTGTAAAACTGTCTTACACCCGCTGTATGTGAACGTAAGGATCTATCACACCCATCATCACGTGGTGCTTCAAACGCATTTAACTTTAGCAACGGTGCACGCTTAGGGAGAACACTTGAAATTGTTTAAGGGATCATCTTATTTACTACCGTCGCTCTAAGTAAACAAGATGCATAAAACATAATAATCATCACATGCAATTATATAAAGTAGTGACATGATATGGCCAATATCATATAGCTCCTTTGATCTTCATCTTCGGGCTCCATGATCATCTTGTCACCGCATGACACCATGATCTCCATCATCGTGTCTTCATGAAGTTTTCACGCCAACGACTACTTCTACTTCTATGACTAACGCGCTTAGCAATAAAGTAAAGTAGTTTACATGGCGCTCTTCAATGACACGCAGGTCATACAAAAATAAAGACAACTCCTATGGCTCCTGCCGTTGTTATACTCATCGACATGCAAGTCGTGATTCCTATTACAAGAACATGATCTCGCACATCACAATATATCATTCATCATTCATCACAACTTCTGGCCATATCACATCACATGACAATTGCTGCAAAAACAAGTTAGACGCCTCCAATTGTTGTTGCATCTTTACGTGGCTGCAATTGGGTTCTAGCAAGAACGCTTTTCTTACCTACTTAATAACCACAACGTGATTTTGTCAACTTCTATTTACCCTTCATAAGGACCCTTTTCATCGAATCCACTTCAACTAAAGTGGAGAGATGACACCGCCAGCCACCTTATGCAACTAGTGCATGTTAGTCGGTGGAACCGGTCTCCGTAAGCGCACGTAAGGTTGGTCCGGCCGCTTATCCCACAATACCGCTGAAGCAGGATAAGACTAGTAGCGGCAAGCAAGTTGACAAGATCTACGCCCACAACAAAATTGTGTTCTACTCGCAAAAGAGAACTACGATAGACCTAGCTCATGATGCCACCGCTGGGGAACGCTGCAGAAAATTAAAATTTTCCTACGGTTTCACCAAGATCCATCTATGAGTTCATCTAAGCAACGAGTCAAGGGAGTGAGTTTGCATCTACATACCACTTGTAGATCGCAGATGGAAGCCGCTCGAGGAGCAGTGATGATGGAGTCGCACTCGACGTGATTCAGATCACCGATGACCAAGTGCTGAATGGACAACACCTCGCTGCTGAACACACGCACGGTACGGGTGACGCCTCCTCCGCCTTGATCCAGCAAGGAGGAAGGAGAGGTTGAGGAAGACAGCTCCACCGCAGCACGACGGCGTGATGATGGTGGAGAAGCAAGATCTCGGCAGGCTTCACGAGCACACAACGGAGGAGGAGAGGTGTTGGGAGGGAGGGCTGCGCCTTAGCTTGTGGTGCGGCTGCCCTCCCTCACCCCTCTATTTATAGGGGAAGGGAGAAGGCCCTCTAGATGCATCTAGAGGGGGCGGTGGCTAAGGGAGGGGGACTTGCCCCCAAGCAAGGGAGGCGCCTCTAGGGTTCCCTCAACCCTAGGCGCAAGGGCCCAAGGGAGGGGTGCGCCCAGCCCACCAGTGGGCTGGCTCCCTCCCACGCACTCCCCAGTGGCCCCCGAGGGGTGGCCTCCCGTGGACCTCCGAACCTTCCGTGGCCCCTGATAATACCGCACGCCTCAAACTTTCCGTGTCCGCTTGACAACTTCCCATATATAAATCTTTACTCCGACCCTTCCGAACTCCTCGTGACGTCCGGATCTAATCCGGACTCCAACAACATTCGTAATCACATACAAGTCTTCCTAATAACCCTAGCGCCACCGAACCTTATGTGAAGACTTACGGTTCGGGAGACATGCGGATCCGGATACCCATGTTGGTTCTACATGCTCCTCGATGATGTCATCGGATGAACCACGATGTCGAGGATTCAAGCAACCCCAGATACTATTCCCTTTGTCGACGGTATGTTACTTGCCCGAGACTCGATCGTCGATATCCCAATACCTCGCTCAGTCTCATATCGCAAGTCACTTTACTCGCATCAGAATGCATGATCCCGTGACTGCACACTTGGTCACTTTGAGCTCATTATGATGATGCACTACCGAAAGGGGCCCAAGGATACCTCTCCGTAATACGGAGTGACAAACTCGCCTCGATCCGTGTCAACCCAATGTACACTTTCGGAGATACCGTAATGCACCTTTATAGTCACCCGCCACGCTTGTAACGCTTGGTACACCCAAAGCACTCCTGCGGTATCCGTGAGTTACACGATCTCATGGTCTAAGGAATAGATACTTGACATTGAGAAAGCTCTAGCAAAACGAACTACACGATCTTGTGCTATGCTTAGGATTGGTCTTGTCCATCACGCCATTCTCCTAATGATGTGATCCCGTTGTCAATGACATCTGATGTCCATAGTCGTGAAACCATGACTATCTGCTGACCAACGAGCTAGTCAACTAGAGGCTTACTAGGGACGTATTGTGGTCTATGTATTCACACATGTATTACGATTTCCGGATAATACAATTATAGCATGAATAAAAGACAATTATCATGAACAAGAAAATATAATAATAATGCTTTTATTATTGCGTCTAGGGCATATTTCCAACAAATATCATGGCAAATTATTCGCAATGGCATACCGAAAGAGCTCCTACTAGTAAAAAAAGTTAATTCGGTTGAAGAAATTTCTTCTTTGAGTGAAAAAGTTGATTCTCTTATGAAATTGGTTGCTAGTAAAAGTTATCCTATTGATTTTAATGATATGACTTTGTCTACTTTGATTGAGAAAAATAGTGATGTCGTAGATGTGAATTTTATCTCTCGAAATAATTTCAACAACAATGCTTATAGAGGTCATTTTAGTTCTAGGCCTTTTCCTAGTAATTCCTCTAATAAATATGGCAATTCTTATGGAAATCCTTCTTATAATAATAATAGTAACACCTCTGATCTTGAGAATAATATTAAAGAATTTATTAACACGCAAAATTTTTTCAACACTACCATTGAAGAAAAGTTGAATAAAATTGATGATTTGTCTAGAAGTGTTGATAGAATTTCTCATGATGTAGAAAATCTGAAGATGAAAATTTTTGTGCCTAATGTTGATGAATCAATTAAAGCTCTCTATTTTTCTATGGATGAAAGTAAGAAAAGAACTGCTATGCTTAGAGCTAAAAGAGAATTTTTAGAAAAAGTTTTTTTCTAGTGATTGCTTTCATAAAAGTGATGAAGATCTCAAAATGATTGGTGTTTCTTCTATTGATTGCTTGTTTAGTAAAATTAAGATTGATGAAAAAGGGACTGGAGAAGAGTCAACTTTAGTTAGAAGGTGTCCCGATAATTCAGAGGGTGAAAATCTTGTTGAGAAAATTGATGAAAGTGGGTTTGAAGAGGTCAAAACTTAAACTAGTGATGTGCCCACTCTTTTGGATTATAAAGACTTTAATTATGATATTTGCTCTTTGATTGATTGTATTTCTTTGTTGCAATCCATGATAAATTCACCCCATGTTTACGAACAAAATAGAGCTTTTACTAAACATATTGTTGATGCTATGATGAAAGCTTTAGAAGAAAAGTTCGAATTAGAAGTTTCAATTCCTAGAAAATTGCATGATGAATGGGAACCTACTATCAAAGTCAAGATTAAATATTATGAGTGTTTTTCTTTGTGTGACTTCGGTGCTAGTGTTTCTACAATTCTGAAATCTTTATGTGATGTGCTTGGTCTTACTGATATTGAAGAATGCTCTTTAAATTTGCACTTGGCGGATTCTACTATTAAAAAGACTATGGGAAGAATTAATGATGTTCTTATCCTTGCAAATAGGAATAATGTGCCCATAGATTTTATTGTTCTTGATATTGATTGCAATCCGTCTTGTCCAATTATTCTTGGTAGATCGTTTTTACGCACTATCGGTGTCGTGATTGATATGAAAGAAGGCAATATAAAGTTCTAATTTCCTTTGAGGAAGGGTATGGAACACTTCCCTAGAACAAGAATTATGCCACCATATGAATCAATCATGAGGGCATCTTATGGATCTCTAAACAAAGATGACAAAACTTAGATCATTGCTTTATGCCTAGCTAAAGGCGTAAAACTATATCGCTTGTTGGGAGGCAACCCAATGAATAAAATTTATTTTTGCTTTTTGCTTCCTGTTCTTGAGTGTTTTCACAATTATTCTACTGTTATGATTGTGTTTTTTTGTGTTCTAATTAGTGTTTATGCCAAGTAAAGCCTTTAAGATCTTCTTGGGTGATAGTTGTTTGATCTTGCTGAGAAACAGAAAATTTTGCGCTCATGAAAACAATTCTCGTTTTTTTACCAGAGCGTGATAAAATGCCAATTCTTTTTGCAGGAGATTAATATACAAATTTCTCAGGTCGTCCTAATTTTTCAGAATTTCTGGAGTTTCAGAAGTATTCGAAATATCCAGATTTCTACAGACTGTTCTGTTTTTGACAGATTCTGTTTTCTTTGCGTTGTGTGCTTGTTTTGCTAGATCTATGGTTTTCGTTGATGATTTTTTGCCATAGAAAAGTTGGAATACAGTAGATATAATTCAAGAACAAAACATGAATTGGTTTTCTACAGTACTTATAGTAGTGATTTGCTTTCTTATACTAACGGATCTCACGAAGGTTTTGTTGAGTTTTGTGTGATTGAAGTTTTCAAGTTTTGGGTTATCTTACGATGGATGAAGCAATAAGGAGTAAGAATAACCTAAGCTTGGGTATGCCCCGGTGTCCCAAGCTATTATCCAAAAGAGAGCAAGCAACTAAGCTTGGGGATGCCCCGAGTGGCATCCCCTCTTTCTTCTAACGACCATCAGTATTTTACTCGAAGCTATATTTTTTTTCGTCACATACTATGTGTTTTGCTTGGAGCGCCTTGTATGATATGAGTCTTTGCTTGTTTTATTTTGTGTTTTAAGTCTTGATTACTTGTTGGACACGCCTATTTGAGAGAGCCAAAATTATGTCATGACTTGTTACAATGGCTCTCTATGCTTCACTTAAATTTTTATGAGCTATGGACTTGCTCTAGTGCTTCACTTATATCTTTCTTGAGCATGGTGTGCTTTAGTATTTTTGAAGAAATGTTCTCTTGCTTCACTTAGATTTATTTGAGAGTTATTAAAATTTTCAAGAAATTCTCTCTTGCTTCAGTTAAATCAGTTTGAGAGAAAGAAATATTATGCTCATGATCTTCACTTATATTTGTTTGAGCTTACCAAAGCAACATATGAAAATTAGTCCCAAAGTGATAGATATCTAAGAAGGATATAATAAAAACTTTCATTAAGATCATTGGACAAAATAAACTCGATTCTTAGTAACAGTTTTGAGATATGATGATGTGATATGTGAGTCATCTTGATGAGTAATTATGCTTTAGTAAGAATATTGGTGTTAAGGTTTGTGATTCCATATGCAAGCACGAAAGTCAATAGTTATGCAATAAAGTTATATCCTTATGAGATTATGAGATTATTCTTAATGCTCGCTTATGAGATTATTCGTTTCTTAGTTGATCGCTTCTCAATCTTTTGCTAGCCTTCATTTTGCACTAAGTATGATCACTACTTGTGCATCCAAAATCTTTTAAACCTGTTTTGCCACATGAGTCCACTATATCTACCTATATGCGGTATTCTTTTGTCGTTCTAAGAAAGTTTGTATGTGCCATCTCTAATTTTCAAAATAAACTTCTCTTTAGTGTGTTCGTACCGCTCGCGGAGCGGTGAGGGGTGGCTAATATTTGCCAGCTAGATGTGTTATTCTCAGATGAGTGTTTATTCACTTGTCTTTGCACGAGAGTAAGGCAAAGGTATTAGGGATGCCCAGTCCCGAAATGAAAAATGAATTTACTTTATGTTGCCAAATAATAAATTCCTTGGAAAGTGTTGGTATGGAGGGAAATCATGGATACGGCTAGCCATGGAAAGTGAAAGTATGGTTGAAAAAGGAATAAACTTTATTTTCTGTTTGGGAACCGCCTATGATATATCTAGCATGGAAAGTGTTGGGAACTCTAAGTCGTTTTCGTTGGTGGGAAAGGCACACCTCCCAAAATGTTTTTATCTCTCAATTTTCGCTTGGAGCTCTGACACCTCTACAAATCCCTACTTCCCTCTATGAAGGGCCTTTCTTTTACTTTATGCAATTTTTATTTTGAATTTGAGTCTCCATCTTCTCTTATAAAGCACCAACTAGGAGGCACTATGATCGTACTTGAGCATTGTGTATAAATAATATGCGAGTGTGTTTCATGAATGGATCAATGATTGAGCATAATGGGCTAGGTGTAGCTTATTTTAGCGTTGATACTTTCAACGACATGGTTGCTTGTTGATATGCTTGAGTATTTAAGTTGTCATGTCAAAACTAGACTATTGCTTTGAACAATATAAAAGTCCAAATGTCCATGCTATAAAGAAAACAAATATGAGATGACATGTTAGGCATCATTCCACATCAAAAATTCTGTTTTTATCACTTACCTACTCGAGGATGAGCAGGAGTTAAGCTTGGGGATGCTGATACGTCTCCAACTTATCTATAATTTTTGATTGTTACATGTTGTTATATTATCAATATTTGATGTTTTATAATCATTTTATATAATTTTTGGTACTAACCTATTGACATAGTGCCAAGTGCCAGTTGGTGTTTTCTGCATGTTTTTTACATCGCAGGAAATCAATACCAAACGGAGTCCAAATGCAACAAAACTTCACGAAGATTTTTTATGGACTATAAGACACCCAATGGGCCAAGGCAGCGCCTGGGGGGTGCTCCGAGGGGAGCATAACCCACCAAGGCGCGCTAGGAGGCCCAGGCGCGCCCTGGTGGGTTGTGCCCACCTCGGGTGCCCCCTAGACCGCCTCTTTGCTCTATAAATACCCCAATATTTCAAAAACCCTAGAGGAGTCTACAAAAATCAATTCCAGCCGCCATAGAGTCCAGAGCCACCAGATCCAATCTAGACACCTGTCGGTGTACAAGAGTAGGGGTACTCTAGTACCCCGAACTCGCACGGACAACAAGAAGACCTCTGCTGCAGGGCTGGCCCGGTGACCGCTTAAGGTCCCAAATGCTCCTTTTGAGCCATTCAAGAACAAAGTACTCAAGGCCTCGGCAAGAGGAGCTTGTCGGGAAGGCCACTCAGGCACGAAGGAAACAAGGCCCTGCAAGAGGAGCTTGTGGGAAGGCTTGGTGAGCGACAAGCCCCGAGCGCGACAAGGATTCAACTGCTGGAAGATGCTTGCCGCGACAGCAACCTCTCTTCATCTCCGCCCAGCTCATCCGCCAACGTGTCGCCATGGGGCTCTCCTGCACGCTGTCAATAGGCTGTGCAGCCAGCGGGAGCAGCGATAAGCGGCGGCAAGCTACCATCATGGCAAACGGAGGCGCACTTGACGGTCCCTCACAGACTGTTTCAGCGACATGTGGACGGACATTTATGGCTCTTGTCCCTTGTCCGCCGAGTTAGGTATAGATCATCAGACACTCGCATAAAGCGTGTACCAACCACTGTTTTTCCTATTTTACCCTTGCCTACTTGCCACTGTGGTGACCCCTTGTACCTATAGAAGGAGGCCCAAGTGCAACGAGAAAGGGTCTGTCTGCCCGGCTCAGCCTCATTCGACTCATTCGAGACCACACTCACTCAGGCTAGGTTTTGTAGCTCCCATTGCTCCCTAGCAAGAATACAATCAACCAAGCAGAGAGGAGTGTTATCTCCGAGAGCTCCGGCTGGGTAATCTGCTCGTGCATCGCCGATCCGCTTTGTGCATTCTCCGCCCCCTCCGAACCACAAGGGACCAGGTCCCATAGGTGTTCGTGGGACACGATCAGCCTCCCCAACATCTTTGGCGGGGACATGGTGGGTCCGGGTTAATAACTACATGATTCAGGGCAGCGTCTGCAATCGCTTTGGGCCTCGCCCAACAGAGCTTGGCGCTGTGTGGCCCAGCCCGGGCTCCTGCCGGTGTACTAGAGTAGGGGTACTCTAGTACCTCGAACTTGTGCACGGACAATGCAGCACCTCGCTGCAGTGGCTGGCCTGGTGACCGCCAAGTCCTCAGCCGCCCTTTGGAGCCATTCAAGAACAAAGTACTCAAGGCCCCGCAAGAGGAGCTTGTCGGGAAGGCCACTCAGTACGACAGAGCCCCGGCTCTGGGCCACACGGTGCCAAGCTCATGGGCCAGGGCCAAAACAGGCACGGGCACGCCGCCCGAATCACGCAGCTTATTCGCTTGCACCACCACGCCCCCACGAACGGCACGCTCCGGACGTGGCGTCGTGGGAGAGATCGTGGGGACTTTCTTTAATGGGAAAATCGGAACGCCCGCCTCCTCTCCCTCCTTATAAACAGGGGGAACAAGGGCAGAACGCCCACTTGCCATTGCTGTCACATCAGAAACCACCACCGCTCCCCCCTTTCCCTCAAGTCCACAGAGAGCGACGCTCCGCCCCCCCATTGCCACCAGAACGCTAACGCTGCCGACCTCCTCCACCACCTCCCCATGGCCCAAAGCCGACAAGGGAAAGGCGTGAATCGGCCGAGGCGCAGCGCTGCTCGGGCGCTATGGAAGGAGCGGCCCCTTCGATCCCTCGCTGACAGAAGGAGCTGCGGGAGCTGTATTACCTTTTCTGGTCGACAGAGACGCGGGCGCACCCGGGCACGAGGGTGATCTCCGCCGCCACATCCGAGAAGGTTTCCATCGGGTACCCTTTCTTCGCGCTTTTCTTCCACTGTGGGCTCTGCCCGCCCTTTTCTGAATTCTTTTATGTCATGAACACATATGGCCTCCGCCTCCTTGATTTCACCCCAACGCCGCCCTCACCATGGCAGTTTTCGCACACCTCATGAGAACTTTGTTGGGGTCCACCCAAATGTAGCACTTTTCCGCCATTACTTCACGCCTGCAGAGAGAGAGGAGAGCCGCTGTCGGAGGAATTGTATGGACCTCTGTGATCGGCAAGAAAGAAGCATATCTTGACGGAGAGCGCAGCAAGTGGGAGGAGTGGAGAGCCGACTGGTGTTGGATCTTAGAGGAGGACCCTTCCGCCGGATCTGCACATCCCGTTCCTCGCTCCGTACGCCTTTGTGCATTCTCCGCCCCCCTCCGAACCACAAGGGACCAGGTCCCATAGGTGTTCGTGGGACACGATCAGCCTCCCCGACATCTTTGGCGCGCTGTAGGGCGCCGAGGCTGTGTGAACTCGATCCGCGCTCACACGAGCGTTTCTTCGCCATTCGTTAACATGCCACCAAGAAGAAGGCTTCGGCAGCAGAGCCGTCCCGCTGTTAAACCCACCACCACCGGAGCCGACGGGTGGTGGGGAAGACGCTGGCGAGGAACGGGCGCCGCCGAGAGCCCACGACGCCGCCAGGTCAAGGACAAGGCGGCGCAAGCCGCGTCTCAATCCGCACGCTGGCCCATCTCAGAGGCGCGGACCGACAGCGCCATGATGCTCGCGCACCATACGCCGTTGGATCAAGGCTGCTGGAGGCTCCCGAGGCCCTCGAGACCAGATGCACGCCAAAGATGCTGGTACGAGCGGAGTACGGTCGCTGGGCTTGATGCTGCTCCTCCTAACTTGGTTAGAAGTCCGAGCACATCCTGCTCTCGCCCGCACGCCTTTGCCACCCACCACTCCAGCGGAAGCCTTGGCGAGAGCTCAGCTACTTTAGACTACCTCCAACGGCCGACAAGGTCGACGTAATGGAGGGCCACAATCCGTAGTCTCATCGGCTTTGCTAACGGCGACGCTCGCTGGCAACCAATCGCGCCCCTGCCACGGGCGCGACGACAAGGCACGAGCCGGTGGCGGCGAGACCTGCGGGGTGACACCACCATGCACTCCCCTTCCGAAGGCCAAGATCACCAGCTCCTCGGATCCACCTCGATAGCGACTCCACCGCGTCGCCGGATCCACGAGCTCGCCGTGATCAGCGCCAAGTTCTAAGGAACGGCAACAAGAAGACGCCGAACCCGATCGAAGGCCAAGAGAAGCGCAAGGCCAATCCGACCAGCGCCGGGCCAGTTGTTGACATGCATGCGCCAGGGAACCAGCGACTTGTCAGACGCGTAGGTTGCCCCGCGCTCACTCGTGAGCTGCGGCAAGTCCAAAGGGTCCGACAAGAAAAACTTCAAGCCGATGTGCGAGAAGTATGATGGCAGGACACACCCATCGGAGTTCCTCAAAGATCTACACCATCGTGGTGCAGGCTGCCGGGGACGAGACGACAAGATCCTCGCCAACTACTTCCTCCGTGCTCAAGCCAAATGTCGATCTTGGCTCATGCACTTGCCGGACAGTTCCATATCTTCTGGCAGATTTGTGCCATCAGTTTGTCGGCGCTTTCACAGCGCCACAAGCCTCATGGCCAAGAAAGTGACCTTCACCTGCCGCCTGAAGGAGGGAGAGTCCTCGCGCAAGTTCATCCAGAGATTCGGCCAGTGCACTACAACATCCCTGACGCCCACCCCTGCCAAGGTGATCAGCGCGCTTCATCGTAACGCGCGGAACCGAGAGGATGAGGGAGGAGATGGCGATGTGCAAAGTCAAGGACGCTGCTGAGCTGTATGCCTTGGCCGACAAGTGTGCACGACCGAGGAGGGAAGAAGACTCTGTGAGAGAATGTGGGAGCAGAATCGACAAGGAGGAGACCGCCTGCAAGGAAGAGCCGCGGCGGAACAATGTAAAGAAGAAGAACAAGGAGGTACTAGTTGTCGAAAGCAGTCCAAGAACGGAGGCGGCGCCAACAAGGCTAAGGTTGGTAGCTCCGCAAGGA
This sequence comes from Aegilops longissima, assembly GCA_021605205.1. Classification (NCBI taxonomy): domain Eukaryota; kingdom Viridiplantae; phylum Streptophyta; class Magnoliopsida; order Poales; family Poaceae; genus Aegilops; species Aegilops longissima. The sequence goes on along the minus strand of CM038681.1, from coordinate 595,254,209 downwards.
GGTTGCCACGACATCGACCGCTAAGCTGTGGCTGCCGCCGACAAGGTGACAGCTCCAACAAACAAGATCAGAAGATTCACCGCACCAAGGGCCACGATCTCCAGAGCTGCAAGAAAGTCGAGCAGCTTGTTGAGCTACAGAAGGCTGAATACAAGCGGCGAGACAAAGAGAAGGCCCAAGAGGGTGCTGGTGCAGCTAGTAAGAAGAGACCCGGCCGGGGAGGACGCCGCGGCAAGGCCAAGCAGCGGCAAGGAGACAGACCTCCCCGCGGCCGCGACAAGGACGAAGAAGAAGATGAGGACGAAGACATGGAAGACGATGAAGCTGATGAGCAGGAGTTTTAGAAGGCAACAGAGGTTCTTTGCATTGACGGTGGTGCTTCTCTGCATACCTCGCACCGCCAACTCAAGCAATGGATGCGTGAGGTTAATGCAGCAGAACCATCCATAGAGTCACGCAGCCTCAAGTGGTCCAAGACGCCCATCATCTTTGACATTGAGGACCACCCTGATCGCATAACTGCGGTCGGGTGCTTGCCGATGTTGGTATCACCAACTATTCGCAACCTCAAAGTCACAAAGATGTTGGTTGACGGCGGGGCCGGCCTAAACCTGATCTCCTCTACAGTGCTCCATAAGCTTCAAATCCCTGACAGCGAGCTTGAAGAGACTGGTACTTTCCAAGGAATCAACCCAGGAAGGAGCAAGCCGAAAGGGAAGATCACATTGCCGATAACATTTGGCAGTGAGTTAAATTTCAGGACTGAGAGGGTCACATTTGACGTTGCCGATTTCCCATTGCCCTACAATGGAATACTTGGTCGTCCAGCACTTGCCAAGTTCATGGCAGCCTCTCACTACGCCTACAACCTACTCAAGATGCCCGGCCCGATAAGCGTCATTTCTGTTCATGGCGACAAGAAGGATGCGCTTATCTGCGCCGACAAGATTTATTGGGATGCAGCAGCTGCGACAGATAGCAAACCACTTGCCGCTAAAGCTCCCGGGGGAAAGAAGAAGACCAAGTCCGGCAAGAGCTCTGATGCCCACTCCGGCAAGCGCACCTCTTCGGAGTGCTGCGCTACCGTCGAGGACGCACCATCGAGCTCCACCGGCAAGTGCAAGAAGATGATGGTGGTCTACCAAGACCAAGAAGGTGCCCGCTAAGGAGGACGGCACGGTGGTACCTTCACCATCGATTGCACGCTTGACCCTAAATAGGAAGGCGAGCTCGTTGCTTTCTGCATGGGCGAATGTCGATGTGTTTGCGTGGCAACCATCTGACATCCCCGGTGTTACCAGGAAAGTAATTGAGCACCACCTAGCTGTCTGTCCTCACGCGCGCCCGTCAAGCAAAAAGTTAGGAAACAGCAAAGGAGCGCCAAGAATTCATAGCGTAAGAGATCAAGAAGTTGGAAGCAGCAGACCTTGTCAGAGGAGTGCTCCATCCCACATGGTTGGCCAATCCAGTAGTTGTACGAAAGGCGAATGGGAAATGGAGACTTTGTATTGACTTCACAGATGTTAATAAAGCTTGTCCCAAAGACCCATTTCCCTTGCCGCGTATAGACCAGATTGTTGACTCCACAGCTGGATGTGATTTGCTTTCATTTCTTGACGCATATTCTGGATATCATCAGATCTTCATGGCAGAAGAAGATGAAGAGAAAATCGCATTCATTACACCATGTGGCACATACTGTTTCATACGGATGCCTTTCGGTTTGAAGAATGCTGGTTCAACGTTTGCAAGAGTAGTCCATGATGCCTTTGAGCCACAAATACACAGAAATGTAGAAGCTTACATGGATGACATAGTGGTCAAGAGCAAGGACAAAGCAACTCTGGTTCAAGACTTAGATGAGACCTTTGCAAATCTGCGCAAGATCAACCTCAAGCTCAACCCCGAGAAGTGCATGTTTGGAGTCCTTCCGCAAGCTTCTCGGTTCTTTGTGTCTCAGAGGGAATTGAAGCCAATCCCGACAAGATCAAGGCCATTGAGCAGATTGAAGCACCAAAGCGCCAAGGATGTAAGAAGGCTTGCCGGTTGCGTGGCTGCTCAAAGCAGGTTTATCTCTGTTAGTTGAGCGCTACCGCCATTTTTCAAGATTTTGAAAAAGGCAGGTCCAATGAAATGGACTCAAGCGGAGGCTGCGCCACAGACTTAAAGAGGTACTGTCCTCCACTCCAATACTTGTCGCACCTAGGTCACAAGAGAAGTTGTTGCTGTATATAGCGGCAACCAATCAAGTGGTTAGTGCTGCGTTAGTAGCGGAGAGGGAGGCGGATGATGAGCCGCCACCGAGGCAGATGCATCCAGCGACAAGCGTGGGGCTTCGCCACAAGCTCGTCCCGATAAGGACGGATCTGCGCAGGATTGCGACAAGATACGTAAAAGGATGGTGCAGCGCCGGTCTACTTTGTCGGGCCCCTCCGCAGGGGCTAGGTCAAGGTACCGGTGTGCGAAGTTGCTTTTCGCCTCCTCATGGCCTCGAGAAAGCTGCGCCATTACTTCCAAGCACATGAGATAACAGTTGTCACCGCTTTCCGCTGAAGAGGATATTGCAAAATCCAGAAGCAACAGGCAGGATTGTTGAGTGGGCACTGGAACTGTCGAGCTTTGGCCTCAAGTTTGAAAGCACTTCAACTATCCAGAGCAGAGCATTGGCAGAGTTTATAGCAGAATGGACGCCAACGCAAGATGAAGAAATTCCAGAGACGAGCATCCCCGTCAAAGAAGCAAATAAAGAGTGGCTGATGTACTTTGATGGTGCCTTCTCGCTGCAGGCGCCGGTGCGGCGTGTTGCTTATCGCACTCCACCGGAGAGCACCTCAAGTACATAGTCCGATGCACTTTCCCAAGGAACAAGCAACAAATAATACCGCAGAGTATGAAGGTTTGCTTGCCGGCCTTAGAATTGCGGTGGACCTTGGGATCAAGAAGCTTATCGTCAGGGGTGACTCGTAGCTTGTCGTCCGCCAAGTAAACAAAGATTATCAGAGTCCATTGATGGAAGCTACGTTGATGAAGTGAGAAAGCTAGAAGAACACTTTGAAGGCCTGCAAATGGAACATATTCCAAGAGCTCAGAATGATATTGCTGATGGCTTATCAAAGTGTGCTGCACTCAAGTTACCTGTGGAACCAGGAATTTTTGTGCTCAAGCTGACTCAACCAACTGTAACACCATCAACCGGACAGAGCAAGAAGAGGAAGTTGGTTTCTGGTGACTACTTTCCGCAGAGCTCCCCAAGCCGCCGCCAAGAAGGTCCCCAAAATCAACGCAGATATCGCCGAGGAGCAGTCTGCTCCGACAAGCCCTAGGGTTTGTTTCGCTGAAGCGACGCCCCGACAAGTTTTGCTCCGCAAGCTTGCCGGGATCATCAAGCTCCGCCGAACCACAGGTTCTTGCCGAGAAGCTGATGTTCCCACAGCGCAAATGTGCCTTTAGTTCTTGTTGTCGAGCCGCAAGCTCCAACATGGGCACAGCAGATCGCCCATTTCCTTCAGACATGGAGAACTTCCCAAGAGCAAGAAGAAGCGGAAAGACTAGCCCGGCAGTCAGCTATGTACCAGTTTGTTGACAACATCTGTGCATGTAAGAAGACTCAACGGTGTGAAATTGAAGTGTATTTGCCGAAGATGGATGAAGCTGTTGGCAGAGATACACGGAGGCATATGTGGTCACCACATTGGCGAAGAGCACTTGCCGCAAAGCTTTCCGCAAGGTTTCTTCCGCCGAAGCCCTCCAGATGCAATCGCACAAGTAACCAAGTGTGAAGCGTGCAGGCCCATTCAAAACAGATACACCAGCCAGCTCAAGCTCTCCAGACGATCCCTTTATCCTGTCCATTTTCGGTCCGGGGCTCGACATCTCGCCCCTTCCCCGAAGCTGTCGGGGCTTTGAGTACTTGTACGCGCGTAATCGACAAGTTCACAAAGTGGCCGAAGTGGAAGCAGTGAGGAAGGTGACAGACAAGTCAAGCAGTCAAGTTCTTCAGGTCAATTGTTTGCCGTTTTGGGATACCTAACCGGATCATCACTGACAACGGCACCCAATTCACGAGTCGCACCTTCATGCAATACGTCCAAGATCTTGGAGCCAAGGTCTGCTTTGCTTCCGTTGCTCACCCGAGAAGCAACGGTCAAGCAGAGAGGGCAAATGCTGAAGTGCTGCGAGGACTCAAGACCAGAACTTTCGACAGGCTGCACAAGTGCGGAAGAAACTGGATTGAGGAGCTGCCGGTGGTTCTTTGGTCGATCAGGACGACGCCAAATCGAGCCACCGCCGCACACCTTTCGCCTAGTCTATGGAGCAGAGGCAGTTCTCCCACGGAACTCAGATAACGGATCACCTCGAGTACTCGCTATGATGAGTTTGAGCATGAGCAGCTGCGACAAGATGACGCGCTGCTCCTTGAGGAGGATCGCCTTCGTGCTGCCTTTGACGAGCTGCTCGTTACCAAAGAAGCTTTGCGCCGCTACCATAGCCGCAGTTAATGCCGAAGCTTCGAGGAAGGCGACCTTGTTCTTCGCCGCTCAGTCCGCCAAGAATTCCAACAAGTTAACGCAGAGGTGGGAAGGCCTTATCGGGTGAAACGAAGTCACTAGGCCTGGCGCTATCCGCTTTGAGACCAAGATGGCGTTCCGGTGAGCAACTCCTGGAATATAGAGCATCTTCGTAAGTTTTACCCATAGGGCGCGGTTGCCGGAACCCGTTCCGGCAACCACCCTTTTGTACAAGTCTTGCCGCTGTTGCATGTAATCCTTTGTACAGAGCCGGCGCAGACCCGTGCATCAAGAAGCTTATTATGCTACGCACAACTTGTCAATTTCATGCTTTCATCATTATTTTGCATGTATCATCTGACATTTTGTGCAGCATCCACACCCGGTAAGCGATAACGAGCCACTAGGCTCCATAACTTTATTTCCTCTTCCTTCTTCTCAAAAGAGAGCAAGGTTCATCCACCCACAAGTTAACCGGGGAAGGAGAAGATAATGGTGTGGGCCACCAAGTGTCGCCGAGGAAGTATCACCTTGCCGAAGCAAACAATGAAAAGCTAAGTTGCTAAGTTTAAGCAATCAGTTTTAAATTTTCAAGTTATCTCCTCGAACGATAGTACTTTGTATGGAAAACCCGTATGCGGAGGAACCAACTCATGGTTAGCTTGCGCCTTACTTTGTTTCGAGTCCGCCAACAACTTAAGCGTGCTGCAACTAGTTGCATAAGGTTGTTTGTCGGAGGCGGCATCGCCAAAGAAGGCTGCCGACGTTCCGACTCAGCCTTCATGCAAAGGTGCCCGCGCCGACAAGTTCCCTAAAAGCGTAGGGCACAAACATACAAGGGAATAAATCAAGTAAAGGGAATAACATTGCATTTGATGCCTAAGATAGAGTATATTACAAAAATGACTTGTCGCAGATCTAATAAATTGTTCCAAAAATGATCAGTAGCGACAAGGAAAAGATAAACTTGGCGGCCTAGTCCACGCGGTCGCCATCGAGCCTCTTGACTCCGCTCACCCTGTCCACGATGGGTGCGACAAGAGCCTTGAGCGCTTCAACGTCAGCAGATGGAGGCAGGGACTTGAGGACGTTGGTGAAGTTGACGCCTGGGTTGCGGAAGGCCACCTTGATCAGCACCTTCTGGAGAGCCCCGGCGCAGACTTGGCGCGACTCGTCGGCCAGTTGCTTTGGGATCTCTTCCCGGAGCCGCTGGAGACCCGTCAACACGCCCTTGAAGAATAGGCTGAGCTTGGCGCTGGGTTGGAGGTTCTCGTCGGTGGAGTACCCAAGATCTACCATCCCCAGCTCCATCAGCTCATTGTGGATGGCGGCGGCAGTGTCCACAAGGCCTTCTGTCCAGTGCATTATGCTATCTCTGAGATTATTCTGGGCGGTCACAGCATTCGACAGCAGTTCCTCGTTGGCTTTGATCTTATCCAACAAGCCCACTTCTCGCTCCTTGGCGCCTGGCCCGGCGCCTCTGCTGTGAGTGGCTGGCCAGCCCAGATCTGCCTTGGAGTCCTTGGCGGCGCCGAGCTCTTTGATCTTTTCAATAAACGACCTCGCAACTCACCAAGAGTGTAGGCGTCCTTCTCACGCCGCGCTTCAGCCCGTGACCTCCTCGCCGCTCTTCCGGAGGGTGGCCTCCAGCTGCGCCACCTCGCTTCAATTCCTTCTTGGCGGCCTCGGCAGCCGCGGGCGGCGCTTTTTGCCTCCTGGAGTGCCCCGCCAATTGATTGCTCGCGCTGCAAGATCTTTCTCATAGCTGTCGAGGTTGATCTTCCGCTGCGCCACTCACCTTCTGCGCAGAGCTTCGCCGACAAGCCTTTGCTGCTCCTCAACCTCGGCCTTCTCCAAGATAAAGGCCGGCGCTTCGGAGAGTTGCTCCGCGCTCGCTATGTCCCGAGAGTCTCCTTGTTGGCGCGCCAAGCTCTTCTCAAGCGCTTCTCCATGTCAGCTCCGCCCTCGCGATTAGTGCTTCCCATGACTCCAGCTTAGCCTGTCGGGCGCGGTAGAGCGACAAGAACCTCTTCAAGAGCAGCTCCTCCTCGGGCTCGCCGCTGCCGCTGCTTGAGCGCCAACCAGCGACAGCCCGGCAGAGGCGAGCAGTTCCGTCAAGGTCTCCTTCGCCGGTGCCTCGAGCTTGACGCCCATGGAGCTTAATGAAGACACCTTCGCCGCCTTCGATAGGCGCCGGGCTGGGGCTCTTCAGTGTCGGTGCAGCATCGGTGGCGGGGATCGGCGATCGTGCAGCGCCAGCGCCTCCTGCGGCCTCGGGGCTGCCAAGACGATCACCGGACCCTCCCAGCCTCTGCGCCCGGCAGCCTTGGCGGCCTCCTCGCTGGCGGACCCGTCGGCGCCGGCCTCCTTCTCCATGTTGGCGGCGTCGTCATTATTGCCGCCAGCGTCCTCCTCGCCGGCAACCTCAGTCTCCATCGGCTCTCCGGCAGATGGATCTAGCAGTCATAGAAAGAAAAGAACAAGTCAAGCAAATGTTCGAAAAAGAAGAACAGAAGAAAAGAGAACCCAAGGGAGATTTTCAAACAAGAAGATTACCTGCAGTGGGATCTGTTGCCGTGGTCTCCACCACCGGAGGTTCGTCGGCACTGCCCCTTGTCGGAGAAGCTCCCCTTGTCGGAGAGGCCAACCTTGCCGGAGAGCGCTCCCTTGGCGGAGATTTCTCCCTTGGCGGCGTAGTTGAAGCAGACAGGACTTCAGGAGTGACTTCCGGGACCTCCTGATGAGGCTGCTCTGCTCCTACACAAATCAACAAGCCAGAAATCAGTAAAGAAGGAGCACCCAAGCACACCTAACCGTAAGTAATGAATCAAATACTTACGCTGGGGGTTGTGCTGGGGGCTGCTCTGTTGAAGGGTCGCCGGATCCGGCAAGGGAGTCTTAGACGTGCCTCCTGTCGCCACAGGGGAATCGTCTTCGACGACGACCATCGGGGTCTTGGCCCTCTTCGACGCCCTCTGAGCCAGCGTCCTGAAGAAGGAAAGAGCTCAGAATGAAGCAAGTCAGATACAAGATAAAGCAGTAAATTGAAGGATTACAAGTAGCAGCGACAAGATCTTACTCTTCCTCTTCTTCCTCGGAGCTGAGAGCGGAGAAGTCAAATTCCGCCCAAAGGCGACGAGCTGGAGGAGTAGGCTCCTCGGACGCTTAGGGTGCGGGAGCCGTGGCTCGAAGGCCCCGCCCCGCTGTTGTGGCGGCAGGAGGCGCCTCAAGGCAACAGTGCTTGCCGCGGTGGAGCGCGCCGGGCGGCGAGGCGGTTGTTGGCCCGCCGGCCGCCCGCCACCTCTCCGGTCTTGCGGCGTCTTTCTTGGCGGGTCGCTGGCTCCTCCCGCGGCAAGCTACTTGACGGCGGAGGGGAGGCGCCCGCAGGCTCGCTTGGTCAGCGCGGGCTCGGCCTGCTCTTCCTCAACGGCGAACTCCTCTCGATCGGCAAGGCTTGCCGCCTCGGCTGCCTCTGCCTCCTCGACAGAGAACCCAAACGCGCCGGCGGCAGCGGCCTCTGCCGCCTCCTCCAACCTTGTGGCGATGCGCGCCATCTCTTGCTCGGTGGTGTCGCGGGTGAGCCGCTTCTGCTCGTCGGCATGGATTGGCACTTCTTCCAAGTCGTCGAAGAACTGCTGCACGACGTCGTCAGCGGGCTCCTGCCAAGTTGGAACGATTCCATGGGAATCGCACAACGGCATCATAGCACGGATACGGTCAGCGACGAGTTGTTGCACAAGGCACGACTCCCCTCGCAACATGAACCACTCGGGTGATCGCATCAGCTTGAACAGCTCCCAGATCATGCCATCCAGCTCCAAGACTGTAAAATTCCAGTTCAGACCCGGCGCAGCCTCATGATGTCCGCCGCTTTGAACTCCCAAGCAGGCCTCCCTCTCCTGCAAGGGCGCAATGCGGCGGCGGCGAAGTCGCGCCAACTGCTCCACGGTAAGCCCGGCATGCCCGAGGCGCAAGATCCTAGTCACGTCAATCTTCAACTTGGCATCCTCCGGCGCCAAGTTTCTCCAATCGTTGCCGCGCACTATGGGGGTTTGGCGCAGGGCAGTGAAAGGCTGCGGGTCCTCCTCTAAGATCCAACACCAGTCGGCTCTCCACTCCTCCCACTTGCTGCGCAGCTCTCGTCAAGATATGCTTCTTTCTTGCCGATCCTGGAGGTCCATGCAATTCCTCCTGCAAGCGGCTCTCCTCTCTCTACGCGGGGCGTGAAGTAATGGCGGAAAAGTGCTACATTTGGGTGGACCCCGACAAAGTTCTCGCAGAGGTGTGTGAAAACTGCCATGGTGAGGACGGCGTTGGGGGTGAAACGAAGGAGGCGGAGGCCATATGTATTCATGACATCGCAAAAGAATTCGGAAAAGGGCGGGCAGAGCCCGCAGTGGAAGAAAAGCGCGAAGAAAGGGTACCCGATGGAAACCTTCTCGGATGTGGCGGCAGAGATCACCTCTCGCTGCTGGTGCGCCTGCGCCTCCGTCGACCGTAAAAGGTAATACAGCTCCTGCAGCTTCTTCTGCTGCGTGGGATCAAAGAGGGCCCGCTCCTTCCGCAGCGCCGCGAGCCGCTGCGCCTCGGCCGATTTCACGCCTTTCCCCTTGTCAGCTTTCGGAGCCATGGGGGGAGGTGGTGGAGGAGGTCGACGGCGTTGGCCGTCCGGTGGCAATGGGGGGGCGGAGCGTCGCTCTCTGTGGACTTGAGGGAAAGGGGGGAACGGTGGTGGTTTCTGATGTGACAGCAATGGCAAGTGGGCGTTCTGCCCCTGTTCCCCCTGTTTATAAGGAGGGAGAGGAGGCGGGCGTTCCGATTTTCCCATTAAAGAAAGCCCCCACGATCTCTCCCACGACGCCACGTCCGGAACGTGCCGTTCGTGGGGGACGTGGTGGGTCCGAAGCGAATAACTGCGTGATTCCGGCCGCGCGTGCTCATGCACTGTTTTGGGCCTGGCCCAACAGTGCTTGGCGCCGTGTGTGGCCCAGGCCCGGGGGCTCCTGTCGGTGTACTAGAGTAGGGGTACTCTAGTACCCCGAACTCGTGCACGGACAGTCGCAGCACCCCGCGGCAGGGCTGGCCTGGTGACCGCTAAGGTCCTCAGCGGCTCCTTTGGAGCCATTCAAGAACAAAGTACTCAAGGCCCCGGCAAGAGGAGCTTGTCGGGAAGGCCACTCAGGGCACGAAGGAAACAAGGTCCCGGCAAGAGGAGCTTGCCGGGAAGGCTTGGTGAGCGACAAGCTCCCGAGCGCGACAAGGATTCAACCGCGGGAAGATGCTTGCCGCGACAGGCAGCCTCTCTTCATCTCCGCTCCAGCTCATCCGCCAACGTGTCGCCATGGGGCTCTCCCAGGCACGCGTGTCAATGGGCTGTGTAGCCAACGGGGAGCAGCGATAAGCTGCGCTGGCAAGCTACCATCGTGGCAAACGGAGGCGCACTTGACGGTCCGTGTTGCACTGTTCAGGCGACAGGGACGGACATTTATGGCTCTTGTCCCTTGCCGTCAGAGTTAGGTATAGATCACTGTACACTGTACAAAGCGGTGTACGAACCACTGTTTTTCCTATTTTACCCTTGCCTACTTGCCACCTGTGGTGACCCCTTGTACCTATAAAAGGAGGCCCAAGTGCAACGTAGAAAGGGTTCGGTTCGGCTCCGGCTCAGTTCATTCGACTCATTCGAGACCACACTCACTCAGGCTAGGTTTTGTAGCTCCCATTGCTCCCTAGCAAGAATACAATCAACCAAGCAGCAGTAGGAGTGTTATCTCTCCGGAGAGCTCCGAAGCTGGGTAAATCTGCTCGTGTGCATCGCCTCGATCCGCTCTTTGTGCATTCTCCGCCCCCCTCCGAACCACAAGGGACCAGGTCCCATAGGTGTTCGAGGGACACGATCAGCCTCCCCGACAACACCATCACGGAGGGGTTCACAACTTCCATTGGTGCCTCTCCGATGATGCGTGAGTAGTTCTTTTTAGACCTTCGGGTCCGTAGTTAGTAGCTAGATTGCTTCCTCTATCTCGTTTGATTCTCAATACAATGGTCTCTTGGAGATGCATATGATGTAACTCTTTTTGCGGTGTGTTTGTTGGGATCAGATAAACTTTGAATTTATGAACAGATCTATCTTTTTATATCCATGAAAGCTATTTGAGTTACTTTGATCTCTAATATGCATGTTTTCTTATAGCCTCGTATTTCTTCTCCAATTTTTGGGTTCTGTTTGGCCAACTTGATCTATTTATCTTGCAATGGGAAAAGGTGTTTTGCAGTGGGTTCGATCTTACGGTGCTTGATCCCAATGACAGAAGGGGAACCGACACGTATGTATTGTTGCTACTAAGGATAAAACGATGGGGTCTATCCTACATAGATGGATCTTATCTACATCATGTCATCGTTCTTATTGCAATACTCCGTTTCCCCATGAACTTAATACACTAGATGCATGCTGGATAGCGGTCGAGTGTGGAGCAATAGTAGTAGATGCAGGCAGGAGTCGTTCTACTAATCTTGGACGTGATGCCTATGCCATGATCATTGCCTGGATATCATCATGATTATTTGAAGTTCTATCAATTGCCAAATAGTATTTTGTTTACCCACCATTTGCTATATTTCTCGAGAGAAGCCACTCGGGTCTCTTTCTCATATTATTTGTCTTTGCGATCTACTTTTCCTTTGCTTTTATTTTCAGATCTATTATACCAAAAATACCAAAATACATTGCTGCGTTTCATTCTTATTTATTTTATTTGGCGTTTGATCTATCAATCTACTACAATTTTATTCACGTACGTTTGCCTATCTTGGGGCGCCGCTACCCGAAAGGGATTGACAACCCCTTTACACGTCGGGTTGCGAGTATTTGTTATTTGTGTGCAGGGGTTGTTTACATTGTGTTGCTTGGTTCTCCTACTGGTTCGATAAACTTGGTCTCATAACTGAGGGAAATACCTACCGCCGCTGTGCTGCATCATCCCTTCCTCTTTGGGGAAATACCGACGTAGCTTCGAGCCGCATCAGTAGCCAACGCAGTGCACACTATCTACGCGGGCCAGTGTAGTAGGTGCTTAAACGACGTATGCAAAAATGTTTGTACGTGCTTAAATGGACGCTTTGACGGTTGCTTTTTCCCGGCAACCGCGAGCACTACCACACGGTGGTTGCCCCGACGCACTGCAACTGCGAGCGCGTGTCTACCACCCCCACTACCACGACGAGGCCGCATACAACCGCCTCCTCCATGACCCAAACCATGCCACAAAAAGTCAACTCCCCTTCCATTGCCGCTCAATTCCGAAAACACCATGCCGCTCCATCTCAACTAGCAACTCCCCACAATCTCTGTCTCAAGCCCGCCATAGCTGGAGGAGGGTAATGGCAGAGGAACCATCTTCCAAGCGTCCCCGTGGTGAGACGTCCGACAAGACCACCGAGGTCGACGACGTTCAGGCTCCCGGTCAGAAGCTTGACTACACCAGGTACCTCGAGGAGGTTGACATTCACGGCAAGGAGAAGCTGGATGTCATATGCACTACCAATCTAGACGAAGCCGACAAGTTGATCACCAGGATCAGGAAGAGGGTCGGTGGCTTGTACCCTCAGTTCATCGGCGTTGATGTGGAGTATACCAGGAAAGACGAACCTCCGCAGAGGGCAGCAGTTCTGCAGTTATGCATGGAGGAACTCTGCCTGCTACACCACATCACCGCGGCAACAAAACGGTGAACCATCCTACAAATTCATCCTTTTCATGCATCTGTTTAATTAGTGATGCACCCTGAAATTTGATTAAATTGGTTTATGAACTTGATGTACTAGTGGAGTTTCTGAAGTAGATGCAGTAAAATAGATTTTGAACCTGACACACCAAATCAGTTTATGAATTTGATGCACCAAATCAATTTATGAATTTGATGTACCAGGTTATTTTCTGAAATTGATGTTCTAGTGTAGTTTCTGTTCTTGATGCAATTGTACAATTTCTTGAATTGATGTAGTAAAGAAGCTAAGAAGCAGATGGATCATTGACTCAAGTGTAAATACCAAAAGAAAGATAACATGTTGTGCTTAAATTTAATTTATGAACTTTGTATAGTAGTTGATGGATTCACCTTCAATCTGTCATCCCCCTTGCAGGCCGAAGAGCATGCGCCCGTTCCTGAAGGAGGACAAGTTGTACACCTTTGCCGGCTTCTATATTGAAGGTGACAAACAAAAGCTGCAAAAATCTGGTTTGGAGATCAAGCCCGACAAGTATATCGACATCCAGCGCAAGTGGAGAGTTCCGTTCAAGCAAAGAAACAGGTTCCAATCTTTGGCTGATGTTGCAGGCAGCGTGATCCACCCATTCTACAACAAGATGAAGAAAAAATTGACAGGGATGAAGACCATAAACTGTGGGGGATCAGCCCACTGCCAAATTACCTCATCGAGTATGCAGCGATAGATGCATACACCACCTACGAATCGTGGAAGAAAATTGAAAACATCAAAGAAGATCTGGAGAGTGCAAAAGAGGCAAAGAAGAATTATGACGATCCCTACTATGGCTACTAGTGATGACGAAAACTTAAAATCTGGCCTTGGAGTTGCTTGTGTTTGTGCTTGTCCTTTCTATTGTTTCAAGTTCGTAGTTTACTTCTGTTAGAACGAACAAGTTTCTAATGTCATGTGTATCAGGTTAAACAAGTTTGCTTATGTCAATTTCGTAGTTTTTTTATGTGATTGAACAAGTTATTTTCACACGGCAGTTGCTCTAGATGTAGTTATGTTGCTCTTCACTCTAAGAACAACAAAATACAAAGCAGTCTTGGACGCTAAGTACAATTTAGTTGTGCACACAAGTACTGCCACAAAAAAGTCCCAGAAGTAAAGTGAAAAATAATGACAACAAAAAAGGTGCGATCACACTAAATACAGTAAGTTCCAGCCGATTGAAACATTCAATACTAAATAAATCAGTTTCTATTGGCCAGAAAATTAATAAGCACTACGACAAAAAATCCTAAGAAGCATCATTTGGCATTTTCTTAAGCACTGATGGGCTAAGGATAACAGTTCCAGTACTCCAAAAACACTAAGTACATTTAGAGACCATCAGTTAGAGAGGCACGACTGTGAAATTTCTAGAGCCACTGTCGTGTGGCTCCAGAGGCATGGGATCGAATAGACATTTAGAGAACCACGTCATGAGGTACGGGTGTGTAGGCACCAGAGGCACGAGAGTGAAGCCTCTACATGTAGGGTCGTGGGGCTTCTCGAGGCACGGGTATCAATCCTGTGGGTGCACAAGAGTGTGGTGGCAGAGGCATGTGTCCGAATGCTCGGTTAGAGAGGCACGGTTGTTACGTCTCTGGAGCCACGTGACCGTGGTACGGCGACCACGTAAGAATGATGGCGCGTGACACTTTAGGCACGTGGATGCAGGCGCGGAAGGCACACAAGTGAAGCCACTACAAGCACGGATGTGGGTTTTCTCAAGGCAAACGAGTATCAACTCTCTGGATGCACAAGAGTGTGGGGTTCGTGAGGCACCGGTCTCAACCTTGTGGATGCACTGTGGTGTGGTAGCAGAGGAATGCTTGCGGATACTGAGTTAGGAGGCATGGTTGTGGATGCTTGCACTGGAGCCGCGGAAGTGAAGCCTCTACAGGCACGGACATGCGGCTTCTCGAGGATACACAAAAAGTGTGGCAGCAGTGGCATGGATCGGAATACGCAGTTAGAGAGGCACAACTTTGAAGTCTCTAGAGCCACGGGCGTGTGTTACTACAGGGGCCGGACGCATGGAAGTGAAGCCTCTACAGAAGTGAAGGCACCATGAGCATCCAGAGGCACAAAAGTGAAGGCACCACAAGCATCCAGAGGCACGTGGACCGAGTAGGAGAGGTGAGGTCCCAATACTCAGCTAGAGGGGCACGGTTTTGAAGTGTCCAGAGCCACGGGGGTGTGACACCATGCGGCATACAAGAGTCACGGGAAGTATCATGTGAGGCACGTGGATGCAGGTATGGAAGGCACGAAAGTGAAGGCACCACAGGCACGGACTTGGGACTTCTCGATGCACGGGTATCAACCCTGTGGATGTAGAAGAGTGTGGTGGTAGAGGTATGTGTCTGAATGCTCGGTTAGAGATGCACGGTTGTGACGTCTGTGAAGCCACACAGGCGTGGTACCGCGAGCACGTAAGAGTCACGGGGCGTGACACGTTAGGCACGTGGATGCAGGTACGAAAGGCACGGAAGTGAAGCCACCAGAGGCATGGACATGGGGTTTCTCGAGGCGAACAGGTATCAACCCTGTGGATGCACAAAAGTGTGTTACCAGAGGCATGCTTCCGAATACGCAGTTAGGGAGTAACAGTTGTGAAGTCTATAGAGTCACGCGTGTCTGGCATCACGGGCACGTAAGAGTCACGGTAGGGGCGTGGGGCTTCGCGAGGCACCGGTCTCAACCCTCTGGATGCATGATGGTGTGGTAGGAGAGGCATGCTTGCTAATACTGAGGTAGGGAGGCACCATTGTGGATGCACATGTGTGAAGTCTCTATAGGCACGGGTGTGTGGCACCACAGGCATTGGTTCAAATACTCATTTAGAGAGTCATGCCTGTACTCAGGCCAGATGCACACAGTGATGTAGGTTGGTGGCATTCGGCAGCACACGGTTGCACAGAGGGGGAATGTCTGTGTAACATCAAAGTCATAGGAGATCACACATTAGAAGTATGTAGGGTCACGCGCGGGGGTCAAAATGGAAATTCTTTTCCAGGATCAAAACAACTTGAGCAGCTATTATACTGTTAGAGGAGTGAATGATGTCTGCAACCCGGCATGACCAATGATGAGCTCACTCTCCCTCGTGTTGGACGCAATGCTGCAGGTCAACAATCATCATCTGGCGTTTGCAAGTTCCTTCAAAATTCTTGATGAAGCGCTCCTTCAATTCTGCCCATGCGTTGATGGAGTTGGGGGCAGGTTCTCCAGGCATGTATGGGTCAGCCACTCCAACATCATAGTCAGGTACTTGGCGCAAACTGCATCACTAACATCCAACATATCCATGGCGATCTCGTAGCTCTCGATCCAAGCAACGGCTCAAGATCAGTTGTGTAATTGAGGACCTTGCGGGGCCCTTTGAAATCTTTGGGCATGCGCGCATTGCATAGAGCCGGCGCTAGACAGGGTATCCCAATGGTTTTGATACTTGAAGCTAATTGGGTTGTAGCAGGCGGTACTTGCGCTGCCGCAGTTGCTGCCTCCGCTACACGTTGAGGCCGAGTCGTGTCGACGATTGCCTGAGCATCCGAGCCCCCCAGTCGAGCTGGGTCACGTGACTGCTCACGTCACCGATGAGCGCTACTGGAGACCGCTGGCGACTCAGCGTGGAGGCTCCTGCTGCTGCTCTGGTGCGGGGTAGAGTGGAGCCGTTGCTGACTGTAAGAGTAGTTTGCTTGCTGGGCAACCGTTGTCTTTAACATCTCAATGGCGTTCCGGGCCTCAATCTCAACTGGCGTATTCCTTGTGATCGGAAGCGCGGCCAAGTTGGTTACTGCTGCCAACAGGTCATCAACGGGATTGCAGAAGTGACCCGCCAACATCAGGAAACGATGCAAAGGCATCTGAACAACTAGAGGGCGAGGGGCTGGCTTATGCTGGGGATGTTGAGCCGGCTGATGAGGTTGAACCGGTGGTGGCTGTCTGTCTCTGTTCGGGGGTGCGACCTAGGTTAATTGGGATATAACTAGTTCTTCCTGGGCTCCTGTCCTAGCCTCCAGAACAGGCGTGTCTTGCCACGTGTTGAAAGTCGCATGGGCTCAAAATCAGGTGGAAAACGGCTCATATGTATCTCTGATGAACCACCTCTGAAGCTCTATGATGGAGGCCCATGCGCTAGGCTTCGACTTTCAAGCACTCTACCTCATTATGGACCTGAGTCTGCAGCTCCACCATGCGAGCGATTTTAGCATTGATATCTGCCTGGACCTTTGCCATCTGTTCGCGAAGTTTAGTCACCTTCGTGTTATGTTCTGCCTAATTCTTCGCAGGCACCGCCATCTCAAGGAGTGTTTCTAAGCCGACTGCCAACCCTGCCAACGCTTGAGCCGGCGGTATGGCTGAGTCTGCCGCTCCCGGAGCTGGCGCTGAGGTGCCGGCTTTCGTCGTAGCGCCAGCCGTCGTGGTGTTAAGAACTGGAGCAGTGCCTGCCATATGGATGGTAGCCCAGAGTGGTGTGTCGAAAGTGTCCCAGGCCGGCTCATCATCAGAGTAGCCCCTGAGCTCACCATCATAAAGCGAAAGGATCGACTCGGTTTCGCCGACCGAAGACTCGCCATCAGAATAGACAAGAGTGTCCCCGCCGGACGCGAAGTTGTCTGCTAGATCGACTCCCTGAGTGAAGCCGATGAAGACTTGCTTCTGGCTGGCTTGAGCCCGGCCGGGTTGGGAGCACCGAGCTGGCTCAATGATGTCGGTGCAGATATCCGGCTCGAGTCCTGACTCGCCAATCTTGGCGATGAAGACATGGATCCTGCCAAAGGGTACCCGGTACCCGTACTCAATTGAGTCGGCCTCGGGGCCCCAGCATGAATCGTCAATGTAGAGCTTACTGCGGCGATTCTTGGTCATCCAGCCGATCGCATATCCCTCGATCCCTGGGAGAGATCCCTCCAAGAACTCAACACCACCAAGCGATAGCCCCACGGTGGGCGCCAACTGTCATGGTTTTGTCACGTTAGATGTCCTCATGAAAGAACTTAGTCGTGAGGCCATCGCGGCTAGGTGGTAGCTTGAACGGGGTTGATCTGAATCGGGAGACAAGGGTTTACCTAGGTTTGGCCCCTCACGGTGGAGGTAATAGCCTACTTCCTGCTTGATTGATTATTGCTTGAGATCTCGATTACAAGGGTGCAATTTGGCTAACCTAGTACTCGAGGGCTTGTAACTTATCTTTCCTACCTAAGGGGCTCTCCTTTATATGCAGGTAGAGGCCCTGGGCTTACAACAGTGTCCGGGTCGAAGTACAACCTGTGACCTAATCTACTTCTTACTTATCTTACCTTCCAAGTAAGTGAGTTTCCTTTGTCTCCTTGTCGAGCCGGCCCGCTCCATGAGTCGCCTCCTGGGCCTTGGACGTCATAATCTTTACGGCCCACACAACTAGTCTGATAACGACCCGCCATGTGGTTCCGGGTCATTCCTGGCTGGGTCATACCGTGGGGTATATCCCCAACAGTAACGCCTCGAGCCCCGTAAGCCAGTGCATGTCTCATATCTTACTCTACCTCGCTGGCGACCGCACCTTCACTCTGAGGGGCGCAGCCGGCCATCGGACATGGTTACGGCAGAGCCAGACGAGCTCCGCTCTAGATTAGGTTTCACGTTGCATGTAATTGTGTCGATTTGAGATTTGTAATTGAAGTGTCCGGTTGTGAAAACGATAACTTGAGGTGTGACTGATCACTATCCACAAATGGATCTAGGCGCGTCAGTGGACGTTTGATGGTCCAGATTTGGTGTATTCGGCTGTATATGCTCTTAGACACAAAACTAGCAATAGAGCTAAGGGCATCTCCAACGTACAGACACACTATCCGTTAATGAATGCGTCTCGATGCGTCCGTGGACAGTGATATGGGGGCCAGTCTTCCAACTCTTCCCACAAACCTTAGTGTGCAATTCAAACTAATTTGGAGGTAATTCATGCAAACACAGCGAATTCATTCAAATGTACACAAGTCCGATATATTTTACATAAATTGAACCATATTTCGTGTGTAAACATATAGAACTAAACTAGACTATAGCAAACGGTGACTTCATATGCACGACAAGGCTGGCCGACGGCACCTCCATCGCCAGTGGTGTCGTCGTTGTCGGAGTGATCTCTCCAATGATAGAAGGGCGCGGGGGCGCGGCAGCTCTGTTCGACCACCGCCTGGCGCCCCCGGAGGATCCGCTCCGCTTCCTATTGTGTCGTGCAGAGGGCGGCCATGGCCAATGCCGACCCTGGTTGGGAGCCTTAGCCATGCCCCTGCTTCTGCAGCGTCAGTCCCGTAGAGAGACCACTCCTCTCCGATCTTCACGAGCTCCCCATCGAGGCAGCGTAGGCGCCACGTGACCGTCTCCGCTTTCGGTAGCGACAGGTCGCGAGCCTAGGCTCTTCGAGGTCATGGTCCGCATGGAACCAAGTCGCTCCTTATCGGACTTCGCAAACGTTGCCATGTGACCTTCACACACACACACACACACACACACACACACACACACACACACACACACACACACACACACACACACACACACACACACACACACACACACACACACACACACACACACACACACACACACACACACACACACACACACACACACACACTTTAGCTATGTTCAATGAGAATTTTTTTTCCTAAATTTGCCATGCAACACAAATATTTTCAGCATTTTGCCATGACAAATAGAGCAAATTTTGGTAATTTTCCGTGTCATTTTTGTATTATGTTTTTCATATTTTTGCCATCATGTACTACCCTAAGTTAGATTTGTTATACAACATGTTTTAACATGGAACCTTTTTGTTGCATTTAAGGAAAATGTAGGTGCATTTCTATTTTGCGTCATGGAAAATTCAAGAACGATTGATCTAGTGACATGACATTTTAATTTTTTTTGCCATATCACTAGTACAATTTTCTTACACTTCCCTACACATATTCATCCTTTTATTGTCTGTATTTGCCATGCCACTAGACATCTTTAAATTGATTTTTGCCATGTTGAAGTACAAAATTTCCTACATATTGCCTACATATAGACATCTATAATTTCCTAATTTGCTATGTGATAAATTAAGCTTTTTCCAACAAGTTCTCATGTGATGATTACAGGTTTCCCAACAATTTGTCATGTCTTATATAACAAAAAAAAATCATTTACAAGTTCAAACTTTTTTTATAAGTTTCCCATGATCTATAGAACATTTTCTTCCAAAGTTGGCATGGCCGATGGTAAATTTTAATTGTACATGTTTTCTTGTACTAACACCATGTCAATTTTATCCTGTGTATGCTTTTTATGTATTGTACCACCACAAATTTATTGAGTGTGCCATGGCAAATCTATTGACTATACCATAGCAAATTGTTGTTTTGTATGTAGCATGGCAATTCATATTACATATAGATGGATTTTTTTTCATTGTGTCATGGCAATTTTTACTATGTTTATTAGTTTATAATCATGTATTTGAAATATTGAAAGACGAATTTTTTTCATATTTGGGTATATTTCAATCATGATAATGACAAACTCGCTTTTTGAGAAGTTCATGATCGATTAAGTTCCTAATTTTCTGACAAATAACACATATTTTGCTAGTCGCATCGAAGACCTACAAATCCGAACCAGACTATAAATCTGGATGGAGGGAGTATCACTTGCAAGGAAGATAAATATCTCATTACAAATTGACAAGCAGATTATCTTTCTGCAAAGTGAAACTTTCACTTGTTTATTTTTTATTTTACAATAAGACCTAAATATATCATCGACTATTCTGAAAATATTTTAGATTTTTTGGATGTGTGATGTGAGAGACGCGACAATTGGGGATTTTATGCCAGTTTTGAACTGAAAATCAAAGTTTTCAGATATTTTATACTATTAATAAACAGGAATCTACAGTGATGATGTGTTGTATTTCCACCTCCGAAACGTGTCTTTCAAAAAAAATCGCGCGCTAAAATGTGGGCTATTGAATCGGCGCTCTCCTGTCTCCCACTCTCCCTTCAACACTTTTGTGCCTTTCTCCAGCAAAACCATATGCTGATCTGCATATCTACTACCACCACAAACATGTACCGAAAATATTCAGATTAAGCTCAAATTCCACCAGTCACTCTTTTACCGAAAAAGGCTTTCGCCCCGATTTATATATATTCGCCCCGGTTCAAGATGTCTTCGGGTACATACACACGCCATCACAACACACGCACACACCCAAGGCAAGATACATAGGCGTTGAGCGCAGCAACACCACCCCGAACTACGAAGAGATGAAGCCGCATACGACGAACCGTGGGCTCCAAGACGGCGCCTTCAGGAAGGATACGACACCGGAGCGCCGCCACCGTCCAACCCGAGAATCAGAGTTTCCTTTGGAGCAATACAACGGGCAATGAGAGCCGCGACGACGCCTTGAAGAACGGAACGATCTTCGCCGCCGCCGGTCCGTCCAAGGATAGAACAAGTTTTCACCCCGGCCAACACTCACCGCCACCGAACGCCACACCCCGGCCACCAAGCCGCCCACACGGCCATGGCCACCGGGCAGCACCAAGCCACGACCTCTGCCCAGGAGCACCGTGCTACCACCACCAGGGCCGCCGCCCCGGCATTCAAGACCAAGGCACCACCTCACTCGAGACCCGTCGCTACCCCCACCAAAGAGACGAGCGGAAAGGCCTGGCCTTTCGCACCCCTGGGCGGCCCCCAGCGCCGAGGCCCATTGGGCCTGCCAAAACTGGCCGCCATCACCTCGTCCTGCAGCACCAGGCACGAGGCGAGCTCGGTCCTGCCGCCGGGTGCGAGACGAGCTCGGTCCTGCGGCACCGGGCGTGAGACGAGCGATGGACCGCAACTGGTAGCGGGCCAGCCCTTCGATTCAGCTAGTGTGCGGACGATGAGGAGATGAAGCGAAGGTCGATACGGCTCGGCCGCAGACGAGCCGACGCCTGAGAAGCCGGCTGTCGCCGCGGGCAGAGTCGCTGATCCACCGTGTAGCCGCCGCGCCACCAGGAGGCCATCACCCAAGCTGGACCTCCTCGCACCCCTGCCGACGGCCCGAGCAACAGCCACGCCCGGCCGCTGCCCCAACCCGGAGCAACTGCCACGCCGGACAGCTGCCCCCATCCCGCGTCGCCCGCCGAGCTCAAGGCGATAGATCCGGCGGGCAGGCACCTCCAGACCACCACCACCAACGCCCACAGCCGAGAAGGCCGCCGCCGCTGGTCCACGCTGCCCGCAACCCGCGCCAGACAAATCTGGAGCAGCACCAAGTCAACCTGGAGGACGCCCCAGCCCCGCCAGGCCTCGTTGCCGCCATCACCTCCGCACGCCTGCTCCACTGCCCCACAGCCGCGCAGCCCCGCCCAGGCCGGCGCCGCCGCCGCTCCAGGCTAAAACACGGCGTCCTCCCCGAGCGGCTGCGCCCCGCATCGCACCCCGCGGCAGGAGGAGGAAGAAGTGTCCCCGCCGCCGCCAATGCCGGCCGGGCTTTGCCCGGCGGTGAGGGAGGGAGACCGAGGGGAGGGGGCTCGAGAGGTGGCGGCTAGGGTTCGCCCGGCCTCTCGCGGGAGAGGCACACCACCAACCACTCTTTTCCCTAAAAGCCAAAACGATCTGCTATTTTAGACTGCTAGGGGCAATATAAACCTTCGTAGTATAGGCACTTGCAGATAGCATGGGAATCTAGGAAGTGTCCCTATTTTACACTACACTTGCTTTTTTTAGTATTTCACTACACTTGGTTAGCAAGATTGCCCCTCTACACTTTCTCCATCGAGCGGGTAGATTGTTGCACAAAAAAAAAGCATCAGAGGTGCAAGAATGTGCAGCGAATCAAGATCAACTTAGGTTTACTCTTCAGATGGTTCAGACAACTGCCAAGCTGATAACGTTGGGAAGTCAGTCGGTTGGTGCCGGAACGTGTGCACGTTCTACCATCATCATACAGTCATATTAAACGGCACCGTCACCATATACTACTGTTGGACGCTGCGTATCTTTCCCTGCTTCCTACGCCCGCACTTAATACACCTACCAACGCCTGATTGTTCCATTGGTCCACCTAGCAGGAGCAAGCGAGCTCGTCCACTCTATGACCACTCTCCAGTAAATGTTCTCTGTATATTACCTTCCATTTTAGCAAGCTTGCGACCAACAAATACAGATAGATTTCTGACACCTGGTTCGCTAGATAAAGCGCACTTCACAACTGTCAGATAGCCCAATTCTAGCTTGCCTTCTAGATCAGGAAATTGACCTGTTTTCACACAAGTAGAATCACACTAAGATGAATGAGGAGGAAAGGCATCCAGCAAAACGAGAGCCGGTGCATTTCTCCAGCTCCAGGCTGGCCAAGAACTTAGACTGCGACTATGTCAGATAGCAAGTAAGCCAACGAAATCAGAAGCCTCAGTCCTGAGTTGGTGCTGCACCGCCGGAGGCCAGTACAAAAGAAGATGAAAATCTGTAGCGTGAAGCCTAGGAGCACCAGTAGCTGTAGTTCCCAATCATTCCATAGTTGCATCAGCATCGGTATACAGCTAAAAATTATCCACAAGCTAGATCATATACAGGGTTACAATGTTTTTCCAATGAAGCCACATATACAGGGTTACGGGTGTTATTTGACCTAAACTCTGCACTGCGTTCAGATAGTTACCCTGCAACAGCACAAACAAGATAATTTTTAGACTAAGATGCTTAGTGCCTCTGTCCCTGCAACTGCAAAAGAGCCCACAAAACCAA
The DNA here is from genome assembly GCA_021605205.1 of Aegilops longissima. Classification (NCBI taxonomy): domain Eukaryota; kingdom Viridiplantae; phylum Streptophyta; class Magnoliopsida; order Poales; family Poaceae; genus Aegilops; species Aegilops longissima. The sequence continues at coordinate 595,231,164 of CM038681.1, read as the reverse complement.
AAGGCACAAACAAAGCAGTTTTTTCTGTCGCACATGAATACTTCCTTCTCAGGTAGGCCATGCTATATCCATCCAAAAAGAATTCCATTTCGTCCATTTAAAAACCTAATATGCACACCATCTTAGATCATTATAAATCGGGGAAAAAAGGTCCAGGAAATATACTACCATCCAGAATACTATGCATGTGGAGCACTTGATATGCATAAGTACAGCAAAGCGTTGTTACGGGAGCAGAATTAGTAGGCAGACGAGTTACCGTTGCTCTACAGAATCCAAGTAGATATTGGAGTTAGGACTGTACAGGTTAATAAAAGTTAGGACTATGTGTAGAAATGCACGAGCTGCGTGCATATATGGTCCAAGGCTAAGCCTACACCATATCCTATTCCTGATTCAAATTCATTTCAACTCCGATCAGCCTTATTGATTCAAAGCCCACGTGCTGAATAAGCTCATCGCATGTGCTGCTGCAGCCAACAGCAAGGCAAAAAACAAGGCTTATTACCCATTGACCATATTTGTTGTTGAGCTTCTCTGTATCAGGATATCAGCACCATGTATCCATGATCAAGAAAGTAACATGCCAAATTTCGGGAGGGGAGACGAGAGACAGGACTTACATTCTGAGATTATGCAGTTCCCATCGTTGTTACTGTCATGGTCAGACCTCCGCCGGTTACTGCAGACCTGCCGCCGGAGTCGGAGGAGGCGGGGCGGCACGGGCGTGGCAGCAATGGCATACGTTCAGTAATTTGTACTAGCGGCAAAATGTTACGAAATGAACGAACTGAATTATCTGAATCAAGAAAAGAAATGTGGAACCAGTAGTTTCTACTAGCTTCAGAGTTCAGACCATCTTTTACCAGGTGTACAGTACAGACTGATAAATCCAGATGACAATGACACCTACTACTGTTCCCATTCAACACTTTTTACTTTTGTATTTACAGGACTACAACACTTTCAGGCAAGCCCCAGACTAACAAAACCTATCATGATATCCCTTTTCCAAGCATGATCAGATTAGCACTCCACTAAAGTAAGACTCCAAATATCATGTTCATGTAGTAAGTACTATGGACACCAACATCTGTGCATTGTGCAAAACAGATTAAAGACCACCAGTACATTTCGTCACAAAGAGACCTGTAGGAAGCAGATCAACAATCTAAATCTCAGACTTTTCCAACATAAAAAATAACAAGACCAATAATACAAGTCATGTACAAAACCTGAAAACAATACAGCTCACATGCAGAAACTAGATTAATTTAAAATTGTAGGAACCTGAATTTTGTTCACAGGCTAAACCAAACAGAAATCACAATTTTCTCAGGTAAGGTTTGAAAGAGATTAATCAACTGATTCGTATATTTAAGTTCCATAGTTTTAACTAGCTTTGAACACACACAAAAAGGTACTGGTGTCCAATTGCACCAAGTAGAGGTACTGAACTATCTGAATCAAGTTTGAGTGTAAAATGTTACTTATAAAATTTGTCCCCACAATAACCAACTAGTGTACACCAAAACCAAACAAAAAAGATCATGGTCAAGCAAAGAGTATCTACACAAAAATTTGTACGAACCTGAATTTTCTTCACAGGTTTAATCAAACAAATATCACAATCTTCTATGTTAAGGTTGAAAAGAGATTAATCAACTGATTTTTTTAGTTAAGTTGCATAATATTTGCTAGCTTTGAACACAATTTTTTTTGCTAAAGGCAACTGGCACCAAATAGAGGAACTGAATTATCTAAACCAAATAGGACAGTAGTACGAAACTAACACTTCTCATATCAAGGTTGAGTGAAAAATGTTACTCCTTACTTGTGAAATTTGTTCACCCAATAACCAACTGGTCCACACCAAAACCGAACCAAAAAGATGATGGCCATGCAGCAAATAATATAATCCCAAATTCTGGAGAACCACCAACAATCCAAGTAAGAATAACATGGACTAAATTGTACTCGCTCTGTAAACAATATAAGAGCATTTAGATCACTACTTTAGTATTCTAAACGCTCTTATATTAGTTTACAGAGGGAGTACTGTGCAAATGAAGAAGCTGAATCGAGAAGGGATTATATCATCCAAACAATCACGAAGTTCTAGGTTGATTAGTAGTTCAACACCACATTCGAGAAGATCTGACCAAATGAAAATAACAGTTGACCGTAACGAATCAAATCAGCCATGAACAGAAACCAAACCTCTCCAGCCTTTGATTCATCTCTGCAGAACTACTACCCTCCTGCTTCTACTACAACTAAAGGAGAACATACACACATACCAAAAGCAAGAGCAACTGCTACAATAAGAATCAATCAGGACACTGAATCCACCTCCTATTAAATGATGAATGATGGAACTCATGAACTCAAATCAGACCTTCCTCAGACCCCCTTCGACATGATCTCCACATAGCAGATTCAGTCTTGCAACCAATGCATGGAGGCCAACACAAATGAATCGAACAAACCACCGAAAAGGCACTGACCTGACTCAGTTAAAGAGCAAAGGTTTGCCCATGAGACCAAACCTCCTAAATATATCGTGCAACTGACAGGCGCAGAAGACCAACACGAGGATCAAGGGTACATATAATGGACCGAAACTAGAGAGATATATTGCAAACCAAACGATTTAAACAGATTCCAACTCACTACCAGAGTACCAGTGATGGTGCAGAAAACCGTCAGTGACCCAGTTAGGGTGCAGACCGTAGTCGGAAGTAAAGGGAGTTCGCACGGGAGTTTTACCCAGCTTCGGGGCCTCATGATCGAGGTAATACCCTACTCCTGCTTTGTTTTGGATTGATGTGGGAGGACCTTGTGCGAGGGGGTTACAAGTGGAGGATGATGAATGCTACCAAGGTCTGAGCAATAGAACAGATGCCTCAAACTACCCCTAGCCTCGCCTTATAAAGGGAATGAGAGCTAGGGTTGATAGGGATCCTAACTGACTTCACTGTGAGAGCTTCTTGGCTTGCACGCCAAGGATAAATTTTATCTCCAAGCCTAGACCCCTGGACCGATCGCTGGGTAAGGATGCCGCTAGGCCTCTTGGGCCCTGAAGCCAGCCAAGTCCCGAGCTTCCTGGTGGACGGGCCACCCTCGGTATATTGTACCATCATTAGCGGCCGAGCTTGTCTGGAGTTGTGGAGTCTTGCTGCCTTGAGAACGAAATCCAGGCAGGCTCTTTTTCAGTGATGGAGACAGTCTAGCTCTCGGTAGCCCGACCTCAAAATCTATGTACTTGGCTATCGCGGGGCCCCCAGCAATGCATCTCCGTGGATTTGTAGCTCCTGATTTTGTGGTGCCGCGATCTAGCGGCTTTGCATCTTTCACCTTCATGGCTTCGCGGCCTGCGTCTTTGCAATGTTGCGTCTTCACGGCTGCATGGCCTCCGGCGTCGCATCTTCGCAGCTTCATGGTTGAACTGTTGGGGAACGTTGCAGAAAATTAAAATTTTTCCTACGGTTTCACCAAGATCTATCTATGAGTTCACCTAAGCAACGAGTCATGGGAGAGAGATTGCATCTACATACCACTTTGTAGATCGCGAGCGGAAGCGTTCAAAAGAACGGGGATGAAGTAGTCGTTCTCGTCGTGATCCTATCACCGGAGATCCTAGCGCCGAACGGACGGCACCTCCGCGTTCAACACACGTGACGGACGGGAGACGCTCCTCCTTCTTGATCCAGCAAGGGGAAGGAGAGGTTGATGATGATCCAGCAGCACGACGGCGTGGTGGTGGATGCAGCAGAACTCCGGCAGGGCCGCCAAGCTGCCGGAGGAGGACGAGTGTAGCGGGGGGGAGGCGCCAGAGTTTCAGGGAGCGGCTGCCCCTCCCTCCCTTTATATAGGCCCCGGGGCGCCGCCCTGGGGATCCCATCTCCCAAGGGGACCCGGCTGCCAAGGGGTGGAGTGCCCAAGGCAAGTGGGCGCCCCACCTTAGGGTTTCAACCCTAGGCTAGGTGGGCCTAGGGGCGCACCAGCCCACTATGGGCTGGTTCCTCCCACTTCAGCCCATGGGGCCCTCCGGATGGGTGGCCCCACCGGTGGACCCGGGACCCTTCCGGTGGTCCCAGTACAATACCGGTGACCCCAAACTTTCCCGATGGCAAATACCACTTCCTATATATAATTCTTTACCTCCGGACCATTCCAAACTCCTCGTGACATCCGAGATCTCATCCGGACTCCAAACAACATTCGGTATACTGCATACTCATATTCATACAACCCTAGCGCCACCGAACCTTAGTGTGTAGACCCTACGGGTTCGGGAGACACGAGACATGACCGAGGCGGCTCTCGGGCAATAACCAACAGCGGATCTGGATACCCATGTTGACTCCCACATGCTCCTCGATGATCTCATCGGATGAACCACGATGTCGAGGATTCAAACAATCCCGTATACAATTCCCTTTGTCAATCGGTATGTTACTTGCCTGAGATTCGATCGTCGGTATCCCAATACCTCGTTCAATCTCGTTATCGGCAAGTCACTTTACTGTACCGTAATGCATGATCCCGTGACCAGACACTTGGTCACTTTGAGCTCATTATGATGATGCACTACCGAGTGGGCCCAGTGATACCTCTCCGTAACACGGAGTGGCAAATCCCAGTCTCGATCCGTGTCAACCCAACAGACACTTTCGGAGATACCTGTAGTGCACCTTTATAGTCACCCAGTTACGTTGTGACATTTGATGCACCCAAAGCACTCTTACGGTATCCGGGAGTTACACGATCTCATGGTCTAAGGAAGAGATACTTGACATTGGAAAAGCTCTAGCAAAACGAACTACACGATCTTGTGCTATGCTTAGGATTGGGTCTTGTCCATCACATCATTCTCCTAATGATGTGATCCCGTTATCATTGACATCCAATGTCCATAGTCAGGAAACCATGACTATCTGTTGATCAACGAGCTAGTCAACTAGAGGCTCACTAGGGACATAATGTGGTCTATTTATTCACACGTGTATTACGATTTCCGGATAATACAATTATAGCATGAATAAAAGACAATTATCATGAACAAGGAAATATAATAATAATCCTTTTATTATTGCCTCTAGGGCATATTTCCAACAGTCTCCCACTTGCACTAGAGTCAATAATCTAGTTACATTGTGATGAATCGAACACCCATAGAGTTCTGGTGTTGATCATGTTTTGCCCATGAAGAGGTTTAGTCAACGGATCTGCGACATTCAGATCCGTATGCACTTTGCAAATTTCTATGTCTCCATCTTGAACATTTTCACGGATGGAGTTGAAGCGACGCTTGATGTGCTGGTCTTCTTGTGAAACCTGGGCTCCGTGGCAAGTGCAATAGCTCGGTGTTGTCACAGAAGAGTTTGATCGGCCCCGACGCATTGGGTATGACTCCTAGGTCGGTGATGAACTCCTTCACCCAAATTGCTTCATGCGCTGCCTCCGAGGCTGCCATGTACTCCGCTTCACATGTAGATCCCGCCACGACGCTTCGCTTGCAGCTGCACCAGCTTCTCGCTCCACCATTCAACATATACACGTATCCGGTTTGTGACTTAGAGTCATCAGATCTGTGTCGAAGCTTAGCGCCGGCGTAACCCTTACGACGAGCTCTTCGTCACCTCCATAAACGAGAAACATGTCCTTTGTCCTTTTCGGTACTTCAGGATATTCTTGACCGCTGTCCGGTGTTCCTTGCGGGATTACTTTGGTACCTTCCTACCAAACTTACGGCAAGGTTTACATCAGGTCCGGTACACAGCATGGCATACATAATAGATCCTATGGCGAGGCATAGGGATGACGCTCATCTCTTGTTTATCTTTTGCCGTGGTCGGGCATTGAGCTGAGCTCAATCTCACACCTTGCAAGACAGGCAAGAACCCTTTCTTGGACTGATCCATTTTGAACTTCTTCAAAATCTTATCAAGGTATGTGCTTTGTGAAAGACCTATGAGGCGTCTCGATCTATCTCTATAGATCTTGATGCCTAATATATAAGCAGCTTCTCCAAGGTCCTTCATTGAAAAACTTTTATTCAAGTAGGCCTTAATGTTGTCCAAGAGTTCTATATCATTTCCCATCAAAAGTATGTCATCTACATATAATATGAGAAATGCTACTGAGCTCCCACTCACTTGCTTGTAAACGCAGCTTCTCCATAAGTCTGCATAAACCCAAACGCTTTGATCATCTCATCAAAGCGAATGTTCCAACTCGAGATGCTTGCACCAGCCCATAAATGGATCGCTGGAGCTTGCATACTTTGTTAGCATTCTTAGGATCGACAAAACCTTCCGTGCATCATATACAGCTCTTCCTTAAGATAACCGTTAAGGAACGCTGTTTTGACGTCCATCTGCCATATCTCATAATCATAGTATGCGGCAATTGCTAACATGATTCGGACGGACTTAAGCTTCGCCACGGAGAGAAAGTCTCATCGTAGTCAATCCCTTGAACTTGCCGATAACCCTTAGCGACAAGTCGAGCTTTATAGATGGTGACATTACCATCCGCGTCCGTCTTCTTCTTAAAGATCCATTTGTTTTCTATCGTCGCCGATCATCGGCAAGTCTCACAAAGTCCATACTTTGTTTTCATACATGGATCCTATCTCGGATTGCATGGCTTCAAGCCATTTGTTGGAATCTGGGCCCGCCATCGCTTCTTCATAGTTCAAGGTTCACCGTTGTCTAACAACATGATTTCCGGGACAGGGTTGCGTACCACTCAGTGCGGAACGTGTCCTAGTGGACCTACGAAGTTCAGTAGCAACTTGATCCGAAGTACCTTGATCATCATCATTAATTTCCTCTCCAGTTGGTGTAGGCACCACAGGAACATTTTCCTGAGCTGCACTACTTTCCGGTTCAAGAGGTAGTACTTCATCGAGTTCTACTTTCCTCCCACTTACTCCTTTCGAGAGAAACTCTTTTTCCAGAAAGGATCCGTTCTTGGCAACAAAGATCTTTCCTTCGGATCAAAGGTAGAAGGTATACCCAATGGTTTCCTTAGGGTATCCTATGAAGACGCATTTTTCCGATTTGGGTTCGAGCTTTTCAGGTTGAAGTTTCTTGACATAAGCATCGCATCCCCAAACTTTTAGAAACGACAGCTTAGGTTTCTTCCCAAACCATAATTCATACGGTGTCGTCTCAACGGATTTAGACGGTGCCCTATTTAAAGTGAATGTAGCTGTCTCTAGAGCGTATCCCCAAAATGATAGCGGTAAATCGGTAAGAGACATCATAGATCGCACCATATCCAATAGAGTGCGATTACGACGTTCGGACACACCGTTACGCTGAGGTTTTCCAGGCGGCGTGAGTTGTGAAACGATTTCACATTTCCTCAAGTGTGTACCAAATTCATGACTTAAATATTCTCCTCCATGATATGATCGTAAGAACTTTATTTTTCGGTCACGTTGATTCTCTACCTCATTCTGAAATTCCTTGAACTTTTCAAAGGTCTCAGACTTGTGTTTCATCAAGTAGACATAACCATATCTACTTAAGTCGTCTGTGAGAGTGAGAACATAACGATATCCTTCGCGAGCCTCAACGCTCATTGGACCGCACACATCGGTATGTATGATTTCCAATAAGTTGGTTGCTCGCTCCATTGTTCCGGAGAACGGAGTCTTGGTCATCTTGCCCATGAGGCATGGTTCGCATGTGTCAAATGATTCATAATCGAGAGACTCCAAAATTCCATCAGCATGGAGCTTCTTCATGCGCTTGACACCAATGTGACCAAGGCGGCAGTGCCACAAGTATGTGGGACTATCGTTATCAACTTTACATCTTTTGGTATTCACGCTATGAATATGTGTAACATTACGCCGAGATTCATTAAGAATAAACCATTGACCATAGGGGCATGACCATAAAACATATCTCTCATATAAATAGAACAACCATTATTCTCGGATTTAAATGAGTAGCCATCTCGTATCAAACGAGATCCGGATAAAATGTTCATGCTCAAACTTGGCACCAAATAACAATTATTAAGGTTTATAACTAATCCCGTAGGTAAATGTAGAGGTAGCGTGCGACGGCGATCACATCGACCTTGGAACCATTCCCGACGCGCATCGTCACCTCGCCCTTTGCCGTCTCCGCTTATTCCGCAGCTCCTGCTGTGAGTTACAAATATGAGCAACGACACGGTATCAAATACCCGGGAGTTACTACGAGTCTTGGTAAGGTACACATCAATTACATGTATATCAAATATACCTTTAGTGTTGCCGGCCTTATTATCCGCTAAGTATTTGGGGCAGTTCCGCTTCCAGTGGCCCTTCCCTTTGCAATAAAAACACTCTGTCTCAGGTTTGGGTCCATTCTTTGACTTCTTCCCGGCAACTTGCTTACCGGGCGCGACAACCTCCTTGCCGTCCTTCTTGAAGTTCTTCTTGCCCTTGCCCTTCTTGAACTTAGTGGTTTTATTGACCATCAACACTTGATGTTCTTTCTTGATTTCAACCTCTGCTGACTTCAGCATTGAGAATACTTCGGGAATGGTCTTCACCATCCCCTGCATATTGTAGTTCATCACAAAGCTCTTGTAGCTTGGTGGGAGCGATCAAGGATTCTGTCAATGACCGCCTCGTCCAGGAGGTTTATGTCCAGTGGGACAAAGCGGTTGTGCAACCTGACATTTTGAGTATGTGCTCACTGACAGAACTGTTTTCCTCCATCTTACAACTATAGAACTTGTCGGAGACTTCATATATCTTGACCCGGGCATGAGCTTGGAAAACTAGTTTCAGCTCCTCGAACATCTCATATGCTCCGTGTTGCTCAAAACGCTTTTGGAGCCCCGGTTCTAAGCTGTAAAGCATGCCGCACTGAACGAGGGAGTAATCATCAACACGAGACTGCCAAGCATTCATAATGTCTTGGTTCTCTGGGACAGGTGCATCACATAGCGGTCCTTCTAGGACATATTGTTTCCTGGCAGCTATGAGGATGATCCTCAGGTTCCGGACCCAGTCCGTATAGTTGCTGCCATCATCTTTCAGCTTGGTTTTCTCTAGGAACGCGTTGAAGTTCATGTTGACATGAGCGTTGGCCATTTGATCTACAAGACATATTTGCAAAGGTTTTAGACTAAGTTCATGATAATTAAGTTCATCTAATCAAATTATTTTAATGAACTCCCACTCAGATTAGACATCCCTCTAGTCATCTAAGTGTTACACGATCCGAGTCGACTAGGCCGTGTCCGATCATCACGTGAGACGGACTAGTCATCGTCGGTGAACATTCTTATGTTGATCGTATCTTCCATACGACTCGTGTTCGACCTTTCGGTCTCCGTGTTCCGAGGCCATGTCTGTACATGCTAGGCTCGTCAAGTTAACCCTAAGTGTTTTGCATGTGTAAAATTGTCTTACACCGTTGTATGTGAACGTAAGGATCTATCACACCCGATCATCACGTGGTGCTTCAAACGATTTAACTTTAGCAACGGTGCACGTTAGGGAGAACACTTCTTGAAATTGTTGTAAGGATCATCTTATTTACTACCGTCGTTCTAAGTAAACAAGATGCATAAACATAATAAACATCACATGCAATTATATAGTAGTGACATGATATGGCCAATATCATATAGCTCCATTGATCTCCATCTTGGGGCTCCATGATCATCTTGTCACCGCATGACACCATGATCTCCATCATCGTGTCTTCATGAAGTTGTCACGCCAACGACTACTTCTACTTCTATGGCTAACGCATTTAGCAATAAAGTAAAGTAATTTACATGGCGTTCTTCAATGACACGCAGGTCATACAAAAATAAAGACAACTCCTATGGCTCCTGCGGTTGTCATACTCATCGACATGCAAGTCGTGATTCCTATTACAAGAACATGATCTCATACATCACAATATGTCATTCATCATTCATCACAACTTCGGCCATATCACATCACATGACAATTGCTGCAAAAACAAGTTAGACGTCCTCTAATTGTTGTTGCATCTTTTACGTGGCTGCAATTGGGTTCTAGCAAGAACGTTTTCTTACCTACGAATAACCACAATGTGATTTTGTCAACTTCTATTTACCCTTCATAAGGACCCTTTTCATCGAATCCGCTCCAACTAAAGTGGGAGAGACAGACACCCGCCAGCCACCTTATGCAACTAGTGCATGTCAGTCGGTGGAACCGGTCTCACGTAAGCGTACGTGTAAGGTTGGTCCGGGCCGCTTCATCCCACAATACCGCTGAAGCAAGATAAGACTAGTAGCGGCAAGCAAGTTGACAAAATCTACGCCCACAACAAAATTGTGTTCTACTCGTGCAAAAGAGAACTAGGCATAGACCTAGCTCATGATGCAACTGTTGGGGAACGTTGCAGAAGATTAAAATTTGTCCTACGGTTTCACCAAGATCTATCTATGAGTTCACCTAAGCAACGAGTCATGGGAGAGAGATTGCATCTACATACCACTTTGTAGATCGCGAGCGGAAGCGTTCAAAAGAACGGGGATGAAGTAGTCGTTCTCGTCGTGATCCTATCACCGGAGATCCTAGCGCCGAACGGATGGCACCTCCGCGTTCAACACACGTACGGGACGGGAGACGTCTCCTCCTTCTTGATCCAGCAAGGGGGAAGGAGAGGTTGATGATGATCCAGCAGCACGACGGCGTGGTGGTGGATGCAGCAGAACTCCGGCAGGCTTCGCCAAGCTGCTGTGGAGGAGGACGAGGTGTAGTAGGGAGGAGGCGCCAGAGTTTGTGGTGCGGCTGCCCCTCCCTCCCTTTATATAGGCCCCAAGGGGCGCCGCCCTGGGGATCCCATCTCAAGGGGGGGCGGCCAAGGGGTGGAGTGCCCCCAAGGCAGTGGGCGCCCCCCCCTAGGGTTTCAACCCTAGGCGCAGGGGGGCCAAGGGGAGCACCAGCCCACTATGGGATGGTTCCTCCCCACTTCAGCCCATGGGGCCCTCCGGGATGGGTGGCCCCACCCGGTGGACCCCCGGGACCCTTCCGGTGGTCCCGGTACAATACCGGGTGACCCCGAAACTTTCCCGATGGCCGAAATACCACTTCCTATATATAATTCTTTACCTCCGGACCATTCCGAAACTCCTCGTGATGTCCGGGATCTCATCCGGGACTCCAAAAAAATTCGGTATACTGCATACTCATATTCATACAACCCTAGCGTCACCGAACCATAAGTGTGTAGACCCTACGGGTTCGGGAGACACGTAGACATGACCGAGACGGCTCTCGGGCAATAACCAAAAGCGGGATCTTGATACCCATGTTGGCTCCCACATGCTCCTCGATGATCTCATCGGATGAACCACGATGTCGAGGATTCAAACAATCCCGTATACAATTCCCTTTGTCAATCGGTATGTTACTTGCCCGAGATTCGATCGTCGGTATCCCAATACCTCGTTCAATCTCGTTACCGGCAAGTCACTTTACTCGTACCATAATGCATGATCCCGTGACCAGACACTTGGTCACTTTGAGCTCATTATGATGATGCACTACCAAGTGGGCCCAGTGATACCTCTCCGTAACACGGAGTGACAAATCCCAGTCTCGATCCGTGTCAACCCAACAGACACTTTCGGAGATACCTGTAGTGCACCTTTATAGTCACCCAGTTACGTTGTGACGTTTGATACACCCAAAGCACTCTTACGGTATCCAGGAGTTACACGATCTCATGGTCTAAGGAAGAGATACTTGACATTGGAAAAGCTCTAGCAAAACGAACTACACGATCTTGTGCTATGCTTAGGATTGGGTCTTGTCCATCACATCATTCTCCTAATGATGTGATCCCGTTATCATTGACATCCAATGTCCATAGTCAGGAAACCATGACTATCTGTTGATCAATGAGCTAGTCAACTAGAGGCTCACTAGGGACATAATGTGGTCTATTTATTCACACGTGTATTACGATTTCCGGATAATACAATTATAGCATGAATAAAAGACAATTATCATGAACAAGGAAATATAATAATAATCCTTTTATTATTGCCTCTAGGGCATATTTCCAACATGAACGGCCTCTGGTGGCAAGTCTTCTTCAAATCATTTATTGCTAGCCATAGGAACCTAGGCGTCGCTACCACTCGCTTTGTCACATCCCGTCATCACTGTCAAAAGATAGGGAGATGGCCAGTCGGTTTCGCTTTGACCGCTGCATCATGATGATAATGCATGGATCTCCGCACCCACATCCTGCGTAGTGGGAAACCACTAAGGAAATGGGGCACATGTCGACCTACCGAAGTTGTTGCTTGGGTTTCCCGGTGGGATATAAAGAGGGGGGAGAGACATTTCCCCACTTCCTCTGTTCCTCTCGCAGATCCCGCTACTGCTTCTTCCTCCCCGGTCGGAACCGCCATTGTCGCAAGCTCTTGCTCCTCGAGCCCTCCCTTTCTTTCCTTCTCCACCCAAGCAGTCGCTGATGGTGCGAGGCGAGGGAGACCACAGTCGAGGTTGTGGCCGGACCATTCCCAAGGCCACCACCGCTGATGAGCAGAAGGACAACACTTCTGCCAACGAGGAGGCAGGCGAGACCACAAGAAAGTGGTTTTCCACTGTGTTGGTTCAAGACGACTTTCTGCTGCCTTGAGAGGTACTTCAATGGAGGACGGCGAGGGTCGTGGCCATCCTGGCACCAGCCGGCACAAGCGAGTGTTGCACCAGCAGTTCTTTTGTTGAGGTTTGGCTTTCTCGCTGGACAGCTTTGTGCGCGGGCTTTTGTTCTCCTACTGGTGTCAGTTGCATCATTTGACACCCAACGCCATTCTCCACATCGCCAACTTCATCACCCTTTGCGAATGCTTCCTTGGAACGAACCCGAACTTCGAGTTGTTTTAATACTACTTCCTGGTGAAGATTCAGAAGAATGGCGATGATATCCGCAACCTTTAAGGCGCCAACCTCCAGCTCCAGCTTGAATCGGACTACTTCAAGATTGCTTTGGCGAAGTCAGTCTGCAACTGGCATAAGGGTTGGTTCTATGCTTCGGGGCTCGCGGGAGAACTGTCGCCCTTCATCAATGAGCCACCCAAGCGTCTGAGAGATCTTGGAAGCCGATGAAGAAAACATCTAGCAACGCCCGGGGGCTGATCGCCGCGGTGGAGAGCCTGATCGACAGCGGGCTAGCCGGGGAGCAAGTCTTCAAGACATGACTCGAGGGGCGAGTCTAGCCACTCGGGCTCACCCAATGTATCTTTACATGGGGCCTTAAGATCCGACTCAAGCAACGACACGAGAGCTCAGCAACGATGAGCTGCGAGCCCACATCGACACCCTAAGAGATCTAGGGTCAAACAAAATTCCGCTCACTGTCATAATGGAGCCTTTTAGCGCTGCCAGCCCTCAAGTGACGTAAGTGTTCTTGAGCCCGGGGCCGTGTGGACTTAAGATTCATAGTGGCTTTCCTTCTCTTCTTTGTCCTGCCTTGACTTGTTGATGTTTGCAGTAGTTCGTGGCTTTCGCCGCCTTCCTATTCATACCTCTGTTGCTCGGGCAAAGGCTCTGAGCCCAGCGATGGTAGCACTGCTCGAGCTGGAGCTAGTGAAGGTGACTGCGGCTCGCCGCGCTCCTCCTACCAAGGGGAAGACCGCAGCACCGCGTGAAGAGGAAAATGACGATGGCGACAACGAGGAGGAAGATGAATCTTTAGAAGGTGAAGAATATGATGATGCCCTTGAAGAACCTGATCTCTATGCATATCTGACAGTACCCAACCCTACATATGCAAGGAATACATACAAGGTGAAAGCTGGGAACAAATTAAATAAAGATAGTTTATCCAAAATAGATTAACAAATAAGTTGCTCCCGCCAAGGCATATTTAGAACCACCAATAATCCAAGTAAGAATCATATAATGGACTAAATTATACTATGCAAACAAGAAGTAATCAAAAGGGATTATAATCCAAATTATCAAACTCCAGTTCAACACCAAAACATCGTCCAAGAAGATCTGACCAAATAAAAAACTGTTGAACCATAATAAATCAAGTTAGCCATTAAAAAAACAAAACCACTCCAGCCATTGATTCACCTCTACGGAACTACTACCCTCCGTTTCTATGGCATCCAAAGATGACATACATACATGAGATCATCGAAGTCAAATTAGCCATTAACAAAAACAAAACCTCTCTAACCATTGGTTCATCTCTACGTGACTACTACCCCCCTTGTCTGTGGCATCCAAAGAAAACATACATACATACCAAAACGAGATCATCAAAGTCTACCAACCCTATAATTCCAATTTTCAAAGAACACCAACAAATCCAAATCAGAATTCATGACAAAGTCAAACCCTGAAGAAAAGAAAAGAAATAGGATAACTATAATCCTAACTCATCATGAAGACACTCCCGTTAAGACGTATAATCCAAATTTCTAGGCAAAGGACACAAATGCAAACCAGAATTGTTGCAAACGTAGACGAAGAAGAAATTAAATAGGAGAGATCATACAAACGAAGATTAATAAACATATAAGTTGCTAATGCTTAGACATATGTGATAATCCAAGTTTCTAGAGAACCTCAAATAATCCAAATGAGAATTGTCAAGGAATAAAATTTGATAAATGAATAAAGAAGTAATCAAGAAGGGATTAACATCCAAACAGTTAGGAGGTTCGAGAAGTGATCCAAACAACCGTTCAAATAAATAAGACGCAAAATGGAAATCTTTTTGCAATTTTTGGGTTTTGCAACTTAAACACAAAGGCGAAAGAAATGATAAAAAGAAAACAACAAAGAACAGCCAAAAAGAACAACCAAAAGAAAACAAAAGAACAACGAAAGAGAACTATTTTTGGATTTTCAAAAACATAAAAGGCAAAGAAGAACTCAAGGAAACAAAACAAAAAAAATCGAAATTTTTGTTTTTCTTTCTCAAAGAAGACGAGCAAGAACACAGAGAGAAGCAAAGATAAAAGATTTCAAAGTTTCAACAAAGAGGCAATCAAATAAACTTTCAAAGAAAAGGAGCGAGATTTTTTTTCTTTCTCAAAGAACTTCAAATGGACAAAGAAATCTTTTGGGGTATCTTTTAAAAGCAAACAACAAACAAAAGAAAAATAGGAAGAAAAAAATCAAAAAGAACACTTCAAACACTTAACACTCAATAAGACGCCTTTTTGGAATTTTTGAGTTTTGAAAATTAAACACAAAGACGAAAAAATGACAAAAGGAAAACAAAGAAAAGCCAAATGGAACAACCAAAAGAACAACGAAAGAGAAATATTTTTGGATTTTCGAAAACACAAAAGGAAAAAAACTTAAAAAACACAACAAAAATATTTTTTGGAATTTTAGTTTTTTATCAAAGGCAAACAAGAACGTAAAGCGAAGCAAAGATAAAATATTTTCAAATTTTCAACAAAGAGGCAATGAAATAAACTTCAAAAGAAAAAGCAAAACAGAAATATTTTTTGGAATTTTAGTTTTTTCTCAAAGGCAGACAAGAACGTAAAGCGAAGCAAAGATAAAATATTTTCAAAGTTTCAACAAAGAGGCAATGAAATAAACTTCAAAAGAAAAAGCAAAATGAACAAGGAAATGTTTTTGTTGTTTTCTCAAAGAACTTCAAAAGAACAAAAGGACAAAGAAATATTTTAGGGTTTATTTTAAAAGCAAACAACAAACAAACAAATAAAATAAAAATAAATCAAAAAGAACACTTCAAACAATTGACACTCAAGAAGACGCAAATGAGAAATGTTTTGGAGTTTTTGGGTTTTGCAACTTAAACACATAGATGAAATAGACGACAAAAGGAAAACAACAAAGAAAAGCCAAAAAGAAAACAAAATAACGCCGAAAGAGAAATATTTTTTGGAATTTTGGGAACATAGAAGGCCAAAAAGAACTTAAAGAAACACAACGGAAATATTTTTGGAACTTTTGTTTTTCTCAAAGAAGGCAAAAAAGAGCGTAAAGAGAAGCAAAGATAAAATATTTTCAAAGTTTCAACAAAGAGGGAATCAAATAAACTTTCAAAGCAAAAGCAAAATGAACGAGAAAATATTTTTTTTGTTTTCTCAAAGAACTTCAAAAGAACAAAAGGACACCTCAAATAGTTGACAATCAATAAGGCAAAAGAGAAATCTTTTTTGGATTTTTGGATTTTGCAACTTAACACAAAGACAGAAGAAACGATGAAAAGAAAATAGTCAAGAAAAGCCAAAAATAACAACCAAAAGAAAACAAGGAAAACAAACGAACAACGAAAGAGAAATGGTTTTGGATTTTTGAAAAGATAAAAGGCAAAGAAGAACTTAAAGAAACACAAGAAAAATATTTTTGGAATTGTTTTTTCTTGAAGAAGGCAAACAAGAATGTAAAGACAAGCAAAGATAAAATATTTTCAAAGTTTCACCAAAGAGGCAATAAAATACACCTCCAAAGAAACAGCAAAACGAACGAAGAAATATCTTTGTTGTTTTCTCAAAGAACATCAAAAGAACAAAAGCACAATGAAATCTTTTGGGGTTTCTAGAAAACAACAAAGAAACATACAAAAGAAAAAATAGGAAGAAAAAAAAGAACACTTTGAACACTCGAGACTCAATAAGATGCAAACAAGAAATCTTTTTGGAATTTTTGGGTTGTGCAACTTAAACACAAAGACGAAAGAAACAACAAAAGGAAACAACGAGAAAAGCCAATAAGAACTATCAAAAGCAAACGAAGGAAAACAAAAGAAAAATGAAAGAGAAATATTTTTAGATTTTTTGAAATATAAAAGGCAAAGAATTAAGAGAAAAACCACTAAAGTATTTTTGGAATTTTTGGTTTTCTCAAAGAAGGCAAAAAATAATGCAAAGTGACAAGCAAAGATACAAGATTTCCAAAGTTACAGCAAAGAGGCAATCAGATAAACTTCCAAAGAAAAAGCAAAAAGAACAAAGAAATATTTTTGTTGTTTTCTCAAAGAACTTCAAAATAAAAAAGGGAGAAAGAAATGTTTTGTGGTTTTTTGTAAAAGCAAACACAAGAAACAATAGGAAGGAAAAGAATCATAAAGAATACAAAAGAAAGAGATCAAAAACCAAATGAAGCCAAACCAGAAGAATGAGAAATACATTTGGGTTTTCGATCTTTAACAAAACACCTACTTCCTACTTCTAGTTTCATCGCCCAGTACTTCTTTGTCAACCTCTTCATTTGAGACCCTGACTACACCAAAGGTTAGGCGACTTTAGTATCTACTAGCGGCTTGTTTTGTTTCAACATCAACAAGTTTTGCTACTAATTTTTCTTGTACCGAGTGACCGCTTTTTACACAACCAGGTACATCTCCATCGATCCTTGGTACTGGATGTATTTTCATATAACTTACGATTCTTCCAGTTTGTCAGTCATTTGACCTCCAGATTCTCATGTTCATGTTCTGATTAGAATACTTACACGGATGATCTACTTGGTGTTGGCCCTCGACATTGTAATTCCCAGGTCCTCTGGGTGCTTATCCGACTTAACCTTCCCTTTCTTGCCACCGCCGCCAGTCTCTCTGCCTTGGTTACTTTCTTTACCGGCTCTTTTGGAATCATCGTCTTGGTCACTTGTGTGGCTCTAGTCTCTCATTCTTAGTGCAACGTGGTCTTATTGGATCTGTCTCTGGCGGTGTGTCTTTAGGCTGTCAGTTTGTCGGCTTAGCAAACAGGATAAGTTACATTATCCTCATAGCGAGATTGTGTCTCATCGTCCTTTTGATCTTGTTCACTTTGATGTTTGGGGTCCAGGTCCCTTTGCCTCAAAAGGAGGACATCGCTACTATATCATCTTTATAGATGATTTCTCTCGACACACATGGATAAATTTTATGCTTTTCTTCTAGTGAAGTCTTATCTATCAGTAAGAAGTTTGCAGCCATGCTTCATACCCGGTTTTCCACTCCTTCCTGTGTCTTCCATGCACTCCTTCCCGTGTCTTCCATGCACATTTTGCCTGCGAGTTTATCAATCATTTATTGTGTGGATTCCTTGTTGAGCAGGGCGCACTTTCTCAATTCTCTTGTCATGGTCCTGATGCTCAGAATTGTTTGCAAAGCATCGTCACCTTCTTGAGACAGCTTGTGCATTGAAGATCAACGCATCTCTTCCACCTCACTTTTGGGTTGAGGTTGTTTCTGCATCCACCTACCTGATCAACAGTCATCCTTCCTTGCTTTGTAGGGTGATATTCCTCTCGAGTGTCTTTTTGGTCGTTCTCATGGCTACTCAGTGCTTCATTTGTTTTGTTGCATTTAATACGTTCTTCTATCCCGTCAAACTGACTGCTTAGTATATTGAATGTGTCTTCTTAGGTCACTTTTGGGTTGAGGTTGTTTCTACATCCACCTACCTGATCAAAAGTCAACCTTCGTTGCTTTGCAGGGTGATATTCCTCTCGAGTGTCTTTTTGGTTGTTCTCATGGCTACACAGCTCTTCGTTTGTTTTGTTGCGTTTAATACATTCTTCTTGCCCCTCAAACTGTCTGCTTGGTATATTGAATGTTTCGTCTTAGGTTGCGCTGATGAGCACAAGGGCTATCAGTCACTACTAGAAAAAGGGCTATAGATGGGATTGACACTAATGGCGCACTAGAGAGGTGGTGCGCCATTAGTATATACTAATGGCGCACTAGCTACTGATACGCCATTAGAGTTGAAACTACTAATGGCGCACCAGGCAAAGGGTGCGCCATTAGTATCAAATTTTTTTGAACTAGTGCTTTGTCCAAACATACTAATGGCGCATTCAGATAAAGTGCGCCATTAGTAGTTGTAACTACTAATGGCGCACCCGTCCAAAGGGCGCCACTAATGCTGTTTTTTATTATATTTTTATTCCTTTTTTGCAATACTACTAATGGCGCCTGGTCAACCGTGCGCCATTAGTAGTTTAAATTATAATGGCGCCTTTGTTGATCGATGCGCCATTAGTATTGTTTTTTGCAAAACTACTAATGGCGCACCGCCGAAGGTGCGCCATTAGTAACTGGATTACTAATGGCGCATTTAGTGCTGGTGCGCCATTAGTAAGTGGGCAACAACAAGATATTTGGACAGCCTCTCCTACCCACACTCACTTTCTCCCACTTCATTCTCTCCACCTCCTCCTTGTCTCGGTGCCTCCTCTTTTCACCTCATTTCCACCATAGATTCATTCAAATTAAGTGGTTAAATTACCTTGTTTTAATAGGTAAGTAAGGGGAAGCTATATTTATGTTGTTCTCCCTACAACAATGTGCACATGCACTTTTTATGGCCTAGCTAGATCTATGTATGTTCGTGGTGTTGCGTATGTTTGTGGTGTTGCATATGTGTTTGTGTTTGGAGGTGTACGGTATTTGAAATGCGATAGTTGCCAATATTTTGCGGAATGTTGATTCATTTCCGTTTGGCGAGAATTTTGGCATTAAGCATTCTTTTGGTCCTATTTTAGGGAAAGTCATGCCAAATTTTGTTTGGTTCTAAAATATCGTTTTGCTCTACCGCAGACGACCATGGTCCGCACGATGACCGAAGGCATCGTGAATAGGTTTTTGAGGTCCATGAAGGCCGAGATGCTTCAAAAGAACGAGGCGGAGATAAGATGTACGTGTCGAAGATGCAAGTGAAGAACCTTATTGCGGACCCGGATTCCGGGAAGGTGCGGGACCACCTGCTCTTGCGTGGTTTCATGGATGGCTATCGGTGGCAAGGTGATGAAGATGACTACGAAGTCGTCCATGGGGGCCGGGCAAGAAATGAGGAAGGGCAGCAAGACAACCACGGCGGCTCGGGCGGGCGAGAAGACAAAGAATCCCGAGGAGATGATCACGACGGTGATGCTATACACAGTCATCATGTAGAAGATGCAGGACATGATGATGAGGAAGATGCCGAGCGGCGGCGGCATGATCATGAAGATGATGATGCGGCGGAGCGAGCGACATTTGGACCATCGATGGGCTGGGTGCAGGACCCTCATATTCAAGAGCTGCTTCTCAAGCGACGGATAACGCCAGAGCTGCCGCCCGAGAGAAAGCCAAGATGGATCAACTTGAGTTAGACGCGGTTACTCCATTGTATGAAGGATGCATGCCCGAGGATACCCGCCTGAAAGTAACGCTCATGGCTCTGGAGATGAAGGTAAAACACAAAATGACCGACGCATGCTTCGACGAGAACATGTCATTCTGGCACGAATGTCTTCCCAAGGGGAACAAGTGCCCGACCAGTTTGGAGGAGGCGAAGAAAAGCATGTGTCCTCTCGATTTACCGCACGTGAAATACCATGTGTGCATGAACAATTGCATCATTTATCGGGACGAGCACGCGGAGTCTACCATATGTCCGGTGTGCGGCGTCACTCGATACAAGAAGAGGAAGAACGCTCCTCGAAAAGTGGTGTGGTACTTTCCGATCACTCCTCGTCTGCAGCGGTATTTCGCGGACCCTAAGGTAGCAAAGCTCCTGCGTTGGCACGCGGATAGGGAGGAGAAGAAGCGAGAAGATGGCGCAAATGATCCGGAGATAGATAAAAAGACAAGATGCTGAGTCACCCTAAGGATGCGAGCGATGGCAAGTGTTGGACTTCAAGACTCGAATTTGGGAACGATCAAGGAACATCGTCTTTGGGCGCGAGCACCGATGGAGTCAATCCGTTTGGCAGCAGAGAAGCACACATAGCACCTGGCCTGTGTTTGTGTGGATGTACAACGTTCCCCCTGGTTGTGCATGAAGAGGAAGTACATTCACATGAGTATGCTAATTGAAGGGCCGAAACAACCAGGGAACGACATCAATCTGTATCTGGGGCTGCTGAAAGAGGAGCTTGACACGCTGTGGAAAACGCCAGCCAATACGTGGGACGCCGCAGAGAAAGAATATTTCCCTATGAGAGCCGCACTGCTCACGACGGTGCATGACTATCTCGGTTACGGATATCTCGTGGGGTAGGTAGTCCACGGATTTTCTGGATGCGTAAGGTGCATGGATGACACAACATATCGCCAGCTAGATAGAGATCCCGGGTCTTCGAAAACCGTGTTCATGGGACATCGAAGGTGGCTTCGCGACGATGACCCGTGGAGGAAACGCAAGGATCTGTTCGATGGTGAAACCGAACCCCGAAAACGCCCGTGTACGAGGAGCGGCGAGGAAATAGACAAGCTGTTGAAAAATTGGAAAGACTGCCCACTGCCGGGAAAGAAGCAAAAGGCGCCAGAGCCGGGAAAGAAGCGAAGGCGCCAGAGCCGCTGCTGAAGGTATGGAAAACGAGGTCTGTTTTCGGGACTTGCCGATGGAAGATCCACCGTGTGCCTCACAGCCTTGATGTCATGCATATCACGAAGAACGTGCGAGAGTCTGCTTGGTACCCTGCTCAACATGCCAGAGAGGACCAAAGATGGGCCGAAAGCAAGGGCAGACTTGAAATCAATGGGCATCAGGCAGGAGCTTCACGCTAATGATGATGATGATGATGATGATGATGATGATGATGATGAGGCGAAGCAGGACACAGAAAGTCGTCGCAAAGGCAAAAAGGCCAAGAAGACCGGAAATGACTACCCTCCCGCGTGCTTCACTCTAAGTCGGGAGGAGATCGAGCAGTTTTCACCTGCCTTCTAGGAGTAAAACTTCCTTACGGTTACGCTGGGAAGATAAGCAGATACCTAGACCCAGTGAAGCGAAGTTCAGCGGGATGAAGTCTCACGGTATCACGTCTTGATGATGCAGATACTTCCAGTTGCAATCCGTGGGATCATGGACACGCACGTCCGTGAAACGCTATTTGGCCTATGCAACTTCTTCGACGTCATCTCTCGGAAGTCGATTGGCGTGAGGCAACTCAGAAGGCTACAGGAAGAGATCGTGGTGATACTATGCGAGCTTGAGATGTACTTCCCGCCCGCATTCTTCGACGTTATGGTGCATCTGCTGGTCCATATAGTGGAGGATATCATCCAACTCGGGCCGACGTTCCTGCACAGCATGATGCCGTTCGAAAGGATGAATGGTGTCATCAAAGGATACGTTCGCAACATGTCACGTCCAGAAGGAAGCATAGCCAGGGGCTTTTTGACCGAAGAGTGCATCTCCTACTGCACGAATTATCTAGGCATCGAGAACCCCGTTGGTCTGCCCGTCAACAGGCACCTCGGCAGGCTCGCTGGATGGGGTTACCGTGAGGGTCGCAGCGAAATGCATGTCGACTTCGAGGGTCGACTCGCCGACTTTGAAAGAGCAAACCTAGTCGCGCTACAACACATAGACGTGGTCGATCCTTGGGTGGTAGAGCACAAAACCTTTATTAAGAAGACGTACAATGACCGAGGCCAACAAAGGACGGACGGAGATATACTCAAAGAGCACAACTCATGTTTCACGCATTGGTTCAAGCAGAAGCTTCTGTCGTACCCTTTACATGAGGATTCTTCCACGGAAGAACAACTCATATTCGCCTTGTCACAGGGCGCCGAGCACAACCTGATGACCTATGAGGCGTACGATATCAACGGCTACACATTCTACACCGAGGCCAAGGACATGAAGAGCGATGGTTATCGAACTCCGGGTAACGATGGAATCCCACACCGTAACGACAAGGACAGATACTACGGAAGGATCGAGGAGATCTGGGAGCTGAGCTATCTTTGGAGAGAAGGTCCCGATGTTCCGTGTCGATGGGCCAAGAACGTCATAAAAGAAGACCGGTATTTCACCACCATGGTTATACGAAGCCAAATCCAAGATCATGGGCATAAACGTCACCGCTGAAAAATGAGCCATGGGTACTGGCTTCCCAAGTGGACCAATGCTTCTTCATTACCGACCCGCCAAAGCCCGGTCGTGTTGTCGTGAGGAGAGGCAAAAGGAAGATCATCGGAATGGATGGAGTAGCCAATGAGCAAGACTTGACAAGCACGGCGACCGAGGATCGAACATGACGGCGATGATGAAGTAGCAGCATACACCACAAGAAGAAGCAGGACCACCCTACCTAAAGGACGTCCGTTCCATAGAAGAACTCCATTTGCGAAAAAGAAGGGCAATAAGATTGTGAAGAGATAGCTAGCTAAGATCGATTGTATTTAAATCGTAGACTTCATTTCTCGATTGTATTTCATGGGCACTTTTGAACTATCATGAATATTTTTTAATTTCATGGACACTCGATCTCGATCCCCTCCATCTCGATCGCTATCCCACCTCGCCAGATCCGGTCCACCGCCGCCGCCGCCAAACCGCCCGCACCCTCGATTCCCCTACTCAACCCGCCGCCACGACCCCCGCACCCTCCCTACTCAACCGCCGCCGACCCCCGCACCCCCGCACCTCCCCGCTCCACCGGCATGCATTACTGTTTGATGATATTTTTAAAAAAATTATTAATGTCTTATAAAAAAAATATTACTGTTATGATTTAAACAAGTTTGAACATATTTAAACACAAATAAGTATCAAACAGCATTTTAAATGCATAAAAAAAATCGTGGAGCACAGGAATCGAACCCAGACCTCCTGGTGTGAGAACTAGCTGCTGACCAGTCGAGCTAGTAGAGAAGACTTGATGTGTATCAGGTCTGGTGGTAGATAACCTGTTGGCTCGGGCAGAAGTAAAAATATAAATACTAATGGCGCACCTCGGTGAGGTGCGCCATTAGCATGTATGTACTTATGGCGCACCGAGGGGTGGTGCGCCATTAGTATTGTGCCGCCCTACCGTGTCGATCCCCTCTCTCCCTCGCCCTCGCCGCGATCCCTTCCCCTCTCCTCTCCCGGCGCTGCTGCCCGCCCCCGACGCCGCCCGACACAAGCGCCGCCCGTCCACACCACTGTCGCCGCGCCGCCCCGACACCACCGTCGCCCGCCGCCCTCGACGCCGCCCGACACCAGCGCCGCCCGTCCACACCACCGTCGCCAGCGCCGCCCGACACCACCGTCACCCGCCGCCCTCGACGCTGCCCCGACACCAGCGCCGCCCCGTCCACACCACTGTCGCCAGCCCTCCGGCGACCGGCCGCACCCGCCCAGGTACCTCTCCTCCTTCCTCCTTCCTCCCTCTCCACCCTTCCTCCCCATTCCTCCTCCTCCCTCCCCTTCCGCGCCCTCCACATCCCCTCCGCCCTCCTCCCCGCCGTCAGCCCCGCCCCCAAGTCCGAAGCTCCCTGCCTCCCCACCGTCCGCCTCGCCACCACCCGCCGCGCTCCCCCTCCAAAGCCCGCGCCTTCCACGCCATTGCTTCATGCAGCAAACTATTACAAGCAAAAATAAACAAAGGACGATTGGGTACCAGGCTTTTGTAGGTTCCAGCAGCGTGCTTTTTATTCAGGACATCTACAAGATCGTCACCGTAGCCATATGGATTGGTAGGCATCCCTAAAAGTTTTACCAGAACAGAAAAACCATGGCACTAATAAGTTAATTGTGCATGTCTAGATTTTTATGTATGTATGCATGCATATAAATATCTGTTCGGACTGGTTTTAGATATTAAAATTCTCAAAAGAAGACAATAAAAGAATGGCAGGTTCTGGCGACCAATGACCCCAGGACCCCATGGTCTTTGTAAAACACAAAAATGTGATCATTAGGGACACTGTCCAAGACCTTGTCGCTCCCACCACTCACAGCGGTTTTATTACCGAGCAGGACAGCAAACAAGTTCTTAGCATTAACCTCCTTTCCGGTGTAGTCCTACAATGCAGATTCATCAAGCAGATGTAAAATTGTGGATACTAGATCTGGATGCATGATCATTAGAATATATTGGTTCATTCCATCAAGATGTTGACATTATCATATAGAAATTTGACATCCAAGAGCAATTGGAAAATGGCATAAAAACTGATCACAATTTAGGCATTTTAATCATTTTCAATGCGGTACAAACTGCCATTGAAATTTCTGTGTGTGTAATTTCTAGAGTAATACCATATTCACATTTTTCTTCAACCATCAAACAGTCTGTAGTCAGGGTTGTACATTCGTTTTCAACATTTTGTTACAGTAGAGTCTTGCTTCATATTAACTATAGCTTAGGCCGGCATCTTGGGCCACTTGTTGTACAACCATTGATTATGCCTTTGAGGCAGTTAGTTAACCTCTCACCTATGTTCATGCAGGGATATTATTCTTGGAAAAGCCACTGTTGGTGACGGAATAGAAAGATAAGCAGGTACCTATCTTCAGTCCCAATCTAACAGGGTAGTCCATGGATTCAAACTAGCTAAAGGAGATTCAAAATGCCGAACCTTTAGGTTAACAACTCAACACAAACCAATTCTGAAAGCGAAACTCAACACAAACCAAGTGCATTATTTTTGTGACTGTTTCCATGTTTGCAGAACCAATATTTTTGTGCCAACAATCAGTTTACTCCCTCATGCCAACAACCACTCATTTTTCAGTTAACTCCTTGCAGTTCAGATCACATTTTGATTGTCAACAATAGTGGACTTTTAAGGCTTTCTTAGAGGCAATACTAGTGGATATTAGGCTTTTTTACAGGCAATGATAGTGGAATTTTAGGCTTTTTTTGGAGGAGTGTGTTTCATGCTGGCCTACAGTGATAAATTAGTCAGAATTGTGTATGATTGTGCGTAAAGTAGATATTCCATGGCCACGTATTTCGACCCCGACCGTCAGTCGAACGTAGACTACACAAATGTCAAGAAGGTTCTTGATGATGTTCTCCCCGGCTATGCCCAATCTGGAGGCACATTCACCAGGCCTATTTGTAAGGCACGGCAAGCACGTGTTCTCCCCTGTCTGACGTTACGCTCGTCAAGCAGCCGCTTGGCGGTCGAAGGGTGCCTACTCGCCATCCATCACATGCGAGGCGATTGTATGGGACCATCATCAACTTCGCTACCGAGTAAACTCAAAGATTGGGCGCGGCGTGTCGGCAATCCAGACGCGGACATCGGACAAGAATTCTTTCGCATCCGATCGGAGTTTGCGGAAATCATCCATCAAGATGTCCTTTACCTCGGGGCAGTTCTACCTCGAAATCAACCGTCCAACGGTGACATCGACACAATGCTACAAATGCAGGTGACAACGCCCGTTCTTTCATGACTCCCACGATAGACGGCGGCTTCATCCACGCTCCGGTGCCTTGAGTCGAGTCGAAAGCAGTGATGCCGTGTCAGTTCTGAAACATCGATTGGCTCATGTTGTAATTAAACTTTAATGAACTTGTAGTATGTCTCTTTGGTTTTCGAGAGTCGTTCAACTTAGATGTAATCGATGCTATTAATGTCTTGCTTTTCTCTTCCGATCGTTCTGTTGCATACTTATATATTGCTTATGTATTGTCGTGAATTGGTACTAACGTTTCATTTGGCTAGTGCATAGCGATGCCGTCGTATGTCGTGTACAAGGGTAAGGTTCCTGAGTCTACGATGGTGGGAGGAGTGTCGGAGACAGGTTCACCGATTCAGCGGTAACAGTTACAAAGGTACACCACTAGGGCGAGGCCGAATCTAGATCGCCCGCTATCTAGCGGGAGAGGGAGGGCGTTGGAGGAACCGGATGAAGGCGAGTTTCATCGTGATGATGCTCATCGTGTTGACCGCAGCTCTCTTCTATGTGATGGTAGTTTAGATGATCGATATCGACTTGTAATGTGAAGACAAACTCGCTACTCGCGGTCTCGAGACTTGTAATATAATGTTCTATCTTTGTTCGGTCTTTTCAATTCGGAGACTAATATGATGAATTGTATTCAGAGACTAATATGATAAATTGTATTCAGAGACTAATCTTCTATTGTATTCGATGAATCTGTTGTTGTTGTGTGCTGTCTATATTTTGTCCAATTATACATTTTGTAACCTGTGCAAAAACAGAAAATAAAAAATAAAAACCTAATATTCATACTAATGGCGCATCACATCACGAGGCGCCATTAGTATGCCAAAGGATACTAATGGCGCATCATTAAGCGAGGCGCCATTAGTATGACGGTTACTAATGGCGCATCTTGCGTTAGCGCCATTAGTATGCCAAAGCACTGGTATACATGGCCCCTAGGAGGCATACTAATGGCGATGTAGTATATACTAATGGCGATCCGGTGGTGCGCCATTAGTACCAGATACTAATGGCGCGCGGCGGTGCGCCATTAGTAAAATATACTAATGGCGTGGCACTAATGGCGCACCACTAATGCGCCATTAATGGCCAAACTAGGTGCGCCATTAGTAGGCCTTTTCCTAGTAGTGAGTGTTGGGATCGTATCGATCGGCGGATAAGCATATCTCAGGGTGCGACTTTTGATGAGCCTCGTCCTTTCTATCCATGTCAATTCTCTCCTTCGGCCTCTCTCATTGAGGATATTTCTTTCCTGGCTTTTGCCGATGCACCTATTACTCATGTACTGCCCTTCTCCATCCATTCCAATGTGTCTTCCTATACAACTGTTGTAGACCCCACGTCATTCGTCACCTGCGGCTTCCCAACCTCGTTCGTCCCCTAAGGCTTCCCAGGTGATTCATCCTCATCCTCTTCTTTACTAAACTAGTCGTCCACATCTTGTGAGTTCTTCTGATGCGTCATCTTTCAATGAGCTATTTCCCTCGACTACTATGTCTCCTTCTGTTGACAATGCACCTCCTCCAGCTCAACCTACTTATGGCTTCTACGCTCGCCCGCTTCCGCTTATTGATCGCTATGGGTATTCTAGCGTTGCTCTTCTCAATACGACTTACTGTGACGCCATGTTCATTCCGAACATCGACATGTGATGCAGAGGAGATTGCTGCTATTGAACGCACCGACACGTGGGATCTCATTTTCCTTCCTCCCATGCTCATCCCATCACTTGTATATTGTAAGTAGGTCTACAAGATTTAGACTCTAATGGTTCTCTTGCATTAGAAAGCTTGTCTCGTGACTCGTGGCTTTCAACATGAAGATGGCTATGACTACGATGAGACATTTGCTCATATGGCTCACATGACCACTCTTCGCGCACTTCTCCTGTGATATTTGTTCGCCACTAGTCTGTCTCTCAGCTTGATGTCAAGAATGTCTTTCTTAATGGTGAGTTGCATGAGAAGGTATACATGTAGCCACCACCTAGATATTTTTTCCTGATGGCACGATATGTCGTCTTTGTTGCTCTCTCTATGCCTTTAGCCTCTCGTGTCCACTAGTTTTTGCCAAATGCTTATGATCTGCACTTTATAGCATCTTTCAGCTCAGGGTCAAACTTTGCTTCTATATGTTGATGACATGATCATCACTGCCAACAACTCTGAGTGCATTGCCTTTTTTGAAGGTTCATCTCAGTGAATAGTTTTATGTCTAAAATTGGTCCTCTTTGTTACTTCCTTGGAACTGAGGTTTATTCTTCCTCTGATGGCTTCTTTATTTCCTAAGAGAATTCATTTAGTATCTTCTTGCTCGTGTCGCCCTTAGTGATAGTCACTATTGACACTGCCATGGGGCTCAACGTCCACCTTTGTGCTTCAATTAGCCTTTGTTTGATCTGACGCGCTACCGTCATGTTGTTGGGAGTCTTGTATTTAGATGTCACTCATCCAGACATTTCATGTCATGTTCTCATTCTAAGTCAGTTTGTCTCCGCTCCCACTTTAATCCACTTTGAGTCACACCCCTCCCCCCCCAGTTCTACAATATCTTTGTAGAACTACCTCTCGCCGTCTCTCTCTTATTCCTATGCACAAGTTCGCTCGTCCCTTTGTACTTACTGTGTTTTCTTGATGGTTTTCTCATTGCCCGAAAGACAAAGAAACAGATTGCGCTTTTCAATTTGAGTGCAAAGGATGAGTTGCAAGCTATCAATATTGCGCACATCCTGAGGATTTTGATTACGATGGTTGCTTGAGGATTGTGATGTTTTTCTCACTAGACCTACTCCTCCCTTGCCAGACAGTACAAATCCTATAAATATTGTGCACGACCATGAAAATCATGAACTCACCAACCATAATGGTGTTGATGCGTCCTATCACTCACGTATTGCCCTCTTCCATTCCAATGTGTCTTCTTGTCCTACTGTCGTAGACCCCACGTCATCATCACCTGCGGCTTCCCCACCTCGTTCATTCCCTAAGACTTCCCCGATGATTCCACCCAATCCTCTTCTTTACTGCACTAGTCGTCCACATCTTGCGGATTCTTCTAATGTGTCATCTTTCGATGATCCATCTCCCTCGACTACTATATCTCCTTCTGTTGGCAATGGACCGCCTCTAGCTCAACCTACTTATGGCTTCTGCTCTCGCCCGCTTCTGCATATTGATCGCTATGGGTATTCTAGTGCTGCTCTTCTCAATATGACATACCGTGACACCATGCTCATCCCGAACAGCGACATGCGATGGCAGAGGAGATTGGTTGCTCTTGAACGCACCGGCACGTGGGATCTCATTTCGCTTCTTCCCTATGCTCATCCCATCACTTGTATCTTGTAAGTGGGTCTACAAGATTTAGACTCTAATGGTTCTCTTGCGTAAGAAAGCTCGTCTTGTGACCCGTGGCTTTCAAAAGGATCATGGCTATGACTAAGATGAAACATTTTCTCATATGGCCCACATGACCACTTTTCTCACACTTCTCGCTGTGATATTTGTTCACCACTGATCTGTCTCGTAGCTTGATGTCAAGAATGTCTTTCTTAATCGTGAGTTGCATGAGAGGGTCTACATGTAGCCACCACCTAGATATCTTTTTCCTGATGGCACGATCTGGCGTCTTCGTTGCTATCTCTATGCCTTTAGCCCGTATCATCCGATGTGAGTGTTCTGTTTCAGCAATGACTGCAACTAGTTTTTGCCAAATGCTCATGATCTACAATGTATATCCATCTTTCAGCTCAAGGTCGAACGTTGCTTCTATATGTCGATGACATGACCATCACTGCCAACAACTCTAAGTGCATTTCCATTTTGAAGGCTCGTCTTAGTGAATAGTTTTTATGTGATATTGGTCCTCTTCGCTACTTCCTTGGAATTGAGGTTTCTTCTGCCTCTGATGGCTCCTTTATTATTTACCAAAGAGAAGTACATTCCGTATCTTCTTACTTGTGATGCTCTTAGTGATAAGGTCAGTGTTGACACTCCCATGGAGCTCGACGTCCACCTTTGTGCTTCCGACAATGAGCCTTTGTTGTATCTGACGCACTGCCGTCATCTTGTCGGGAGTCTTGTCTATTTAGATGTCACTCGTCTAGACATTTCATATCACGTTCTCATTCTAAGTCAGTTTGTATCTGCTCCCACTTTCATCCACTTGAGTAACCTCCCCCCTGTTCTACGATATCTTTGTGGAACTACCTCTCCCTATCTCTCTCTTAATCCTATGCTCAAGTTCGCTCGTCCCTTTCTACTTACTGTGTTTTCTTGATGGTTTTCTTATTGCCCGGAAGACAAAGAAACAGACTACACTTTAGTATGTGCCTTTCAATTTACACTTGGTACGTTTCTTCACAAAGACTCAAACAAAGCACAACACACGGCTTCCCTCTCTCTCCAAACCCGGTGTATTTCATTAACGACCTTGAGGATTTTGGTGTTTCTATCACTACATTACTCTTCTCTTGTCACAACATACAGTATATGGGCTATCAAGATTGCACCTCACCATATGAAGCATGAGCTCACCAAGCATATTAATGTTCATGCCTCATTCATGCATTCATGCACTCCGGAGTGCAGGATCATATTATTACTCTTCAATATGTGCCTTTTGATTTACACTTGGTCCGTTTCTTCATTAAAGGCTTAACTGAAGCACAACACAGACTCTCCAAACCCACCCACGCGGCCCAATAGTTGTGACACCTCACTCAACAAGCATGTCATCTCATCCCGAGTAGTAGATCCACATGCAGACATCGGATCTGCCCACAACCGCCCGCCGTCGCGGCTAACGCACAAGCGTAGGGTGGATGATGCCTTTCTCCTCTCGGTGCCCTCTTCCGGCCTTCCTCGCTTCCCCTGTCGCCATCCCCTCGCCACTCAACTCCAGGTCCAAAAGCTAAATGGCGGCGGCGGTCCGCTCCTGACGGATTTTTCACCCCTCCATCACCCCTCGTGCACGTCCGCTCCCAGCCAGTCCGGTTGAGCATCCCTTTGTTTGGATAGGTGTTGCTCTATCGCTGTCTCGATCCCACAACTTGTCTTCCCCTGGTGGGCGCCATAGCCGAATGCTCAAGCACCACCTATCGGTGAAGCAAGAGCAGGGGCAGTCGTTACCGCAATGTCTAACCAACTGTTCAAGAATTCAACCGATTAATCAGTTAATTGGCCAGTTAATCTCTACTCATCGGGTGGCCGACTCGAATAACACATAATCATCGGGTTAACTTGCCAGGCCGATTAAATGGTCAATTAGACCAACTAACTTGTTGTCAAGCTGATTAATCGATGCTGGCTTGTTAACTTGTGGGCAAACAAAGCCTAATTATTTGGCCCATAAACCCTCCCGCTCCTAAATAGCTAGGGTTTAGAACCCCTCCTGCTCCTCTCATCCCCTCTCGACCTAGATGACGACTGACCAGGTCCTCGTCGGCATGCTGCCACTTCTGTCGGCATGTTGCCACTTCCCTCCTCCCCTGTGTGTCGCCACTTCCTCTTCTCCCTCTACACGCCGCTACTTCCCCTCCTTCATGACCTACCACCTCCACCAACCGACCCGTTCAGATGCCTAGCACGGAGGCCATCACCTTCCCTCTATCTGTCGTCATCGTGTGGCCACCATCTCTCCGAGTTGCGACACAGGCGGAAATTAGAAGAAAATGTTGTTGCGTACATGTCCGTTGATGACTTTTGATGCCAACATGGATGATTGTTGTTGTATACATGTTTGTGATCTATTGAGGAAAGAAACATGGTGCCATTTGCCTCCTATTTGCAATGTAGATTTTCCCTCCATACAAAATTTGCTTCTAGTGGTTGACCGATTAATCCAGTTAATAAACCGATTCAATGATTAATCACTAATCCCAAGTTGAGCAACCAGTTACCAGTTAACGATTTCCTCAACATTAGTCTAACCCACAGGATGTGTGCACGACGCTACCTGCCACAGGGGCCAAGGGCCACCAAAGGGAACATGGGATGCAACATCAAGTTTGTGCCACAAAACCTGCAACCAAGGGAAGAACGCCAAACCGGATCGAGGAGGAACAGAGATTACACGACTTCGACACCTACTTCTTTTAGTTTTTATTCATAGCCTTGTGCTTCTTCGTCAACCTCTTCAGTTGAGCCCCTCACTAAACTTGAGATTACGCGACTTCAGTGTCTGCTAGCTGCTTCTTTTGGTTCTCCATCGATAGGTTTTGCAGGTTTTACTACTGGACAATTTGTACAAAAGAGTAGACGAGGGAAATATTTTTGGTCTTTCCATTAGTTCAACAATAAAGCACATAAGAGACAATCAAAAATTCGTTCACTTCAACACTTAAGACGAGAAATCTTTTTGGATTTTTTAACTTTTGCAACTTAAATAAACGCAAAGACAAAAGAAACGACAAAAAGAAAACAACAGAAAAGGCCAAAAAACAAAGGAAAACAAAAGAACAATGAAAGAGAAATATTTTTGGATTTTCTAAAACATAAAAGGCATAGAACTTAGAGAAACACAACAGAAATAATTTTGGAATTTTTTCTCAAATGAGGCAAACAAGAATGCAAAGAGAAGCAAAGATAAAAGATTTCAGAGTTTCAACGTAGAGGATATCAAATAAACATCCAAAGGAAAAGCAAAAAAGAACAAAGAAATATATTATTATTTTCTCAAAGAACTTCAAAAGAACAAAACTTCAAAAGGACAAAGAAATCATTTTGGGTTTCTTTTAAAAGCAAAGAACAAAAAAAACAAAAGAAACAATAGGAAGCAAAAAAAAGACAGTACAAACACTTAAGACTAAACGAGAAATCTTTCTAGAAATTTTTGGGTTTTGCAAATTTTTTTAACGTCTCCAACTTAAACACAACGACGAAAGAAACAGCAAAAAGAAAACACAAAAAAGTGCCAAGAGGACAATCAAAAGAAAACAAAGAAAAAACAAAAGAGAAACGAAAGAGAAATATTTTTGGATTTTCTAAAAAATAAAAGGCAAAGAAGAACTAAGAGAAACACACAAAAATGATTTTGGAATTTTTGGTTTTTCTCAAAGAAGGCAAAGAGAAGCAGAGATAAAGGATTTTCAAAGTTTCAACAAAGAGGCAATCAAATAAACATCCAAAGAAAAAGCAAAAAGAACGAGAAAATATTTTGTGGTTTCCTCAAATAACATCAAAAGAATAATAAGATAAATAAATCATTTTGGGTTTCTTTTAAAAGCAAACAACAACAAACAAACAAAAGAAGAAATAAGAAGCAAAAAAAAACATTTCAAACAACTAAGACTCAATAAGACGCAAACAAGAATCTTTCTAGAATGTTTGGGTTTTACAACTTAAACACATAGACGAAAGAAATGAAAAAAGAAAACAGCAAAGAAAAGCCAAAAAGAATAACCAAAGGAAAACAATGAAAACAATTAAGACTCAATAAGACGCAAACGAGAAGTCTTTTTGGAATGTTTGGGTTTTGCAACTTAAACAGAAAGACGAAAGAAACGACAAAAAGAAAACAGCAAAGAAAAGCCAAAAAGAATAACCAAAAGAAAAACAATGGCAAACAGAGGAACAACAAAAGAGAAATATATTTGGATTTTCTGAAACATAAAGGGCAAAAAAGAACTCAAAGAAACACTTCGGAAATATTTTTGATTTTTTTTCTTTTCTCAAAGAAGGCAAACAAGAATGCAAAAAGAAACACATATGAAAGATTTCCGAAGTTTCAGCAAAGACGAAATCAAATAAACTTCCAAAGAAAAAGCAACAAGAATGAAGAAATATCTTTTTGGGTTTCTTTCAAAAGCAAACAACACACAAACAAAAAGAAACAATAGGAAGTAAAAAAACATTACAAACACTTGATACTCAATAAGATGCAAACGAAAAATCTTTTTGGAAATTTTAGGTTTTGCAGTTCAAACACAAAGACGAAAGAAACAACAAAGAAAAGTCAAAAAAGAACAACCGAAAGAAAACGAAAGAACAACAAAAGAGAAATATTTTTGAATTTTCTAAAACATGAAATGCAAAGAACTTAGAGAAACAGAACATAAATAATTTAGAATATTTGGTTTTTCTCAAAGGCAAAAAAGAAAGCAAAGATAAAAGATTTCCAAAATTTTAACGAAGAGGCAATCAAATAAACTTCCAAAGAAAAAATAAAGATAACCAAGAAATATTTATGTTGTTTTCTAAAAGAACTTCAAAACACCAAAAGAACGAAAGGAGGGTTTCTTTTAAAAGCAAACAACAAACAAACAAACAATAGGAAGCAAAAAAACCAAAGGAACACAAAAGAAAGAAATCAAAAACCAAAGAAACACAAAAGAAAGCAATCAAAAACAAAGAAGAACGAGAAATACTTTCGGGTGTTTGAACTTTAACAGAACACCTGCTTGCTACTTCTAGTTTCATCGCAAAATAGTTCTTCGGCAACCTCTTCGGTTGAGACAATGACTACACTGGAGATTAGGCGACTTCCTTGTCTACTAGCTAATTCTTTGGGTTCCTTGTCAATAGGTTTTGCTACAGATTTTTCCAGTACCGAGTGACCACTTCTACACAACCAAGTACACCTCTATGAATCCTTGGTACTGGACGCATTTTATAAATAGTTTATGATTCTTTGAGTTTTTCAGCTATTCGACCTTCAGATACTCATGTTCATGTTCTTACTGCTAATGGAACTTCCCTCCAAGTCGACAGTCAAGGCACTCTTACTACTTCGTCTTTTCATGTTATTCTTTTGCTCATATTCCTTGGCCCGTGCAGCTCATTTTAGGTGGTCAAATTGTCGACTTTGGTTGTATAGCTATTCTTTAGTTTAACTCTTGTTCTTATTAGGATCCTCATATGGATGCTTTACTTAGTGTTGGCCATCGTCGTTGTAACTCCCAGGTCCTCTAGGAGCTTGACTGGTTTAACCTTCCCTTTGCTGCCACCGTCGCCAGTCTCTCCGCCTTGGTTACTTTGTTTACTGTCTCTTTGTGCCATCATCGTCTTTGTCACTTGTGTGGTTCTTGTATCTCATCCTTAGTTCAAAGTGGTCTTCTTGGATCTATCACTGTCAGGTTGTCGGCTTGGCAAACAGGTTTAATTACTTTATCTTCATAGCAAGATTGTGTCTCGTCCTTTCTATCTTGTTCATTTTGATGTTTGTGGTCGAGCTCCCTTTGCCTCAAAAAGAGGCCATCGCCACTATATTATCTTTATAGATGTTTTCTCTCGACACACATGGATATATTGTATGTTTATCTTGTAGTAAGGCCTTATCTATCGGTAAGAAGTTTGCCCCCATGCTTCATACCGGGTTTATCACTCCTAATTGTGTGTTCCATGAAGATTTTGCTTGCGAGTTCATCTATCATTTGTTGTGCGGATTCCTTGCTGAGCAGGGCACACTTTCTCAGTTCTCATGTCGTGGTCCAAATGCTCAGAATGGTATGCTGATCGTAAGCATCGTCAACTTCTTGAGGCGGCTTGTGCATTGAAGATCAACAACTCTCTTTCACCTCACTTTTGGGTTGAGGTTGTTTCTATTTCCACCTACCTCGTCAACAGTCAGCCTTCCTTGCTTTGCAAGGTGACATTCCTCTTGAGTGTCTGTTTGGTCGTTCTCATGGCTACTGAGCGCTTCGTGTGTTGGGATCCTATCGATCGGCGAATGTGCATTCCTCAGGGTGTGACTTTTGACGAGTCTCCATCCTCTCCTTCGGCCTCTCCCATTGAGGATATTTCTTTCCTAACGTCTTCCGATACACCTATCACCCATGTTTTGCCCCCCTACATCCATTCCAATGTGTCTCCCTGTACTACTGTTGTAGACCCCATGTCATCATCACCTGCGGCTTCCCCACCTCATTCGTCCCCTAAGACTTCCCTAGTGATTCTCCCGCATCCTCTTCTTTACTACACTAGTCATCCGCATCTTGTGGATTCTTCTGATGCATCATCTTTCGATGAGCCACCTCCCTCCACTACTATGTCTCCTTCTATTGGAAACACACTACCTCCAGCTCAACATAACTTCTACGCTTGCCCGCTTCCACCTATTGATCACTATGGGTGTTCTGACGCTACTCTTCTCAATACAACTTACTGTGATACCATGTTCACATAAACGGCGACATGCGATGGCAGAGGAGATTGCTGCTCTTGAACGAACCGGCACGTGGGATCTCTTTTCCCTTCCTCATGCTCAACCCATCACTTGTATACTGTAAGTGGGTCTACAAGATTTAGACTCTGATGGTTCCCTTGCCTTACAAAGCTCGTCTTGTGACTTGTGATTTTCAATAGGAACATGGCTATGACTACGATAAGACATTTTCTCATATGGCCCACATGACCACTCTTCGCACACTTATCATTGTGATATTTGCTCGCCACTGGTCTGTCTCTTAGCTTGATGTCAAGAATGTCTTTCTTAATGGTGAGTTGCACGAGAAGGTCTACATGTAGCCACCACATAGATATTTCCCCCTGATGGCATGATCTGCCGTATTTGTCACTCTCTCTATGCCTTTAGCCCTCGTGCACGGTTTGAGGTCTTTTGTCTCAGTGGTGACTGCAACTAGTTTTTGCCAAATGCTCATCATCCTGCACTTTATATCCATCTTTAAGCTCGTGGTCGAGCTTTGCTCCTATATGTCGATGACATGATCGTCACTACCAACAACTTTGAGTGCATTGCCTTCTTGAAGGCTCGTCTTAGTGAATAGATTTAATGTCTGATCTTGGTCCCTTTCACTACTTGGAACTGAGGTTTCTTCTACCTCTAATGGCTTCTTTATTTCCTAAGAGAAGTACATTTAGGATCTTGCTTGTGCTGCTCTTAGTGATAAGGTCACTTTTGAATCTTGGTCCTCTTCGCTACTTCCTTGAGATTGTTCCTTATTTCCCAAGAGAAGTATGTCCAAAATCTTCTTGCTCATGCTGCTCTTACTGATGAGCGCACTATTGAGACTAGAGCCAACGTCCACCTTTGTGCCCACCTTTGCTCCCTACCAGTCTGGATGGGCATTCTTTGCCTTGCTGCGGGCTGCTATAAGTACTGTCTCAATCCCACATCCCGTGTTCCCTTTATGTGTGACACCATAACCGCACGCTCGAGCACCACCAATGGTGAGCAGGAGCTCGGACAGTCGATGCGTACCTGGTTTATGCACGGGATGAGCCAAGGACAGGCGCCACCTAAAGTCAAGGCCAAGGGCGTAGTAGGAGAACCTGGGGTGCTTAATCAAGTGCGTGACCCCACAACCCGCAAACAGGAAAAGAACGCCAAGCCGGATCCGTGGGGTACGAAGAGTGCATAGGCACGTGGGATGCTGGATCAAGTCCCTCTGGTGCCACCATCGCCAGTCTCTGCCTCTATTGCCTTGTCTACCAGTTATTTTCAGGATTGGCATCATCCCCTTGGATCACTTGTTATCTCTCATCCTTAGTTCGACATGGTCTTCTTGGATCCATCTCCGATGATGTCTCGAATCCACGGTCCAATTACCTTATACTCATAGCAAGACAATGTCTCGTCGTCCTTCCAACCTTGTTCAATATGATCTCAAGGGTCCATCTCCCTTTGCCTCCGGTAGTAACTTCTCTCGACACACCTGGATATACTTTATTTCTTCTTGTAGTGAGGTCTTATAAGCCTTTTGCTCCCATGGTTCACACTCAGTTCTCCACACCTATTCGTGTGTTCTATGATGACTAGTGGAATCCTTTTGTCGGGGAAGCTGATCATGTCCCACGAACACCTATGGGACCTGGTCCCTTGTGATTCGGAGGGGGGCGGAGAATACACAAAGAGCGGATCGAGGCGATGCACACGAGCAGATTTACCCAGCTTCGGAGCTCTCCGGAGAGATAATACTCCTACTGCTGCTTGGTGGATTGTATTGTGTTCTTGCTAGGGAGCAATGGGAGCTACAAAACCTAGCCTAAGTGGGTGTGGTCTCGAAAGAGACGAATGAACTGAGCCGGAGCCGAACCCTTTCTACGTTGCACTCGGGCCTCCTTTTATAGGCACAAGGGGTCACCACAGGTGGCAAGTAGACAAGGGTAGAATAGTAAAAACATTGGTTGGTACACCGCTCTGTACAGTGTACAGTGATCTATACCTAACTCTGACGGCAAGGGACAAGAGCCATAAATGTCCGTCCCTGTCGCCTGAACAGTGCAATAGGGACCGTCCAGTGCGCCTCCGTTTTCCACGATGGTAGCTTGTCAGCGCCGCTTATCGCGGCTCCCCGCTGGCGGCACAGCCCATTGACACGCATGCCTGGGAAAGCCCCATGGCGACACGTTGGCGGATGAGCTGGAGCGGAGATGAAGAGGGGTTGCTTGCCGCGGCAAGTGTCTTGCCACGGCTGAATCCTTGTCGCGCTCGGGAGCTTGTCGCTCACCAAGCCTTCCCGGCAAGCTCCTCTTGCCGGGGCCTTGTTTCTTCGTGCCTCGAGTGGCCTTCCGACAAGCTCCTCTTGCCGGGCCTTGAGTACTTTGTTCTTGAATGGCTTCAAAGGAGCCGCGAGGACCTTGGCGGTCACCAGGCCAGCCCTGCCGCTGGTGCTGCGATTGTCCAGACGAAGTTCGGGGTACTAGGGTACCCTACTCTAGTACACCGACAGAGCCCGGACTGGGCCACACTGCGCTAAGCTCTGTTGGGCCAAGCCAAAACAGTGCACGGCACACGCGCCCGGATCTCGCAGTTATTCGCTGCCCCACCACGCCCCCACGAGCAGCACGTTCGGACGTGGCATCGTGGGAGAGATCGTGGGGCTTTCTTTAATGGGAAAATCGAACGCCCGCCCCTCTCCCCTATAAGCGGGGAAACAGGGCAGAACGCCCACTGCCATTGCTGTCACATCAAAACCACCGCCGCTCCCCTTTCTTCTCAAGTCCAAAAGCGACGCCCGCCCCCCATTGCCACCGGCGCCACTAACGCCGTCGACCTCGTCCACCACCTCTCTCCATGGCTCCAAAGCCGACAAGGGAAAAGCGTGAAATCGGCCGGCGCAGCGGCTCATGGCGCATGGAAGGAGCGGGCCCTCTTGATCCCCAGCAGCGGGAAGGAGCTGCGGGAGCTGTATTACCTTTTCAGTCGACGGAGGCGCGCGCATCCAGCGACGAGGGTGATCTCCACCGCCACATCCGAGAAGGTTTCCATCTGGTACCCTTTCTTGGCGCTTTTCTTCCCATGCGGGCTCTGCCCGCCTTTTCTAATTCTTTTGCGATGTCATGAACACATATGGCCTCCGCCTCCTTGATTTCACCCCAACGCCGTCCTCACCATGGCCGTTTGCACACCTCTGCGAGAACTTTGTCGGGTCCACCCAAATGTCGCACTTTTCGCCATTACTTCACGCCCAGAGAGAGAGGAGAGCCGCTTGCGGAGGAATTGCATGGACCTCCAGGATCGGCAAGAAAGAAGCATATCTTGACGGAGAGCTACGCAGCAAGTGGGAGGAGTGGAGAGCTGACTGGTGTTGGATCTTAGAGGAGGAGCCACAGCCTTTTACTGCCCTGCGCCAAACTCTCATAGTGCGCGGCAACAATTGGAGCAACTTGGTGCCGGAGGATGCCAAGTTGAAGATTGCCGTGACTAGGATCTTGCGCCTCAGGCATGCCGGGCTTACCGTAGGAGCAGTTGGCACGGACTTCCTTCGCCGCCGCATTGCGCCCTTGCAGGAGAGGGGGAGGCCTGCTTGGGAGTTCCAAAACGCAGCGGACATCATGAGGCTACGCCCGGGTCTGAACTGGAACTTTACTGTCTTGGAGTTGGATGGCATGCTGCGGGAGCTGTTCAAGCCTGATGCAGATCACCCCGAGTGGTTCATGTTGCCGAGGGGAGTCGTGCCCTTGTGCAACAACTTGTCGCTTGACCGCATCCGCGCGATGATGCCGTTGTGCGATTCCCAAGGAATCATTCCAACTTGGCAGGAGCCCGCCGACGACGTCGTGCAGCAGTTCTTCGACGACTTGGAAGAAGTGCCGATCCGTGCCGACGAGCAGAAGCGGCTCACCCGCGACACCACCGAGCAAGAGATGGCGCGCATCGCCACAAGGTTGGAGGAGGCGGCAGAAGCTGCCGCCGCCTGTGTTTTTGGGTTCACCGTCGAGGAGGCGGAAACAGCCGAGGCGGCAAGCCTTGCCGACCGAGAAGAGTTCGTCGTTGAGGAAGAGCAGGCCGAGCCCGACGCCGACCCGAACGAGCCTGCCGGGGGCGCCTCCCCTCGCCGTCAAGTAGCTTGCCGCGGGAGGAGCCCGCGGCCCCGCTTAAGAAGACGTCTCCGCAAGACCGAGAAGTGGCGGGCGGCAGACGCCCAACAACCGCCTCGCCGCTGACGCGCTCCACAGCGGCAAGCAATCATTGCAGCTGGAGCGCCTCCTGCCGCCACAGCAACGGGAACGGGGCCTTCTGGAGGCGCGGCCCCTGCACCCGCCAAGCTTCCGAGGGAGCCTACTCCTCCAGCTCGCCGCACCGGAGCAGAATTTGACTTCTCCGCTCTCAGCTCCGAGGAAGAAGAGGAAGAGTAAGTTCTTGTCGCTGCTACTCGTAGTTCTTCAATTTACTGCTTTGTCTTGTACCTGACTTGCTTCATTCTGAGCTCTTTCCTTTTTCAGGACGCTGGCTCAGAGGGCGTCGAAGAGGGCCAAGACCCCGGTGGTCGTCGTCGAAGACGATTCTCCTGTGGCGACAGGAGGTACGTCTGAGACTCCCTTGCCGGATCCGGCGACCCTTCAACAGAGCAGCCCCCAGCACAGCCCCCAGCGTAAGTATTTGATTCATTCCTTACGGTTAGGTGTGCTTGGGTGCTCCTTCTTTACTGATTTATGGCTTGTTGATTTGTGTAGGAGCAGAGCAGCCTCATCAGGAGGCCCCGGAAGTCACCCCCGAAGTTCTGCTCGCTTCAACTACGCCGC
Source organism: Aegilops longissima (assembly GCA_021605205.1). Taxonomy (NCBI): domain Eukaryota; kingdom Viridiplantae; phylum Streptophyta; class Magnoliopsida; order Poales; family Poaceae; genus Aegilops; species Aegilops longissima. The sequence goes on along the minus strand of CM038681.1, from coordinate 595,190,113 downwards.
CAAGGGAGAATTCTCCGCCAAGGGAGCGCTCTCCGGCAAGGGAGGCCTCTCCGACAAGGGGAGCTTTTTCGACAAGGGGCAACGCCGACGAACCTCCGGTGGTGGAGACCGCGGCAACAGATCCCACTGCAGGTAATCTTCTTGTTTGAAAATCTCCCTTGGGTTCTTTTTCTTCTGTTCTTCTTGAACATTTGCTTGACTGATTCTTCTGATCGTCAGATCCATCTGCCGGAGAGCCGATGGAGACTGAGGCTGCTTGCAAGGAGGATGCTCGCGGCAACAATGACGACGCCGCCAACATGGAAGAGGAGGCCGGCGCCGATGGGTCCGCCGGCGAGGAGGCCGCCAAGGCTGCCGGTGCAGAGGCTGGGGAGGGATCCGGTGATCGTACTGACGGCCCCGAGGCCGCAGGAGCGCCAGGCGCTGCACCGACCACCAATCCTCCCGCCACCGATGCCGCACCAGACTCCGAAGAGCCCCAGCCCGGCGCCTATCTGAAGGCCGGCGAAGGTGTCTTCATCAAGCTTCCGTGGGCGTCAAGCTCCAGGGCACCGGCCGAAGGGGAGACCTTCGACGCGGAACTGCTCACCTCCGCCGGGCTGTCGCTGGTTGACGCTCCAAGCAGCGGCAGCGACGAGCCTGAGGAGGAGCAGCTACTGAAGAGGTTGTTGTCGCTACCGCGCCCGACAGGCTAAAAATTTGGAGTCATGAGAAGCGCTAATCGCGAGGGCGGGAGCTGACATGGAGAAGCTGCCTTGAAGAGCTTGGCAGCGCCAACAAGGAGACTCTCCGGGACATAGCGAGCGAGGAGCAACTCTCCGAAGAGCGCACGGCCTTTATCTTGGAGAAGGCCGAGGTTGAGGAGCAGCAAAGGCTCGCCGGCGAGAAGCTCTCTGCGCAAGAAGTTGAGCTGGCGCAGCGGAAGATCAACCTCGAGAGCTATGAGGAAGATCTTGCCGCGCGCGAGCAATCAATTGGCAGGGCACTCCAGGAGGCAAAGGACGCCGCCGCGGCTGTCGAGGCCGCCAAGAAGGAATTGGAAACGAGGGTGGCGCAGCTGGAGGCCGCCCTCCAGAAGAGCGGCGAGGAGGTCACCGGGCTGAAGCGTGAGCGCGAGAAGGACGCCTACACTCTTGGTGAGTTGCAGGGTCGTTTTGCTGAGAAGATCAAAGAGCTCGACGCTGCCAAGGACTCCAAGGCAGATTTGGAACTGAAGCTTACCACCATGACGGAGACGCTGGATGGCGCCAAGGAGCGAGAAGCGGGCCTGTTGGAGAAGATCAAAGCCAACGAGGAGCTGCTGTCGAATGCTGTGACCGCCCAGAATAATCTCAGAGATAGCATAATGCACTGGACAGAAGGTCTTGTGGACACTGCCGCCGGCATCCATAATGAGCTGATGGAGCTGGGGATGGTGGATCTTGGGTATTCCACCGACGAGAACCTCCAACCCAGCACCAAGCTCAGCCTATTCTTCAAGGGCGTGTTGACGGTTCTCCAGCGGCTCCGGGAGGAGATCCCAAAGCAATTGGCTGAGGAGTCGCGCCAAGTTTGTGCCGGGACCCTTCAGAAGGTGCTGATGAAGGTGGCCTTCCACAACCCAGGCGTCAACTTCACCAACGTTCTCAAGTCCCTGCCTCCATCTGCTGACGTTGAAGCGCTCAAGGCCCTTGTCGCACTCCATCGTGAGCAGGTGAGCGGAGTCAAGAGGCTCGATGGCGACCCGCGTGGACTAGGCCGCTAAGTTTATCTTTTCCTTGTCGCTGCTGATCATTTTAGAAACAATTTATTAGATCTGCGACAAGTCATTACGTAATATACTCTATCTTAGGCAACAATTGCAATGTTATTCCCTTTACTTGATTTCTTCCTTGTATGCTCGTGCCCTCGCTTTTAGGGAACTTGTCGTAGCGGCACCTTTTGCCGCGAATGGCCGAGTGCGAACGTCGACAGCTCTTCGGCAATGCCGCCTCCGACAAGCAACCTTATCGCAACTAGTTGCGCCGCTTAAGTTGTTGAGCGGACTCGAAACAAAGTAAGGGCGCAAGCTAACGCTGAAGTTGGTTCCTCCGCACGGGTTTTCCGGACAAAGTACTATCGCTCGAGGAAGATAACTTCAAAATTTAAAACTGATTGCTTAAACTTAGCAACATAGCTTTTACGTTGCCCCGCTTCCGGCAAGGTGATACTTCCTCGGCGACACTTGGTGGTCCACACCATTATCTTCTCCTTCCCCCCCAGTTAACTTGTGGATGAACCTTGCTCTCTTTTGAGAAGAAAGAAGAGAAAATAAAGTTATGGAGCCTAGTGGCTCGTTATCGCTTACCGGGTGTGGATGCTGCACAAAATGTCAGATGATACATGCAAAATAATGATAAAAGCATGAAATTGACAAATTGTGCGCAACACATGAGCTTTACTGATGCACGGGGTCTGCGCCCGGCTTTGTACAAAGGATTACATGCAACAGCGGCAAGACTTGTACAAAAGGGTGGTTGCTTGAGCGGTTCGGCAACCGCGCCTCTATGGGTAAAACTTACGAAGGTGCTCTATATTCCAGAGTTGCTCACGGGCGCCATCTTGGTCTCAAAGCGGACAGCGCCAGAGCCTAGTGACTCGTTTCACCCGATAAGGGCCTTCCCACCGGCGTCAACTTGTTGGAATTCTTGGCGGATTGAGCGGCGAAGAACAAGGTCGCCTTCCTCGAAGCTTCGGCATTAACTGCGGCTATGGTAGCGGCGCAAAGCTTGCTGGTATCGAGCAGCTCGTCACAGAGACTGAAGGCGATCCTCCTCGAGGAGTAGCGTCATCTTGTCGCAGCTGCTCTTGCTCAAACTCATCATAGCGAGTACTCGAGGTGACCCGTATCTGAGTTCCGTGGGGAGAACTGCCTCTGCTCCATAGACTAGGCGAAAGGTGTCGGCGGTGGCTCGATTTGGCGTCGTCTGATCGACCAAAGAACCACCGGCAGCTCCTCAATCAGATTTCTTCCGCACTTGCGCAGCCTGTCAAAAGTTCTGGTCTTGAGTCCTCGCAGCACTTCAGCATTTGCCCTCTCGCTTGACCGTTGCTTCTCGGGTGAGCAATGAATAAAGCAGACCTTGGCGCCAAGATCTTGGGCGTATTGCATGAAGGTGCGACTCGTGAATTAGGTGCCGTTGTCGGTGATGATCCGTTAGGTATCCCAAAAGCGACAAACAATTGACTGAAGAACTTGATGCTGTTGTGGCTGTCACCTTCCTCATTGCTTCCACTTCGGCCACTTTGTGAACTTGTCGATTCACGACGTACAAGTACTCAAAGCCCCGACAGCTCGGGGAAGGGCCGAGATGTCGAGCCCTGGATCGAAAATGGCCAAGATAAAGGGATCGTCACGGAGAGCTTGAGCTGGCTGGTGTATCTGTTTTGAATGGAACGGCATGCTTCACACTTGGTTACTTGTGCAGTTGCATCTGGAGGGCTTCGGCGGAAGAAACCTCGCCGGAAAGCTTTGCCGGCAAGTGCTCTTGCGCCAATGTGGTGACCACATATGCCTCCGTGTATCTCTGCCAACAGCTTCTGTCCATCTTCCCGGCAAATACACTTCAATTTCACTCCGTTGAGTCTTCTTACATGCGGGATGTTGTCAACAAACTGGTACATACTTGACTGCCGGGCTACTCTTTCGCTTCTTCTTGCTCTTGGGAAGTTCTCTGTCTGAAGGAAATGGACGATCTCTTTGTGCCCATGTTGGAGCCTGCGGCTCGACAACAAGGACTAAAGGCACATCTGCCGCTGCGGGAACATCAGCTTCCACGGCAAGAACCTGCGGTTCTGCCGGAGCTTGATGATCCCCGGCAAGCTTGCCGGAGCAAAACTTGTCGGGAGCGTCTGCTTCAACGAAAAAAACCCTAGGGCTTGTCGGAGCAGACTGCTCCTCAGCGATATTTGTGTTGATTTTAGGGACCTTCTTGGCGGCGGCTTCAGGGAGCTCTGTTGGAAAGTAGTCACCAGAAACCAACTTCCTCTTCTTGCTCTGTCCTGTTGATGGTGTTACAGTTGGTTGAGTCAGCTTGAGCACAAAAATTCCTGGTTCCACAGGTAACTTGAGTGCAGCACACTTTGACAGGCCATCAGGAATATCGTTCTGAGCTCTCGGAACATGTTCCATTTGCAGGCCTTCAAAGTGCTCTTCTAGCTTTCTCACTTCATTAACGTAGGCTTCCATCAACGGACTCTGATAATCTTTGTTCACTTGGCGGACGACAAGCTGCAAGTCTCCCCTGACGATAAGCTTCTTGATCCCAAGGTCCACTTGCAATCTCGAGACCGCAAGCAATCCTTCATACTCTGCAGTATTATTTGTTGCTTGCTCCTTGGGAAAGTGCATCTGGACTATGTACTTGAGGTGCTCTCCGGTGGGTGCGATAAGCAGCACGCCGGCACCGGCGCCTTGCAGCAAGAAGGCACCGTCAAAGTACATCAGCCACTCTTTACTTGCTTCCTTGACGGGGATGCTCGTCTCTGGAATTTCTTCATCTTGCGTTGGCGTCCATTCCGATATAAACTCTGCCAATGCTCTGCTTTGGATAGTTGAAGTGCTTTCAAACTTGAGGCCAAAGCTTGACAGTTCCAGTGCCCACTCAACAATCCTGCCTGTTGCTTCTGGATTTTGCAATATCCTCTTCAACGGAAAGCGAGTGACAACTGTTATCTCATGTGCTTGGAAGTAATGGCGCAGCTTTCTCGAGGCCATGAGGAGGCCGAAAAGCAACTTCTGCACACCAGAGTACCTTGACCTAGCCCCCTGCAGAAGGGAACTGACAAAGTAGACCGGGCGCTGCACCATCCTTTTCTGTATCTTGTCGCAATCCTGCGCAGATCCGTCCTTGTCGGGACCAGAGCTTGATGGCGAAGCCCCCTGCTTGTCGCTGGATGCATCTGCCTCGGTTGCCGGCTCATCATCTGCCTCCCTCTCCGCTACTAACGCAGCACTAACCACTTGATTGGTTGCCGTTATGTACAGCAGCAACTTCTCTTGTGGCCTAGGTGCGACAAGTATTGGAGTGGAGGACAGGTACCTCTTTAAGTCCTGCAGCGCAGCCTCTGCTTCGGGAGTCCATTTCATTGGACCTGCCTTTTTCAAAATCTTGAAAAATGGCAGGGCGCGCTCAGCTGACTTAGAGATAAACCTGCTGAGAGGAGCCACGCAACCAGCAAGCCTTCTTACATCCTTGACGCGCTTTGGTGCTTCAATCTGCTCAATGGCCTTGATCTTGTCGGGGTTGGCTTCAATTCCACTCTGAGATACGAAGAACCCGAGAAGCTTGCCGGAAGGGACTCCAAACACGCACTTCTCGGGGTTGAGCTTGAGGTTGATCTTGCGCAGATTTGCAAAGGTCTCATCTAAGTCTTGAACCAGGGTTGCTTTGTCCTTGCTCTTGACCACTATGTCATCCATGTAGGCTTCTACATTTACGTGTATTTGTGGCTCAAAGGCATCATGGACTACTCTGCAAGCGTTGAACCAGCATTCTTCAAACCGAAAGGCATCCGTATGAAACAAGCGATCGTGCCACATGGTGTAATGAATGCGGTTTTCTTCATCCTCTTCGCCATGAAGATCTGATGATATCCAGAATATGCATCAAGAAATGAAAGCAAATCACACCCAGCCGAGGAGTCAACAATCTGGTCTATACGCGGCAAGGGAAATGGGTCTTTGGGACAAGCTTTGTTAACATCTGTGAAGTCAATACAAAGTCTCCATTTCCCATTCGCCTTGCGATACAACTACCGGATTGGCCAACCACGTGGGATGGAGCACTCCTCGACAAGGCCTGCTGCTTCCGGTTCTTGATCTCTTCACTATGAACTCTTGGCGCCCTTTGCTGTTTCCTAACTTTTTGCTTGACGGGCGGCGTGAGGACAGACAGCTAGGTGGTGCTCAATTACTTTCCTGGGAACACCGGGGGATGTCAGATGGTTGCCATGCAAACACATCGACATTCGCCCGCAGGAAAGCAACGAGCTCGCCTTCCTATTTAGGGTCAAGCGTGGCACTGATGGTGAAGGTACCACCAGTGCCGTCCTCCTTGGCGGGCACCTTCTTGGTCTTCGGTGGAGCTGCCATCATTTTCTTGCACTTGCCGGTGGAGCTCGATGGTGTGTCCTCGACGGTAGCGCAGCACTCCGAAGATGTGCGCTTGCCGGAGTGGGCATTAGAGCTCTTGCCGGACTTGGTGGTCTTCTTCTTCCCCCCGGGAGCTTCAGCGGCAAGTGGTTTGCTATCTGTCGCAGCTGCTGCATCCCGGTAAATCTTGTCGGCGCAGATAAGCGCATCCTTCTTGTCGCCATGGACGGAAATGACGCTTATCGGGCCGGGCATCTTGAGTAGGTTGTAGGCGTAATGAGAGGCTGCCATGAACTTGGCAAGTGCTGGACGGCCAAGTATTCCATTGTAGGGCAATGGGAAATCGGCAACGTCAAATGTGACCCTCTTAGTCCTGAAATTCTGTTCACTGTCAAATGTTACTGGCAATGTGATCTTCCCTTTCGGCTTGCTCCTTCCTGGGTTGATTCCTTGGAAAGTACTAGTCTCTTCAAGCTCGCTGTCAGGGATTTGAAGCTTCTGGAGCACGGCAGAGGAGATCAGGTTTAGGCCGGCCCCGCCGTCAACCAACATCTTTGTGACTTTGAGGTTGCGGATAGTTGGTGATACCAACATCGGCAAGCACCCGACCGCAGTTACGCGATCAGGGTGGTCCTCAATGTCAAAGATGATGGGCATGCTGGACCACTTTAGAGGCCTGCGTGACTCTATGGATGGTTCTGCTGCATTAACCTCACGCATCCATTGCTTGAGTTGGCGGTGCGAGGTATGCAGAGAAGCACCACCGTCAACGCAAAGAACCTCTGTTGCCTTCTGAAACTCCTGCTCATCAGCTTCATCGTCTTCCATGTCTTCGTCATCATCTTCTTCTTCGTCCTTGTCGCGCGGCGCGGGAGGTCATCTCCTTGCCGCTGCTTGGCCTTGCTGCGGCATCCTCCCCGGCCGGGTCTCTTCTTACTAGCTGCACCAGCACCTTCCTGGGCCTTCTCCTTGTCTCGCCGCTCGTACTCAGCCTTCTGTAGCTGAACAAGCTGCTCGACTTTCTTGCAGCTTTGGAGATCATGGCCCTTGGTGCGGTGAATCTTACAGTACTGTTTGTTGGAGCTGTCAGGCTTGTCGGCGGCCGCCACAGCTTGACAATCGGTGTCAGCGGCAACCTCCTTGCCGGAGCCACCAACCTTAGCCTTGTTGGCGCCGCCTCCGTTGCCGGACTGCTCGACAACTAGTACCTCCTTGTTCTTCTTCTTTACATTGTTCCGCTTGGCTCTTCCTTGCCGGGCGGTCTCCTCATCATCGATTCTTCTCCGCATCCTCTCCCCGAGTCTTCTTCCCTCCTCGGTAGCGTGCACACTTGTCGGCCAAGGCATACAGCTCGCGGCGTCCTTGACTTTGCATCGCCATCTCCTCCCTCATCCTACGGTTCCGCACGTTACGATGAAACGCGCTGATCACCATGGCGGGGTGGGCGTGCAGGGATGTTGTAGTGCACTAGCGGAATCTCTGGATGAACTTGCGCAGGACTCTCCTCCTCATACAGGCGAGCAGGTGAAGGTCACTCTCTTGGCCATGAGGCTTGTGGCCACCTGTGAAGGCGCCGACAAACTGATGGCACAAATCTGCCCAAGAAGATATGGAACTGTCCGGCAAGTGCATGAGCCAAGATCTGACGTTTGGCTTGAGCACGGAGGAAATAGTTGGCAAGGATCTTGTCGTCTCGTCCCCCACAGCACGCACCACAATGGTGTAGATCTTTGAGAACTCCGATGGGTGTGTCCTGCCATCATACTTCTCGGCACATCGGCTTGAAGTTTTTCTTGTCAGACCCTTTGGACTTGCCGCAGCTCACGGGTGAATGCAGGGCAACCTATCGCGTACGGCAAGTCACCTGGTTCCCCTGGCGCAAGCATGTCAATAGCAGGCCCAGCGCACTGGTCGGATTGACGCCGCGCTTATCTTCGGCGCTCGATGCGGGTTCGAGCGTCTTCTTGTTGCCGTTCCTTAAGAACTTGGCGCTGATCACGGCGAGCTCGTGGATCCGACGGCAGCGGTGGAGTCGCTGTCGAGGTGGATCCGAGGCTGGTGATCTTGGCCTTCGGAAGGGAGTGCATGGTGGTGTCACCCCGCAGGTCTCGCCGCCACCGGCTCGTGCCTTGTCGCCTCGCCGCGGCAAGGGCGCAGTTGGTTGCAGCGGAGCGTCGCCGTTAAGCGAAGCGATGAGACTTTGGATTGTGGCCCTCCATTCATCGACCTTGTCGGCCGTTGGAGGTAGTCTAGAAGTAGCTGAGCTCGCCAAGGCTTCCGCTGGAGTGGTGGGTGGCAAAGGCGTGCGGGCGAGAACATGATGTGCTCGGACTCCTAACCAAGTTAGGAGAGCAGCATCCATAGCGACCGTACTCCGCTTCGTACCGGCATGTTTGGCGGCGCATGCGGGTCTCGAGGGCCTCGGGATCCTCCAGCTTGGCCTTGATCCAACGAGCGTATGGTGCTGCGAGCATCATGACGCTGTCGGTCTCACGCCTCTTGAGAAGGACGCGGTGCGGATTCGGACGCCGAAGCTTGCGCCGCCTTGTCCTTGGACCTGGCGGCGTCGTGGGCTCTCTCGACGACGCCCGTTCCTCCGCCAGCGTCTTCCCCACCACTCATTAGCTCCGGTGGTGGTGGGTTTGACGCGGACGGCTCTGCCACCGCCGAAGCCTTCTTCTTCGGTGGCATGTTGACGAAGATGATGAAGAAACTGCTCGTGCGAACGCCGGATCGGGTTCACACAAAGATGTCGGGAAAGCTGATCGTGTCCCACGAACACCTATGGGACCTGGTCCCTTGTGATTCGGAGGGGGGCGGAGAATGCACAAAGAGCGGATCGAGGCGATGCACACGAGCAGATTTACCCAGCTTCGGAGCTCTCCGGAGAGATAATACTCCTACTGCTGCTTGGTGGATTGTATTGTGTTCTTGCTAGGGAGCAATGGGAGCAACAAAACCTAGCCTAAGTGGGTGTGGTCTCGAAAGAGACGAATGAACTGAGCCGGAGCCGAACCCTTTCTCGTTGCACTCGGGCCTCCTTTTATAGGCACAAGGGGTCACCACAGGTGGCAAGTAGACAAGGGTAGAATAGTAAAAACATTGGTTGGTACACCGCTCTGTACAGTGTACAGTGATCTATACCTAACTCTAACGGCAAGGGACAAGAGCCATAAATGTCCGCACATCGCTGAAACGAACAAGGCAACGTCAAGTGCGCTGCGCGCCCGCCCACGATTGTAGCTTGTCAGCGCCGCTTATCGCTGCTCCCCGCTGGCGGCACAGCCCATTGACACGCGTGCCTGGGAAAGCCCCATGGCGACACGTTGGCGGATGAGCTGGAGCGGAGATGAAGAGGGGTTGCTTGCCACGGCAAGTATCTTGCCACGGCTGAATACTTGTCGCGCTCGGGAGCTTGTCGCTCACCAAGCCTTCCCGGCAAGCTCCTCTTGCCGGGGCCTTGTTTCCTTCGTGCCCTGAGTGGCCTTCCCGACAAGCTCCTCTTGCCGGGGCCTTGAGTACTTTGTTCTTGAATGGCTTCAAAGGAGCCACTGAGGACCTTGGCGGTCACCAGGCCAGCCTCGCAGAGGTCTGTGCGATCGTCTGCAGACGAGTTCGGGGTACTAGGGTACCCCTACTCTAGTACACCGACACCTTTTTAGCAGACTTTGGTTCTCTTATCCTAGTGCTCATGCTCAAAATGGCGTGGTTGAGCTCAAGCATCATTACCTTCTTGAGACGACTCGTCCGCATCTCTTCCGTCACACTTTTGGGTCGAGTTTGTCTCCACTTCCATCTATCTCATCAACCTTTAGCAATCCACTGCTCTGGAGGGTGACGCTCCTTTTGAGCGTCTATTTGATTGTTTATTCGGCGCTTCAATTGTTTGGTTGTGTTTGCTATGTCCTTCTTGCCCCTCGTGAACGCACCAAACTGAATTGTCAGTCTGTTGAGTGTGTCTTCTTAGGATAGAACGATGAGCATAAGGGATATCGTTGTTGGGATCATGTTGGTCGTCGGATGCCTATTTCTTGGGATATGATTTTTGTTGAGTCCATCTTCGGCCTTTTAAGTGGAGTATATCTCTTTCCACAATTTTCCCAACACTCCTACCACTCCTATTGAGCCCTTATCCAGTCGTCGTACTGCTCCTGCTTCTCTGATTATTGTAGAACCAATGCCATCATCTCCTATAATTTCCTCACCTCACTTATCACATGATTCTACACCTTCATCACCGGTGGCTTCCTTGTCCACATCACCTGAGTTTATCCCGATGACTCCAACTCGTATTCTTCCATCTTTTCCTAATTTCTATACAGGACGTCTAAGTATTGTGGATGGCTTGCATCCTCGTCCGCTTTGACCTGTTAACTGCCTAGGTATTCCAAGCGTTGGCAATATTGTTCTTGAGCCAACTTCTTATTGTGATGTTGTTCATACCAAATGGCACCTTGTGATGGCAGAGGAGACTGCTGCTCTTGAGCGCATCGGCACGTGGGATATTGTATATGTTCCTCCTCGTGTCCGTCCCATCACTTGGTGGGTCTACAAGGTTAGGATGATGGTTCTCTTGGGCGTTACAAAGCTCGTGTTGTGGGTAATGGCTTTCAGCAGGAGCATGGTCCTGATTACGATGAGACTTTTGCTCACCACTGTTCGCACACTTCATATTGTGGCCTCGGTTCGCCACTGATCTGTGTCTAGGCTTGATATTAAGAATGCATTTCTTAATGGTGAGCTGCTCCTTACGACATGCTTTCTCATCTTCATCGCTCTCACTATGGCTCTAAGCAAGCCCCTCACACCTGGTTTGAGCGTTTTGCCTCTATGGTGGCTACTGCTGGTTTTCATCGAGTGCTCATGATCCGACATTGTTTGTCCTCCTTTCTGTTCTTGGTAGGACTCTTCTTCTATATGTTGATGACATGATCATCACTAACGCAGACCGTGAGTATATTGCCTTTGTTAAGGCATGTCTTAGTATGCAGTTTCTTATGTTTTATCTTGGCCCTCTCTGCTACTTTCTTGGGATTGAGGTACCTTCATGCTGAAAAATAATAATTCAGGATCTTCTTACTCGCACTGCTCTTACTAATGAGCACATGTTGAGACTCCCATGGAGCTCAATGTTCACCTCCCTGCTACTGATGTTTACCTACTGTCTGATCTGGCGCTTTATCGACATTTGTTGTGAGCCTTGTCTATCTATCTGGCACTCGCCCGAAAGAAGAAACAAACTGCAGTGCATTGCTCCCGTTCGAGTGCACCTCCTTTTGCGGCGCCGTCGCTCCACTTTCCTACTCTACCCTCCACTATATGCTCTGCGACATTGTCGTCGTGGCTAGGATGGTGGAAAACTCGCTAGCACCGATGCCTCTCGCACGATGTTGCTAGAGCCTTCATTCTCTCAAGTGCATGACACTCCCATGGAGCTCAACACCCACCTTTGTTTGATCTGACACGCTATCATCATCTTGTTGGGAGTCTTGTCTATTTAGATGTCACTCGTCCAGACATTTCATATCACGTTCTCATTCTAAGTCACTTTCTCTCTGCTCTCACTTTTATCCACTTGAGTCACCCCATGTTCTACGATATCTTCGTGGAAATATCTCTCACCGTCTCACCTCTTCCTATCCTCAAGTTCGCACGTCCCTTTCTACTTACTGTGTTTTCTTGATGGTTTTCTCATTGCCTAGAGGACAAAGAAACCGATTGCGCTTTTCCCTTCTAGTGCAAAGGCTGAGTTGCAAACTATGGCTCTTTTGACAACAAAGCATATGATGGTATCTTAAGGATTTTTTTTTGTTTCTATCACTACACCTACTCTGTTGTAGAGTACAGGTGTTGTCACTCACCTACTCCTCTTATGTAGGAGAGTACATGTGCTATCTGTATTGTGCACGACCCTGTGCAACATAGCTCACCAAGCATATTGGTGTCGATGCTTCCTTTGTATGCTCCAGTGTGTAGATCAAATAATTCCTCTATCTCTTCATACTCAGTGTTGTTGATCCACCATTAGCTAGGGAAGGATTTTATTCTCTAGTACTCCCTC
>CM038681.1:591925354-592177840 GCA_021605205.1 Aegilops longissima | reverse complement strand
GGTTTGCCAAGTTGAGGCCTGGTTCATCATTTTCCTTCCGGAGCACGCATATGCATTGCATCTCACATCTCGCATATCATGCCATGTTTTGCATCATGTTGCTTGTGCATTGCACCGTGATTTATTGTGGTTCCTTTATTTGTGTTCTTTCTTTGGGTAGAGCCGGGAGACGAGTACGTGAACGAGGAACCTGTTGATAACGCTTACGAGGATGAAGCTTTCGACAACTCCGAGAACTTTGCAGGCAAGATGACCATACCCTCGAAATCACTTCTATCTTTGCTTGCTAGATGCTCGCTCTTTTGCTATGCCTATGCTACGATGCCTATAAGTTGCTATATCATGCCACCCATATTGCCATGTTAAGCCCCTAACCATCCTTTCCTAGCAAACCGTTGTTTGGCTATGTTACCGCTTTGCTCAGCCCCTCTTATAGCGTTGCTAGTTGCAGGTGAAGATGAAGTTTGTTCCTTGTTGGAACATGGGGATGTTGTTCCTTATTGGAACATGTTTACTTGTTGGGGTTATCACAATATATCTGCTATATTTAATGCATCTATATACTTGGTAAAGGGTGGAAGGCTCGGCCTTATGCCTGGTGTTTTGTTCCACTCTTGCCACCCTAGTTTCCGTCATACCTGTGTTATGTTCCTTGATTTCGCTCTTACATACCAGTTGGGTGATTCATGGGACCCCTTGACAGCTTCGCTTTGAATAAGACTCCTCCAAAGAAGGCTCAACATTGGTTTTACCATTTGCCACCTAAGCCTTTTTCCCCGGTTTTCATGAGCCCGAGGGTCATCTTTATTTTACCCCCGACCAGTGCTCTTTCGAGTGCTGGTCCGAACTAGAGCCCTGTAGCAGCCTTCTCAAGGAAACTTGAGGTCTGGTTTAGTTGTACGGACTGCTCATCCGGATGTGACCTCGAGAACGAGATATGTGCAGCTCCTATCGGGATTTGTCGGCACAATCGGGCGGCTTTGCTGGTCTTGTTTTATTGCTGTCGAAATGTCTTGTAGTCTGGGATTCCGAGATCGATCGGGTCTTCCTGTAGAAGGAATATCCTTCGTTGACCGTGAGAGCTTATAATGGGCTGTTGGGACACCCCGAGGGTATTATCTTTCAAAGCCGTGCCCGCGGTTATGAGGCGATGGGAATTTGTTAATGTCCGGTTGTAGAAAACCCAAGTTGACCTTATTTAATACACATCAATCGTGTGTAACTGTGATGGTCTCTTCTCGCGGAGTCCGGGAAGTGAACACGGTGTTGGAGTTATGTTTGACGAAGTAGTTCAGATCACTTCTTGATCGCTACTAGCTTCACGACCGTGCCTTGCTTCTCTTCTCGCTTCTCTTTTGCGAATGTAGCCACCATATATGCTAGTCGCTGCTGCAGCTCCACCTCATAACTCTGTCCTTCCTATAAGCTTAAATAGTCTTGAGCTCGGGTGTGAGATTGCTGAGTCCCGTGACTCACTGATTCTTCCAAAACAGTTGCGCTGTGCCGACGATGCAGTGCAGTGACGCAACCGAGCTCAAGTGGGAGTTCGACGAGGAACGTGGTCGTTACTATGTGTCTTTTCCCGATGATCAGTAGTGGAGCCAGCTTGGGACGATCGATCTGTAGTATTTGGGTATCTTCTTTTATTTTGGTTCCATAGTCGGACCTTGAGTGTAATCTGAATGATGGATGTTTATTTATGTATTGTGTGAAGTGGCATGATCGTAGCCAACTATGTATCTCTTTCCTATGTATTACATGGGTTGTGTGAAGATTACCTCACTTATGACATTGCTTTCAATGCGGTTATGTCTCTAAGTCGTGCTTCACGTGGGAGATATAGCCGATCGAGGCTACACCTTGCCTTCTCCTACCTCCGCATAAAGCTCAAGGAGCAACCTTGTACTCACTTTGCCTTAGTGACCATGCGGAGACCGCAGAGCAGCAATAGGGGTGTTATCTCCACGAGAGCCCCGGTTGGTAAGATCCGCCGTGCATATCTTCGCCTCATCCTGCTTTCTGTGCACCGCGATGTTCTACTCGCCCCCACCATGATAAGCCATCCTTTGGCATATGTCGCACCCAACCCCCGACAGGTTCTCAAAGGTTTCCTTGAGGTCTTTCAGCAGCGTTCCACGCCTTTCCGTCTTCACCACCACATCGTCTGCGTAGACGTGGGCGTTTCTGCCGAGTTGCTTGAGGAGGCACTTCTGCATGCATCGCTGAAAAGTGGCGCCAGCATTCCTCAAGCCGAACGTCATGGTCAGGCAGCGTATTCTAACATCATGATGAAGGCGGTCTTCACTCTGTCTACCGGGTTCAGCTTGATCTGGTGATATCCTGAATATGCATCTAAGAAACTCAACAGCTCGCATCCGGCTGTGGAGTCTATCACCTTATCAATTCTTGGCAGAGCAAATGGGTCCTTGGGGCAAGCTTTGTTGAGGCTTGTGTAGTCAATACACATCCGCCACTGCTTGTTCTTCTTCAACACCAGGACTGGGTTTGCCAACCATTCCGGAAAAAACACTTCCATAATGAAGCCGGCCGCCAGGAGCCGGGCTATCTCTTCTCCAACAACTCTTCTTCTTCGACAGGCGGCGCAAGGGTCACTCGACGGGCTTCACATCAGATCGACATGTAACTTGTGCTCGGCGAATTCGCCGGTACACTGCATGTCTTTAGGGGACCATGCAAAGATGTCTCGATTCTCACGGAGGAAATCGACGAGCTCGCCTTCCTATTTGCTGTCAAGGTTTGCACCTATGAGTGCGTACCTCTCTGGGTGCTCTGGGTCCAAGGGTATCTTCGTTCTTTGGCCGGCTTGAACGAACCCTCAGCTTCCGACTCCTTGGGGTCGGGCAACATCTCTGGCTGCTTGCCAGCCATCGCCACAACCCGATCAAGAAGCCGCTTCTCACCGCGATCACTGTGGACTCGCCAGCCGATCGCTTCACTCACCGCAAGCAAATGACTTTCTGTAGTCGCCGGCTATGGTCAGAATTCCCTTATAACTCGGCATCTTCATCTTGAGGTAGGCTTAGTGGGGGGCCGCCATGAACTTGGCCAAAGCAGGTCGGCCAAGCAACGCATGGTACGGGCTTTCGAGGTCCACCACTTCTAACCATACTGGCTCTCGGCGGAAGTGATCTTTGTCTCCAAAAAGGACGTCTATCAGGCTCTTGCCGATTGGTCAGCAGGAAAGGCGTGCACGGCGCCGTGAAACACAACCGCTGCTCGAAGTTGTCTTTGCTTGATTCCTAACTTCTCCATGGTATCCTTGTACAGGATGTTGATGCTATTGCCTCCGTCTATCAGTACTCGCGAGAAGCGAGCGGCTCGCCTATCTGTGGCCAAGGTGGCACTCAAAACCAGGGTGTAAGAGCCTGGATTCGGCATCACCTCCGGGTGATCAGCTCTGCTCCAACTGATAGGCTTCTCGGACCAATGCATAAACTCTGGAGTATCTGATGCGACTGCATTTACTTCTTGTTGCTGCAGCCGCATGCTGCGTCGAACATCAGCCATACTGGTGAACACCACATTGGCTCCGTGCTCTTCCAGGTACTCATCTCGTACTGCGCCGGCTGGCCTGGCAGCCGGCTGCTGGGGCGGCGGTGGAGGCGGCGGCCCAGCAGGCGGGGGAGGAAGGAGGCCGTCTCCCTTGGCGATCCTGGTGAGCCAGTGGCACTTCCGGGTGGTATGGTTTGACGACTTCACGGCGCTGTGGAACTTGCAGGGACCATCCAGAGTCTGCTTGTAAGAGAAGGCCGGCAACCAGTTGGACTTGCCGCCTTTCTGTCGCTTGGTCGGAGGCTGCCCCTCCGGCTGCCGGTTTCGGATCGTCAGCATTCCGCCGGCCGCTGGAAGCCGTGTGGGGGCTTGCGCCAGGATCATTCTCATTGTTGCCGACCGGGTGTCTCCCACCTGGAGTTCTGGAGCCCGAGGGGCCGCTTTGTTACCGCACTAACTTGAATCTCCGCTTCATGGAGGAGTCGGCCGTGGCATACTTGGTCCGCTATGATCAGTGAGCTCGTCGAGGGTTTCCGCCTGCCGCAGAGAGCCTGTGCTTGAGGAGGGTGCCTCTCTCGCACCCGCTGTGAAGTACTCGATAGCTCAGCACCACGTGCACGCCGTCGCAGGAGTTCCAAGCTCGCCCAAGGTGAGGTAGTCGCTGTTGACTGCTTCTGGGCCTTGTATGCACAAGGAAAGCTGGCGAGGCTTGGGAGGTCGCCATGTGCTCGTGAAGTTGCGGACGAAGGCCCCGGTGAAGTCGACTCCAGCTGTTGATGCTGCGTGGGCTTCAGTTGTTCAACCATGTCCGCCGTGCCTGGAGCATGAGTGGAATATACTACGACAACACGCTTTGTTGCCGTCATATGCCGACGGCCGGAGTAGTCAATTAGCAGGTCTTCCCGCTTCAAGGTGCCGTGTATTTGGGCGATCTTGGGGAGCGTGAACCCTTTGAAAAGGGCTCGCTCGATGCGGGTCCGGCAAGGCGGACCCAACAGATTTTGTTCCAGCCATGGATCGTGGAGTCGGTCGATCCGGTGGCGGGCGCCATTCTTCCGATTCCTCTCGGCGCCAAGGCGGCCACCGAGTGTCGGATGCTCAACGGGCGGCGGGGAGACTCGCCTTTCTCTTCGTGGTGGAGGAGGCGGATAGTCGCCGCCGTTCCACCGCTTCGGGCGGCCGCCTTGGTCGCGGCCGATGGTGATGCTGCGAAGTCCGATCCGGGCTGACAGCCGTTTTGAATTTTCTTCCGCGACACCGCCAGTCGGGCGCCCGAGACGCTGCGCGGTCTTGATCTCGGAGGGGAGGCAGGTCGCCGCTCGGTCGCCGCTGGCGCTCAGGCGCTGCCGGCTGCGTTTGCGGCAGCCGCCGAGGAGCCTGCCGACTCGCTCGCTATCAGCGGCGCTCTTCGCCAATTTTTTTTCAGTTTATCGCCGCCGCCGGGCGGCGCGCGGATGTTCTCCACAAAGCGTAGGCATACACGGGGCGATTGCCTCAACAGGTTGGCGATGGTCATGTTGCCAGCCTGACCGCCGCTTAGGCGGTTAGGCCCGGCCGGAGACGGCAAGCCGCCTGCGCCGCATCCATCTCACGCGGTAGGCTTCGATAAGCGCCCATGCTTGCCAGCTTTCTTCGCGCCGATGATCTAAAAGGCGCGCTTCCGCCGCCTCGCCTTCCGGAATAGGCGCGGTCAGGTCTGTGAGAGCCGTCGAAAGTGGGCATGCGGGCCTCACCGAACGCTAGCTATGATCGATGACGAGCACCTCCGCGGGCGCTCCGCCGCTTCTTCTCGTGAGGAACGCGCCGAGCGACGCAAGCGCCGGAGTCACCAGCATCGGGTCGGTGGAGCCTACGGACTCCAGGTCCACGGCAGGCTCGCCGGTGACGTGGAGTTGGTCGAGGAGGCCCGCGAGGAGGCTTCGGGCCGCCTGCGTTTACGCCGAACGAACAGGCTCGCTTGAGAGGCGAACCTCGTCGACAAGTTCGGCGAGGGAGCTGGCTGCGCAGGCGGCCTCAGCGCCGCGCAGCGCGTCGATGCCGAATCCGTATGGCGAGCCTGGCTGGCTGCGCTCGCCAGGGAGAAAAAGGGTTCCCGTCCAGAACAGATCTCCGGACGACGGTGCACCTCGCCCCACGGTGGGCGCCAAATGTCGGGTGTTGGGTGCGACATATGGCAAAGGATGGCTTATCATGGTGGGGGCGAGTAGAACGTCGCCAGTGCCTGGAAACGGGATGAGGCGAAGATATGCACGCCGACGGATCTTACCCAGCTTCAGGGCTCTTAGAGGAGATAACACCACTACTGCTGCTCTGCGGGGTCTCCGCATGGTCACTAAGGCAAAGTGAGTACAAGGTTGCTCCTTGAGCTGTTTCTGGAGGTAGGAGAAGGCAAGGCTAGCTCTCTCCTTCCTATATGATCTGGTCTAGTGCTAATGGATTTGAACCCTTTGCATGGGTGCCCTGGGGCGAGTAGGCTCACCTCTGTGGGTACAATGGTAAGACTGGCGGGCGCGGGTCCCAGCCGCTCTCTCTCTCATCACCGCCTTCTCCGCTTACTACTAGGGCCCGCTGACAGGGCCTCGCCGACTTGTTCGGTACGGGCCGACAGCCTTGTCCATCATGGGCGTGGTCTTGCTGCATGGATCACTGAGCTGCAGTGTTTAATGACGCTGGCTTGGTCATGGGTTCATGGCACAGCCGCCGCCACCGACGGGCGATCACTGTTGCCATTCCCCGTCGTGTCTGGTTAATGGCGTGTGGGGCCCATGAGAGGGGTCGGCCAAATCCTGGGGGCCGATTCCCAACAGGTCTGTCTTGTGACGCTCTTGCCGTCTTCTGTACTCCCACTGGCTGGCGCGACCCACCGCCTCTGGGTCGTACAGACAGGTCGTCGTGGGCACAGGGCTCCGCCCCCAAGGGCTGATGTCAGGGCCGGCATGGAAACAGTGTCGCGCCGGATGGAGATCTCTGTCGGTACGGCGCACTGTGGCCATGCCTACCCTCAGTAAACGGGGTGGTTGGAGTTGCGGGCCGACTCCCTATAGCCGGCCTCTTCGGAAGTCGCCGGCCAGGAGTCGGCTTATCTTGGAGTCGCATTTGGGACTCGGCTTATCTTGGAGCCGCCTCTAGGACTCGGCTTATCTTGGAGTCGCCTCGGGGACTCGGCTTATCTTGGAGTCGCCTCTGGGACTCGGCTTACCTTAGAGTCGCCTCTTGACTCGAGGGGCGCAGCCTGCTCCGATGTATTGAAAGGTTCTGGGGCTCGCGTTAGCCTACCTGTGGCCCATTACTCCGACAGAAGTAGATGCGTCATCTGGCGTCGGTTCAGCCTCCTCTTCCCCATCCAATGGTTGGAAGTCATTGGTGGTCCAGTCAATCTGGGTCAAGGCCTGAAAGACAGCCTCTTCACTTATAAGCTCAGCCGGATCAACGTCAGGGGCGTAAGTGTGCTTACGGATTGGTGGAACAAGGTTCTGCACTTCAGGAATAACAGCTTCAACCCGTTTGTTGTTTGCGTCATAGAAGGATCGGTGAACCATCAGGTTAGCCTCTTCCACCAACTGACTTGCCAGAGGACGCATCTCCCTTATTACCCGTCTGAGGGCGTCGTTGTCAAATATTTCGCCATTTTCGTGTGCACTGGGGAAGCCCTTGGCTATATCAGCCGGATCAAGATCAGCTATCCATGCCTTGCCTCGAGTCAGTGCTAATAAAGTGCCAGCCCGGGCAACGGATCGCTTCAACTCTTCTATCTGCACTGGCGTCATAGATAGCCGGTCCAGCATGTCCTTGATCAGTGTTGGAGCCGCATTGTCATAAGAAGTGGCGCGGATAACCCGTTGGACGCCGGTATACAACTGTTCAATCAGTTTATACGCGGCCTTGAGTTTCTTCCGTATATCAGAACCCAGATGTGCAATGTGACTACCTATATTGGTTTAAGAAGTTCATATTAAACTAGAGAAATTTCAAAGTGAAATATTCATAAAGCCTTGGCAAACAGTGCGTACCAAATATTGCCGAGGTCATGGCATTATCTTGGCGCTTTAATCCCGTAAGCTCTTCTGTCACCGGTTTAAGAGCTGATTCAGCGTCTTCCGCCCGCTTCAGCAATCTGGCCTTTTCAATATCCCAGTTGGCCTGCTCATACTTGAACCATTCTTTGAGCTGCTCCATGGTGATTAAGGCGGTTTTCAATTCATCCTTGGCCTTGGTGGTTTCTGCTTGTTGTGATTTCAGATTTTTTTGAAGGTAAGCAATTTGCGGGACTTGTTGGTTTATCTCACTCTGCAACAGTAAGAGAGCATGTCAATATCTTTGTTAAAGTCCCAAGCATATAACCAGTTATACACTTGGCACTTGGGGATAATGCGGATCATTTTTCTGCTGATTATTGAAGTCTCAAGGATTAATACAAGTTTTAATCATGGCACTTGGGGGCTAATGTGTGTTTATTCAGAAATGCACAAGGAAGGTTCATACAGTATAGTATGGAATATACAAAGTCCCGGTTTGACTTTCTAAAGAAAAACCGGCCCTTGGGGGCTACAATACAATGAAGATACAGAGCAAAGATCAAACTATTTACCTCGTAGCACTCCTTCATCAGGTTTACTAAACCAGCTTCATAATCACGGGTGGTGTAAAGCCGGTTTAAGAAGCCGGAGTGAAGGTCTTGGGCAGAGAGATCGACATAAGCTGACAAGTCAGTCTTCCCCTTCCCCTTGCTCACAGCAGTGAATTCATCCTTGGCAGTATGCTTAGATAGAGCAACCGGATTACCAGGGGCGGTATACCCAGTGCCAGTAACAACAACTTCATCATCTTTGGCTGAGCTTGATGGGTTGACATTCTTCACGGGGCTTGGCGCTTTAGCAGCAGGGCTCGGCGGTTTGTTAGCAGGGCTTGGCAGATCCACAGTTGAATCCCGCTGATCAACAGTTGGACTTGGAGGGGCAGGAGGATGTGAAGTATCAACTTCTACATTCGGTTCAACCTCTAGCGAGTTAGCATCAGCATCTTGGTTTTGCCCAGCAGAGCTGTCTATGGCAACTTCAGGATCTTTGCCATGATGCTCTGGAGTCTTCTCCGGATCAACATCATCAGTAGGGTCGCTGGTCTTGGCTTTTTTACTTAATCGAGCCTTGGCACTACAACATCAAAGGTTAGAATATGGTAAACCGACAAATAAAAGAAACAAATTGAGGAGTAATATACTTACCCAACGACGAATTTGAGAGGAGGCAGCTGAGTGGTTGATGAACCGCTAGACGAGTTGGAAGAAGCCTGGTAATTCGGGTCAGAGGGATTGAGAGGGCATCGGAAGAAACCTTTCAAAGGATAACGTTTTTCAGGAGAACAAGTCACCTCTGGACGGCGTTTCCGGGTTGGCGTATCAGCTAAACCAGACGAAGTGATTTGTTGACCACTATGCCGGGTTGTGCGACGTTCTTCAACTTGATGTGTCTTCAAAGAAAATTTTGCATCCAAATGAGCAAGGGGTGAGATTGTTTTACTTTCCGAACTATGCGGCGAATTCTTTGAACATGTACAAGATCTGAACCGGAAGAAAGAAGGATTACCTCAACATGTTCTGCATGGCTGGCTTCAGCATCATCCTGGGAATAGTCATTGTCAATAAGATGTACGAAAAAGGAACCAAGTGAGTCAAGTTCTACCTCAGCGTCTGATTCCTCATCTTCTGGCGGATCAGAAGACTCGGTGGTTTTCTTCTTGCCAGCTTTCTTGGTTGCCTTGGTCTTTGCACGAGGAGCCCGGGCCGGTTTAGTCCGTTTCCAAAAGGAGCTGTTAGCCTGAAATTAAGACAAGGAAAGGTTAGTACAAAGTTAATACGGAGGCAAGTCAGTATTTAGATGAAATTTACCGCTGGCGGTTTATTGGAGACGCAAAACGGAGGCAACCCGGTTTGACTGCATGCAGAGATTGGTTCATCCAGCATTTTCTTCACAGATTCAGTAACTTCAAGATCGGTCATTACTATTTCGTGATATCGTTGAGGGTCTTTGACATCGCCAGTATATTCATGCATCAATCCGGGGCGGCGGCTTAAAGGAAAAATGCCCCAAGAGACCCAGCAGCGGACAAGGTCAATACCAGTCAAACCGTTGGCCATCAGAGCCCGGAGCTTGGCAAGTTGAGGTGCAAAGTTCTTCCATTCTGTGGCGGTTAAGCGTGAAGGTAATGGGTGGCCGTTGCTAAGCTGGTGAGGGCGATAACCCGACAAAGGATTTTCTCCATCAGGGGCAGTGTTACGGCAGTAAAACCAGGTCTGGTTCCAATCTTTAGCATGGCTATGATGTTTTGCATGAGGAAAGTCAACTTCTTTCGTTTTCTGAATTGAAACGCCACCAAGCTCTGTGTTGGGACCGTCTGAGAATTATGTACGGCGGTTCAGATGAAAGAAGTCCCGGAACAGCTCCATGGTTGGCTCTTCCTGAAGATAGACTTCGTAGAATACTTGAAAGTTGCATATATTGGACACAGAGTTTGGACCAATATCTTGCGGATGGAGTTGGAAGCTTGCGAGGACATCCCAGAAAATTTTTGATCCGGGCGGACTGAATCCCCGGTCTAAGTGTTGCATAAAAACAATCACCTCTCCTTCTTGAGGTTCAGGTGGACATTCCGATTCCAGAACTCGCCAGTGGAGAACCCTTTTTGAGGCTAAAGCGCCAGTGGTGACATAACCGTTGATTTGTGTTTCCGTGATCCGGGACGGAACCCAATTGCAAGCAGAAAATTGTTTCGTCATCCCTGAAGGGGGAACTGAAAGGAAAAACAAATGCCGGTTTATAATTAAACGGTTTAAAGTGTACAATTCAGTGTTATACCAGAAAATTACTATGCAAGGTTCAGTTGGCGGTTTAAGAGAGGGCTAATGATATATGGCGGATTGGCTATCAAAGGTTAAACCGCCCATAGGCAGAATGGCCAGGATTCAAAATTTCTGCTAAGTGTTGACAGAAACAGGTTTCACACAATGATCAAATTTATTTGGATCTACCGCACATCCGTAAAGAAATTTTTTCTGTGATCTCTAAAAGTGCTAAGCAGAACAGGGAAGGTCGTGTACTCTACAAAAGAAAGGGAAGATCTGCTAGCATTAAAAACGGATGTGGAGTAATTACCGCATGAGATGTACACTGCTATTGGATCAAAACTACCGCGGCAGAAGGAAGAACGAAGAACTGTACAGATGAACTCGCAAACCCTAAACACAGATCTAAAGATGAAGGAAAGAGGAAACTAACCACTGCAGATTTACTGCGGAGGGGTGCGACGATTTTGTGATCCATTTCAAGTTGATGCAGCGGCCTTTGTCGATGCAGTTCTCAAGGGTCGCGGACGGCGGCGGAGTTTCAGAGCTTGGGAGTCACGAGGAAGAAGAAGGCACAGAAGGGAAAAAAGAGAGAAGGGCCCTCGGGTCTTATAGAGGAAAGAATAAATGGCAGGCGTGAGAATCAAGGAGCCTGAAACGGCAGAATGGGTGCGCCTGTCGCCTCGATTTTCGGGATAACTATTAACTGAAAGGAATCTTTTTAATCTTTTTATACAGATATGACGTCATGATGGACCATTGCTATATCCCGAAGATGACGTCACAGCGGTTTAACAAGATTTACAGGAGAAGGCAATCTGGCGGTTTACAAAGGATACAAGAGGACGTTTTGTCTTTGAAGATGTTGAAGATTGACATGAACAGGTTCAAACCAAACTGGGGCCTAATGTTGGGGATATAGCTACTGAGTGTAAACCGGCCAGGAGGGCCCGGTTCACCCTCGACTATGCCAAAGCCCATGAAGAATCCAGAAGATGGTGAAGTTATTAAACGAGCTTAGAGGCCTAAAAGCCCAAAGGCGGATTAGGGCCCATAGTAGTAAACCGCCATGACTATGTAACTTGTAATGTAAGTTAGGGAAGGAGAGACCGAACCGAACACTTCGTGTGAGTCGGTTTGGATCTCTGTAGACCGGCCGGGCGTCAACCTGTGTATATAAAGGGACGACCCGGCGGCGGTTCAAGGGCAACAGACAAAAACTCGAGACTCAGGCAAGGGTATTTGCTCCCTGGTCATCGAAACCCAATCAATCCCATCACAAATAGACGTAGGCTTTTACCTTCATCGAAGGGGACGAACTAGTATAAACTCTCGTGTCCCTTGTCCGGTTTAACCCCTTCAAGCTAACCCGTTGCGATGGCTCCACGACTAAGTCCTTTCATGAGGACATCTGACGTGTTAATTCCATGACAGATAGGAAAAACACCGGAATAGGATAAGAATGCACATGGTAAACAGATCATTTGTAAACACATGATTTCTATCAACTTGGGTGTTTGGTTCATAGGAATTGGACGAGCAGAGGAATGCAAAGAAACATGGCCAAAATAAAGTGAAACCATATGAAAGCGTGTATAGTTAGAATGTTATTCTACCACTAATGCACTTGGTCTTGTTTTCACGCATAGGATTTTGAAAAGTAGGTCCAGGTGGATGTTTTGCTCCATTCCTTTCAAGAAAATGCATGAATAATTTAATAGTAGAGTGCCATAGGAAAATTTCCTATTGCTATGTTTTTCCATTGAACCAAAATATCCCTAATGGATCAACATGAATGTAGAGTAATAAGTGATGCAACAAGTGTACAACCTCTTTGTCAGTAGCCGTGTTTAACCTCAAAGATCATTGGGTTGGTCATTTGAAGAAGTTGAGGCAGAGGTGGATGTCAGAGGTGTGGAGGAAGATCTGACGATGGATCATTCTGTTGCGATGGATCATTCTGTCGTTGGAGAAGCTCCGGTGAGCTATAAGACGTCAAGGCAGAAGCAGCACAAGACATACATCATTAATATCAAGTGGGATTCTAATAGCATCTCCAATAGATGATGTAAAATAGATGTAAAATTTACATCACCAAAAACCACCTGACTACAACAGATGAGGTTAAAACTGTTGACTCTGAACATAACTGTCTAAACTGAAATTTACTTTGGAATATGAATGTTACTGTCGAGACTGAATGCAATGGTACCAGAGAGGCACTTGACATGTAGTTTAGGGTGGGCCTGCAGTTCATCTTCAACCTGCACCCCCCTGAGCCTCCAGCCACCACCGGCCAAACCACCAGCCCCCGCACCGCCTCGCCACCCCGAAACAACTCCCCACCGCCGGTCCGCCGCCGCCCCGCCGCCCCGGCCAGCCCTCTAGCCTTCTCGCCCCCACCCTGAACCCTAAGATAGATAGTGGGGTACCTCTCCGGCGAGCCCCCCTCCCCCCTGCGGGTGGTTCTTCCTTAACTCCAGAAGCCCCTTGAAAATCGACGACCCAAAAGTCGATTGGTCGATCAAGTGTAGCTAATCGAGCAGGCAAAGAAGACGAGCGAGCGGGAGAGCAGCAGGAGCGTGAGCAAGCGAGAGCTGGAGCAGCAGCAGCAGATCTGGCTGGTATGGCCGCCGCCGCCGAAGGGGCCTCGCACTGGGCGGAGAGCCGCCTTGGAGATGTCGCCCGCGGCACCGATGCCGGGTGGTCGGGTTAAAGAGAAGGTGCAATGCGATAAGTGTAGAACCTCTTTGGTGGCGCCGAGTAGGCCTCAGCTTCGTCCGAGGAGTCGGTGAGGATGTTGCGGTTCCGGTGGAGCAGGTTAAGGCGGCGCTGTGGTGATGGAGCAGCCACGATAGACGAGGCGATCGTCGGAGCAGCTCCTTGGATGTGGCGGACGGGGCGACTGAACCGGCGGCACGATGAGATGGATGACGGATCCTCATCCGGGGAGGTGGACGAGGGACGTCGAGCTGTTGCGGTGGACGACATCGTCGGGGAAGAGGCTTTGGCTGGGCAGCGGTGAGGTCGTGGACGGAGGAGGGTGGGGTTTCGCGGCTGGAGCGAAGAGGTTATGGCGGCCTGGGATTTTGAATGGCAAAAAGGAGGCGATGGGAGGGGGGAACCATGACTTAGGGACGCGCTTGTCCAAAATGTAGGGTGTGTTACAAAAGTAGCCCCACCGATTTGAACTAGCGGCCCTTTCGGCTCAGGGTTAGAAGGGGGATTTCGCGTGTCGGGATTTGGCAGCTGGAGGGAGTTTTTTCTTGTGTTGTAATTTCGGGATAGCAAGGTGCGGGTTGTGAAGGCGCCAGTTTTGGGAGCACGATATCTGAATTTTCGGGATATAATAAGGCGCGGGCTGAATTTTAGGGACAAGCCTAACGTGTAATATTGTACTTGTACGTACCAAATCTATTCACACTTCCTTCAACCAAAAAAAAAATAAAAAAAATAAAACTATTCGCAACACACAAAGAGAGAGTCTTGTTCCATTTTACTATACAAATGCTATTCAAAACTACTCCCTCCTTCAATCTATATAGGGCCTAATGCGTTTTTTTATGCTAACTTTGACCAAATATTAGAGCAATAATATATGACATGCAACTTACTCAAAGCACAACATTAAATTCGTGTGTGAAAGGAGCTTCAATGATATAATTTTCGCATTGTGCATGTCATGTACTATTAATCTTGTCAATAGTCAAAGGCGGTCTTAAAAATGCATTACCCCCTATATAGATGGAAGGAGGGAGTATGAATCCATGTTATGTCCAATTAAATTTTTTCGTTGGCTGTATACTACCGCTGCAATTCGAACTGAATTTGAATTCGTTTCTCTATGTCAATAAGAATCTACAATCATGATTGTTGCCAACTTCAACCATCATTCGTGTATTACCTTAACAACACACCACATGATTACTATAGAGATAGATATGAAATATGTGTACTATATGAACTTGAATTCAATTTTTTGAATAAACTTGATGTTGATTCCAAATAATCACTACTAGGAAAAGGGCTAAAGATAGGATTGACACTAATGGCGCACCAGAGAAGTGGTGCGCCACTACTATATACTAATGGCGCACCTGGCAGAAGGTGCGCCACTACTAAAACATTTTTTTTTCATTTTTCAAACATTCTAATGGCGATCGGGCAAAGCACGCCATTAGTAGTTAGAACTACTAATGGCGACCGAGACAGAGCGCCAGATTTTTTTTTTACTTTTGGCAAAAAACTTATTCCTCTCTCCCTTCCTCCCCACTCAAGACGCCTCCGCCTCAACCAGACCCTTGCGCCTCACGCCCCTCCGTCCTGGCGCGCCGGCCCAGCCCCCGCCCTCACGCCCACTCCTCCCTCGGCGCCGCCTGACCCCGCCCCGCCCCCACGCCCCTCCGCCCACTGCCGCCGCCCCCCCCCGCCCCGCGCCCCATGCCCCTCCGTCCCTCCGTCCCCGCCGCCCTGACCCCGACCCCGCGCCCCACGCCCCATCCGTCCCCTCCGTCCCCTGCCGTCCCGCCGCCGCCTGTCCCCACCGGTCTCCGCCCATCGACCATGGGAGCCGGCCAGACTGAGGCCGGGCCGCGACGGGCGGGAGAACAAGATGGCCCCTCCTCCTCCTCCGCCCGCCTCCCACCGCCGGAGCTGCCGCACCTCCGGGCCAGGACCCTGCCCACCCCTGCCCCCCACCCCGACGTCCGCTACCAGGCTGCCCTGTATTTCTGGTTTCTTAGAGACCATCTAAGTGAGGTGGCCAGCAAAGTTTGGAATGCATTTCATTTTGATACAACTATGAAAGTTTTATAGAAAAGAAGAAAATTTTGGAAAGTTGGATAACTATGAGAAAAAGTGGCAAAATAGAGTTAGAGTAGTGAGAAAAAGTTGAAAGGATGGAACATTAACTATGATTTGATGCCTCTGCTTCATGATTTTTTAATGGAAAGTTGGATGTAGGAAGACTTAACTATGGCATTATTACTTTGTTGCCTAAAGGGAATGATGATCCAAAGATATAGGCCTATATGTTTGCTAAATGTTCCTTTAAACTGCTTTAATAAGATACTCAAGTCATTCAGTAAATGAATTGCCTTGTTTTCTTGATGGCTAATGGTCCAGGGTTTCGCTTCCTCTTTCCAGCGTTTGGACATTGCGCAAATTTATTATTCGTCATCTGCTCCTTGCATATTCGCAGATGGTTAACCCGCGAACCGTAGTTTCGAAGCTGTAGTTGCTATGCCATATGGGCTCATATAAATCTCCTTTGGATAGTGCTGGTGTGTTTGTTGCAAACTTGCAATGTCAATTCACTTGCGGTCCTTATGATGTCACCTGAGAATGCTGGTGCTTTCTTGGTATTCTTGGTGTGCCACTTCACTTTTGTTCCTGATAATCTCATCTGATAATCAATGTTGTTGCTTTCGACCCCGCGATGGTATATGATTGCAAGTTGCACCACTTTGTGCAATTCTTTTGTGTGATGAACTGATAAGTTACTAGCTGAGGTGCCCTGTTACACGTCAGGGCCGCCATGTTGTCGTTGAATTTTTATCTCTGCCAGATCATGATTTCTTCTTATATACAAGGTGTTATTTTAGCTATGAACAACGATATGATTACAAGTCCATTGCCATACCACATTCACAGTTTGGAATGTATCTCTCTGCTATCTTATCATACAATCAGTTAGAATTATTGGAGGATGACCACGATGAAACTATGATGCAATATGGTAGTGATGATGAAGATCACACTGGTCACAATATTGGTGATGGTGACGAGTAGTTCTCATGTGTTCACGTCTCTAGATTTTATCTCATGTGTTCACATCTGTCTTAATACCTTGCCTTGCCTTGTTCGGTTGTAAGGGTAATAATTGGTCTCTTCTGCTGCTTAATTATCAGAGATGGCGGAAGCAGCCACCGCCGCTTCACGACATCATGAAGCGAGTTGGATGCTTCCGAGTTCTTCACTATCATACTTGGGACTTCAGTATCATCCAAGACGCAGGTATATAAAATGAGAGATCTCCCCTAGCTTCACCCATCTCATTATGATTTGTGTTGTTTGCCTACATCACTCATTGTCCCAAACTTCAGAGGCTGCCTGACAGTTTTAAGAACATGCTGATGGGTGAAGATCCGCCAAATAATGTGAAGGTGCGACAGGCCGGCAGCGGGTTTCGCAGGCTGTGGGATGTGGAGTTGGTGATCAAGAAGGGCCACATGTACTTGTCTCGTGGGTGGGAGAAGTTCTCATCGTGCCACGACCTGCGCCCTGGGTACTTCCTTCTCTTGATTCTGACACGACGCCACCATGCTCATCGTGAAGGTGTTCAACGCGACTATGTGTGCATGCGCTATGTCAAGATTATGATGCCGATACGCTCGCCTCTTCTTATTCCTCTACATTTGGCTTTGTTTCACATTGATTGTTAACGGTCATTGTTGCATTTGGACAGGTAATGGGAGCAGCAATGGCGACAATGGCTACAACCAAAGCAGCGGCGACCATGGTCTGTAGCGAAGCAGCAGCGACCATGGTCAGTAGCGAAGTAGTAGCGATTTCGGTTGTAGCAAAAGCAGCAGCGATTTCGCAGCAGCATAGACAACAAGAAGGATGATCCGGACTGGAGTGCGGGAGAAGAGGAGCAGAGTGGGGATGAGGAGCTGCAGGATGACGATGGGCATCACGCTGAGGATGACCTAGCGCTAGTGGTGGCTGACCAAGGGCAAGAGATGGTGGTGGCCGATCGTGGGCAAGAGATGGTGGTGGCTGACCATGGGCAAGAGATGGTGGTGGCTGACCATGGGCAAGAGATGGAGGTGGCTGAGGATGACCTAGTGATGGTCGTGCCTGAAGGTGGCCTCGCGATGGTGGTGGTGCCTGACAATGACCACGCACCGGTGGTGGCGCCGGCGATCCCACAGCTGGGCAACATGACCACGCCAATTGAGGTAGAAGACTACATCCCACTGCCTCCACCGCCTCCACGGCCTCCACCGCCTCGCCGCTCTTGGCGCATCAGATTGAGGAAGGAGAAGGAGAAGAACAATGCATGAGAACTGAAATTTGTCAGGTATGTCAGATCTCCAAAATGATATATATATACTTAGTTACCTATGTTATCTCTAGTATGCTTAGTTTCCTATAGGTTAGCTTCATTTTACCTAAGTTGGCTCTAATATGCTAACTTAGAGCTTATATGCTTAGTTTCCTATAGGTTAGCTCCAAAATAACTTATGTTAGCACAAAATGATCAAGTTTACATAATAAGCTTATAGTCTTCTTCTTATTTCTTTTCCAAAATTCTTCTTACTCTTCTTCTAGTGTTCTTCTTCTTCTAGTAGTCTTCTAGTCTTCTTCTTTTTCTTCTTCTAACTTCTTGTTTATCATTTTGCAGATTTGATTTAATTCACGGAAGCTTGCATGGATGGAGTGCTTCTTTTCCATTTGTGTTTTTATTTTGTATCAATGTGAAACTTTTGTGAATTGATGGATAACGGTGTTGGATGAACAATGTGAAACTTTTGTAATATGTAACGATGGAACTTGTGTGTTGGCTATGTATGTATATATGATGGAACTTGTGTGTTGGCTATGTATGTATATATGATGGAACTTGTGTGTTGGCTATGATTGTTATATGGATGCTTGTTGTATATATATGTGTTGGATATCTCATAGGTGAAATAGTGACCTGAGATTAAGAAAAAATTTAAAAAATTGTTACTAATGGCATTATAGTGTGGTGCACCATTAGTATAGCGTATTACTAGTGGCGCACCGTGGGCAAAACTAATGGCGCCCTGGTGCGCCATTAGTATATCAGATACTAATGGCGCACCAGTGGTGCGCCATTAGAAAAAAATTCTAGTGGCGTGATACTAATGGCGCACCAGTGATGCGCCATTAGTAGGCAAAACTGGTGCGCCATTAGTAGCACTTTTCCTAGTAGTGAATAGTACATTTGATGCACTAACTATATATTCATAATCTAAACCATGTTCCATACATACACCGTGTTTATCACACAAAGTATAGTGTCACGCCCCCTACATTATGACAAGTATTTAGCCCTGAGCTGCAAAAGCCACACATAAGCCCAAATTATAATCAATGTTCTATATATTATATGTAGTACTAGCAAGATGCCCATCCGTTCCACGAAATATCGACATGGTCAAGGGGAGGCCTTATTTGCAAATATGGAGAGGGGTGTCGGTATCTTTTTTTCAAAATTGCCATAGTTTCCTTCCTATCCATCAAATATAAATCGGACGGCCTATATTGCAGGATGGCAGTCACACAATCATCAACAACTCTATTTTTTATAAGAGTGGAGATAAAATATATTATATGTAGTATAACATGTTCATAACCACACCATATGTATCACCGTTATATATATTCACACATGCGTCGGTTCAAAATACTATGATAAATTCTTCAAATATTTGAATTCACTTTTTATAATGAATTATGATCTCTATTCGTCTTTTACATCCACACAATCCTCTTATCTTTGTAGCTAGCGCTAACTTTCTCTCGTGCATGCACACGCCCGCATCCCTCTCACCCTCCCTCACCATTCTCTAGCTCCATCGCGCAAATTTGTCTTTTCACTTTAGGTCATTCACCCACGGTGTGTGCAGGCCCCCCCAGCTCCTTCTTTACAGCACACATCAAACGAT
Organism: Aegilops longissima; assembly: GCA_021605205.1. Taxonomy (NCBI): domain Eukaryota; kingdom Viridiplantae; phylum Streptophyta; class Magnoliopsida; order Poales; family Poaceae; genus Aegilops; species Aegilops longissima. The sequence goes on along the minus strand of CM038681.1, from coordinate 592,158,790 downwards.
ATGCCTCTCTAGCCAGGTGTGCCTAGCACAGACAGAAGCTTCCCCTCTTCTCTTATCCCTGTTCATGCCTCACTCCCGCCACTCTTTTCATCGATCTCGTACTCGCACACTCCTTCCCCCTTGATATAGTATGCCTCTCGCACCACCTCCTAGATGCATTCCTCTCTCTCTATCCTTCTCCCAGTGCCTTATTTGGTTCTAACACATACATGCATGTATACCGATCGATCTCCCAACATATACCTAGGTTGACTTTAACTATTTTTCCCCACCCATCGATCGACGTACCTCACAAGTTGCAAAGGATGATTGATCTTCCTATGTAGTTACGTCTGCTTACTATAGCCATATCGTCCCCGCTCATCATTCGTGCATGCCTCCTGACCTGTCTCTCACACGCACGTGCACATACAAGCAGCCATTCCCTCTCTTGTTGATATTGCAGGTGTGCCCTCCGTTTGTCAAGAAAGCCTCTCCCACCATTTGTTAGAAGCAACTCCACTACCACCCCCTCCAACACTCTAGCTCTATCTCTCTCCCAACCTTATTCCTCTCCTACACATATGCATGGATGCCGATCGATCTCCCTTAATACATAAGGTAGGCCTCTCTCCTCCTCCACACATATACCAACCATTGTACCTCTATAGTTAATTAGGCCTCCCCCACCACACACCGATAGTCGAGCGATGTACGTAGGTATCCATGCTGTCGGTGACAAAACCGGCGGATCTCGGGTAGGGGGTCCCGAACTGTGCGTCTAGGCGGATGGTAACAGGAGACAAGGGACACGATGTTTTACCTAGGTTCGGGCCCTCTTGATGGAGGTAAAACCCTACGTCCTGCTTGATTGATATTGATGATGTGGGTGTTACAAGAGTAAATCTACCACGAGATCAAGGAGGCTAAATCCTAGAAGCTAGCCTATGGTATGATTGTTGTTATTCTACGGACTAAAACCATCCGGTTTATATAGACATCGGAGAGGGCTAGGGTTACATAGAGTCGGTTACAATGGTAGGAGATCTACATATCCGTATCGCCAAGCTTGCCTTCTACGCCAAGGAAAGTCCCATCCGGACACGGGACGAAGTCTTCAATCTTGTATCTTCATAGTCTTGGAGTCCGGCCGATGATGATAGTTCGGCTATCCGGACACCCCCTAGTCCAGGACTCCCTCACATGCCACAGAGAAAAACTGCACATGTCCCCTCTCATGTTCCAGTAGGCCATCCACTCTATATCTTTGACGTGGGAACACACAAATTCCATGGCACTCTTTATCAATCGTGCACGCACACACACAGACATCATCCCTCTCTTTGATTCTATGGATAGCTCAAGCCGATGATACCTCCACTCTCTTCTCGTGGATCGCCCCCTCTATATATATGATATATCCAGGACTCTATTTCACAAACATTGCATATGTTACATTTTTTTATTGAACCCCCTCCCCCCCGGCCGAAAAACACTCATGAACCCACATACTATATTTCTCTACGTTTGTATCTCTCTCACACAACCCCACGTAGGTGGTGTACATACACAAGAAGAGAATAGGTGCATGTACTCATGCTTCATGCCCAGCCACACCCACGCGGCTGCACATGGAGCTCATTTCTGTACGAAATGGCAGCCCACGTGCTAATTTGAATGCGTGTAGCGGTTGTTTACCTACGGAGGTCGTGTACCACACGTGCACTAAACAAAGTGCAACTTGATGTGTTGGTGTGTTATTTTTAAATAAAGTTATATCACTCAATGGCACGTACACAGAATATAAAATGATTTTTATGGAGAAAAAGGTGCTCCGCTCCACTATATACAATGGAGCCTGCCTGCCTGGATTTGTCTCTCTTCAGAGTATCTCACACAAAGATGGTGGCCTCTCTCTCTCTCTCTCTCACCATTGGTCACTGATCCGACCGCATCCCGTCCGCCAGCGGAAAAGGAGGATGTGCATCGTTTCTCCGTTCGACGGTGCCGAGGCAGCACGTCCCAATCTGCGGTACACGCCGTTCTCTCTGACAAAGATCCGACGTGATATGGCCTACGCCACCTGCTCGCTGCCGCAGTATAGGCAAATTCCGCTCGCCGCCGCTCACCTAGTTACATCCCAATGACCTCCAGGTATCCCCTCCGTTCTTGGTCCACTGCCCGTCTTCCCACATCGCTGCATGTGGAAAATCTTGCATGTGGATCTTCCATAGTTCTTTGCCCAAAATGTAGCTCGTCCGGCGTACTTTCCATATTGCAATCTCGTCCTCACACTGTTTTAGACAAACACAACCGTGTTGCTATCTTCCCTTAGGACAAGGAATATGCTTCTTTTTTGTCGTCGCATATGTCATCAACTGTTATTGGCCAGTAATTGTTTCATTTCTACCTCTTTTTTGCAAACAGGGCTATCCATTTCACCTCGTTGCTATTGCGACCTTTTGGCGAACTGCACAAATCACTTTTATCTTAAGAGTGTTTTGTGCAGTTGTACTAAAATGTCACACGGGCAACGTCTCTAAATTTTAGTGCGACTGCACAATGGGAGATTGGTTTTGCTCTATCCTCCTCATCCAACTCCGAGCCTAATCGTCTCCAACTAGTTAGTCTTAAGAGAGACTGCAAAGGTGACCGGCTTCTATTTGTGTGTTTATTGTTTCATCAGCAGTCCTCTATTATTGTAATCGCACTTAATATCTTTGGAACAGGGATGCTCAACTCTATTTTAGTGGAACTACACAAAATGATCAGAATGTTGCATGCTCCAGACATCTACTTTTTTTCCCAACATGCCTTTTTGATTTAGATAGATCAGGGGGGACGTTGCTGCCAATGAAAGCATGGATCAATTTTAATTTACCACCTCCTCACAACTTTGTCTTAAGTTGTGATGTAAATATTAGCTCTGATCTGCTAATCATTGAGATGCATTAGCAATGAAGTTATTTTTTTATTGTTTCCGAAAGAGCATCAATGTCAAGACACACGAAACAAAATCTCAAAGCTCAAAGCACTGTACAATTTCATGTCACTGGAAAATTATTTGTATATTACGTCAATTATGTAAACAAATGATGAAAGCTTGATAGCATTGCCAGAAGCTTCTTCAGCATCCGGGTCCATGTTCCTGCACAAAATTATACTCCTCCGTTCCTAAATATTTGTCTTTTTACAAATTTCAAATGGGCATATTTTAGAGTGTAGATTCACTCATTTTGCTTCGTATGTAGTCACTCGTTGAAATCTCTAGAAAGGCAAATACTCCGGAGTATATTTAAGAACCGAGGGAGTAGTGCACAATCGAATGGGAGACTCCGCCCGGTCGTTGCACCGCATTAATAGTGAGTAATGTCAAATCATAAGCCCCACATTTCCCACTTTAAGTTGCTCGGAAGAAGCAACCATCAATACGCTCTTCTTTGAGTCCGCTCATACTACTCCATCCATCACTGTTTATAGAGCAGGAAATGCTCCTTCATGAGCAAGCGTTGGAACAAGCAATTCCTCTTTCCTCGCGCTGACGGAAAACAAGGATAGATGGGCCCATACACCTCTCCATATCAGCCCACATATATGCGTACCCGACCCTCCCTACTCGCTCTCCCCTGTGAGACATAAATCTCAACCCCCTTGATTTCAATGGGTGGGGCCCGGGGTGGGCCCCGGATTTACCTCAAACATAATATCCAGATTTGCTAAAAAGGGTAAGTCTAGCCTATCTGAAACCGCTCGTAGCAGCGAGCGCACGCGCAATAGCAACGCCCTTATAGAGCCTGCTTCAAAAAAAATCTCTAGGACCAAGGCGACTAGTGATCAGCCTGAAAAATAGCATTGGTAGTTATAGCACGACGTCTATCACTACTAGGAAAAGGCCTACTAATGGCGCACCTAATTTGGCCATTAATGGCGCATTAGTGGTGCGCCATTAGTGCCACGCCATTAGTATATTTTACTAATGGCGCACCACTGGTGCGCCATTAGTATCTGGTATACTAATGGCAGACCTCAGATGAGCTATTAGTATATACAACAGTGCGCAATTAGTATGCCTCCCAGGGGGCCATGTATACCCAGGTGCTTTGGCATACTAATGGCGCACAACAACAAGATGCGCCATTAGTAACTTTGTCATACTAATGGCGCACTATTTAATGATGCGCCATTAGTAACTTTGGCATACTAATGGCGCACTGTTTAATGATGCGCCATTAGTATCCTTTGGCATACTAATGGCGCACTGTTATGTGATGCACCATTAGTATGAATATTAGTAACTTTGACAGACCTCGTTTTCCATACCTTCAGCAGCGGCTCTGGCGCCTTTCGCTTCTTTCCCGGCTCTGGCACCTTTTGCTTCTTTCCCGGCAGTGGGCAGTCTTTCCAATTTTTCAACAGCTTGTCTATTTCCTCGCCGCTCCTCGTACACGGGCGTTTTCGGGGTTCGGTTTCACCATCGAACAGATCCTTGCGTTTCCTCCACGGGTCATCATCGCGAAGCCACCTTCGATGTCCTATGAACACGGTTTTCGAAGACCCGGGATCTCTATCTAGATGGCGATACGTTGTGTCATCCATGCACCTTACGCATCCATAAAATCCGTGGACTACCTGCCCCGCGAGATATCCGTAATCGAGATAGTCGTGCACCGTCGTGGCAGTGCGGCTCTCATAGGGAAATATTCTTTCTCTGCGGCCCCACGATTGGCTGGCGTTTTCCACAGCGTGTCAAGCTCCTCTTTCAGCAGCCCTAGATACAGATTGATGTCGTTTCCTGGTTGTTTCGCCCTTCAATTATCATACTCATGTGAATGTACTTCCCTTGATGCACAACCTGTGGGGAAGGTTGTACATCCACACAAACACATGCCAGGTGCTATGTGTGCTTCTCCGCTGCCAAACAGATTGACTCCATCGGTGCTCGCGCCAAAGATGATGTTCCTTGGATCGCTCCCAAATTCGGGTCTTGAAGTTCAACGCTTGCCACCGCTCGCATCCTTAGGGTGACTCAGCATCTTGTCTTTTTATCTATCTCCGGATCATTTGCGCCATCTTCTCGCTTCTTCTCCTCCCTATCCGCTGCGTCGACGCAGGAGCTTTGCTACCTTACGGTCATGAAATACCGCTGCACGAGCGAGTGATCAGAAAGTACCACACCACTTTTCGAGGATCTTTCTTCCTCTTCTTGTATCGAGTGACGCCGCACACCGGACATATGGTAGACTCCGCGTGCTCGTCCTGATAAATGATGCAATTGTTCATGCACACATGGTATTTCACATGCGGTAAATCCAGAGGACACACGATTTTCTTCGCCTCCTCCAAACTGGTCGGGCACTTGTTCCCCTTGGGAAGACGTTCGTGCCAGAATGACATGTTCTCGTCGAAGCATGCTTCGGTCATTTTGTGTTTTACCTTCATCTCCAGAGCATCTCAAGAGCCATGAGCGTTACTTTATGGCGGGTATCCTCAGGCCTGCATCCTTCATACAATGGAGTAACCGCGTCTAACTCAAGTTGATCCATCTTGGCTTTCTCTCGGCGGCAGCTCTTGCGTTATCCGCTCGCTTGAGAAGCAGCTCTTGAATATGAGGGTCCTGCACCCAGCCCATCGATGGTCCAGATCGTCGCTCCGCCGCATCATCATCTTCATGATCATGCCCATCGCCCTGCCTCCGCATCTTCCTCATCCTCATGTCCTGCATCTTCTACATGATGACTGTGTACAGCATCACCGTCGTGATCATCTCCTGGGGATTCTTCGTCTTCTCGCCCGCCCGAGCCGTGGTGGTTGTCTTTCTGCCCTTCCTCATTTCTTGCCCGGCCCCCATGGACGACTTCGTAGTCATCTTCATCACCTTGCCACCGATAGCCATCCATGAAACCACGCAAGAGCAGGTGGTCCCGCACCTGCCCGGAATCCGGGTCCGCAATAAGGCTCTTTAGCTTGCATCTTTGACACGGACATCTTATCTTGGTCTCGTTCTTTTGAAGCATCTCGGCCTTCACGGACCTCAAAAATCTATTCATGATGCCTTCGGTCATTGTGCGGACCATGGTCGCTCATGGGTAGAGCAAAACGATATTTTAGAACCAAGAAAAATTTGGCATGACTTTCCTAAAAATAGGACCAAAAGAATGCTTAATGCCAAAATTCTACTAAACGGAAATGAATCAACATTCCGCAAAATATTGGCAACTATCGCATTTCAAATACCGGTACACCTCCAAACACAAACACATATGCAACACCACAAACATGTGCAACACCACGAACATACATAGATCTAGCTATGCCATAAAAAGTGCATGTGCACATTGTTGTAGGGAGAACAACATAAATATAGCTTCCCCCCTTACTTACCTATCAAAACAAGGTAATTTAACCACTTAATTTGAATGAACCTATGGTGGAAATGAGGTGAAAAAGAGGAGGCACCCGAGACAAGGAGGAGGTGGAGAGAATGAAGTGGGGAGAAAGTGAGTGTGGGTAGGAGAGGCTGTCCAAAATATCTTGTTGCTGCCCACTTACTAATGGCGCACCAACTCTAAATGCGCCATTAGTAATCCAGGTTACTAATGGCGCACCTTCTGGTGGTGCGCCATTAGTAGTTTTGCAAAAAAAAATACTAATGGGGCACCGTTCTACAGTGCGCACGGTGGAACAGTGCGCCATTAGTAGTTTTGCAAAAAAAGGAATAAAAATATAATTAAAAAACAACATTAGTGGCGCACTTTCGGCAGTGCGCCATTACTAGTTACAACTAGTAATAGCGATTGAGTCTGGATCGCCATTAGTATGTTTGGACAGGCGCACTAGTTCAAAAAATTTGATACTAATGGCGCACCTTGGGCCAAGTCGCCATTAGTAGTTTCAACTATAATGGCGATCGAAGGTGGTGCGCATTAGTATATACTAATGGCGCACCGCTTGTCTGATGCGCCATTAGTGTCAATCCCATCTATAGCCCTTTTTCTAGTAGTGTATTACTAGAGGAAATAATGCGTACGCACATGCATGCAGTGCTTCCACCCCGGGTACACACATGCATGCACCTACTCCACTCTATAGTACATCGACAGAAAATTGTGGACTTGATTGCGGTTACCACGCCCTAATTAATTGAGCATTAAACCAAACGCGTCTAAAGTCTCTTTGGTGGTGGAAATGCATTGAGAGAAATGCATCAGAATGAAGCACGCCCTGTAAACTGTGACGGAGGGAGGAGTAGTATGACGGTGCAAAACTAAGTACGCGTATGGCCAGTCGGTCAACGCATCTCCTCTTGGCATATCACTGACATGTGGGACCGAAGTGTGAGCAAACCGATCTCAATTGATGGCAAAATGGCCAACCCTCCGTTCCTTGAGAAAGACGAGGAGCGAGAACACACAGACAGGCTCGCACGGAGGCCAAGATATATTCAAGCATGGTTGATTGATATCATCATTACATGTTTGATGTTTTTTAATACTATACTATTGGGCTGTCATTTTCCGCCCTTCTGCCGAATAAATGTGTGCCTTATCAGAGATTAAAATAAAATAAGAGTACAGACGCTCAACCATGCGGTTCTAGAAGTAGTAGTACTCGTACTACTAAACCTTGCGCTTGGCTCTTCGCCTCTTCGTGAAGTCGAACAATGATGGTACTCCGCATGTTGGGTACTATAGTGTATGCCTCTGGCAATCTGACACCGAATGAACTGATGCATGTCCACCACCTGGGCGAGGGTAGGTTGCATTAGTCAAAAGGCGTAAGCGAGCTTCACCTTGTCCTGCAAGCTTCTCCTTGTTCTGCGAGTTGACGGGACACACCAAAAAGTAGTGCTAGTCCATACTCCCTCCTTTCCGGTTAATATGGCTTAATCCTTTTTGCGGGTAAATGAGAGAGATTTATTCATATATAAGCATTCTTAGGACGATCCGCCAAGAGACTGGTCACTAGGAAGAAAGGTACCCCGCAAAAAAAGAAGAAGGAAGCGAGGTGTTTCATCAAGCCAGCTCTCGGCCACATTTGAAGTGCAACAAGCACGGTTCGCACAAAGATGCACCGCAAGGTTTGCTGACCTGTTTACATGCTGAATAACAAAAAAGAGGAAATATTACTGAGCGCTCTTATTTGTAACAGGATATGAGCCAGAATTAGGCGAGAATTGTGGCGAGTGTTCCATGCAATCAGCTTCCATTATCACATGCGAGAACCCTCGAAGAGAACCAAATGTGTTGAAGATTTCCTCATTTTTAAAATATAATAAGAGTGCAGATGCTCCTCCATCCGGTTCCTAGTAGTATAGTACATACCTCTATAGACTATAGTAGTAGTACAAGTACTAGCAAACTTTTCGCTTGGTTGTTCGCCTCTTCGGAAGTCGAACAATAATAGTATTGGTATAGTGTATGCTTCTGGCAATCTGACACCGAATTAACTGTTGCACGTCCACCGCCTGAGCGAGGGATAGCTTGCATTAGTCAAAAGTTTCTCCTTGTCCTGTGAGCCACCGCGTGCAAGCTTCTCCCGTCCTGCAGGCTTCTCCTCGTTCGGCAAGTTGACGAGACACAACAAAGTAATGCTAGTCCACACTGCCTCCTCTCCGGTTAATATGGCTTAATTTCAAACGAGATGAATACACTGTCTGTCACTGTATATTTGTAAAAATACGGTCAGTGGACTTCATACTATGCTCATTGCGCTCAATATATACATTTTCCGGTGTTTATACGGTCGCTAGCTCACCCTGGCTGAGTATGTGTGTGCATGCACGTGTAGGTTGAGCACTTGAGCGTGACCGTGTGCTCGCCCCTGTTCAAGAATTCGTCCGATTAACCAGTTAACTTGCCGAATAATCCCTACTCGTAGGGTCACCGAGTAGCCGATAAACCGATAAATCGTCCGATTAATTGATTAAATGGCTGATTAACTTGCTGATTAGCCTACTAATCCCCTACTCGCCAGCCAACCGAGCAGCTACCAGTTAACGATTTCCTCAACAATACTGCTCAGACATGCATGCATTAGGGCGTCGCGCGTGTTTTTGCGTCCATGTGTACGTGTAACTATTGCATGCATGCATGAGGTTGTAGTCCCTTACATTCACATGTTCATAAGTCAATGCTTTGTCAAAATGTTGCATGCAAGGTTTAATCATTCGTTGTTCACGCATGCATTCCCGATATTAATACATTGGTAAAGACAATTTTCTTGAGGAAAACGAGCCCATGAATTGATTACAAAGGGGACCAATAAGCCAGGATGGAGGGAGTACCAGTAGTGAACCGGAAGGAGGGAGTAGGGACTAGTAGTACAGTAATACGTAACAACGTGCAGTAACAAAATTCCTCTATGCACATCATGTCTACGTTAAATGCAAGAAAATAGAGATAAGTACAAGTGAGACTCAGGAACGGTCATACACGTAGGGGGTACGTGTAGGGGCCACTAAGGAGCAGTCAAATCACACAGTAAGTTAGCAGGAAGAAGCAACCATCATTTCACTCTTCAATGACACGTACGCAATATAAAATGGTTGATATGGAGTGAAAAGGAAAACCACTATATATACTAGCAGGACCCTAAGCTACAAGCCTGCTTGCTTGTGTTACTCTCTTCACAAGCATAGAATGACGGTGGCCACACTGCTGGTCACATATCCGGCCTAATCCCACAACTGGGGGAAGGGAACAATGTTCTGCGTAGACGCGGCCGACATCAGCAAGGGAGAAAACCCACAGTTGGTGCATCCCAATCGGGGGTCCCCATGGTATGGGTTGATGCTGCATCCCAACCACCATTATAGCTACAGCCCAATGTCCCAGGTAGTACATCTTCCTTTTCGAGCCGGCTTGCTCCACTGCCGCAACTCCCCACGTAGCTCCATCTGCATGTCGATCTTTCTCTACTTCTACTGGCTTTTATTTGTGATGAGTTTATGTCTCATGAACTAGTGCTAGTACTATTATTCTAATCACACTTCTTCAATATCTTTGCCATCAGGGATGCTCAGCTTGATTTTAGTGGAACTACACAAAAGCATCGTATGATCCGAGGGTGCCAGCCGTCTTTCCTTCGACAGGTTCTACCTAGCCAGGAAATTAAATCCTGTTTAGGGTTTAGGGTTTAAGTCGTAGTGACCCCATCAGTAAATTTTCTTTCGTACACGCTCTCACAACTTTTGTCTTTAGTTGTGAAGTTTGTAATTGCTATGATCTGTGAATCATTGAGATGCATCAGCATGCGTGTTGGTTTTCCTTTGTATTTGATCGAATGTTTTCACGAGGCAACCTTGGAGTAGGAATGAAAATGGAGTGGAAAGTTTCCGTTTTTCCGGAGAAAAAATGAAAACGGGGAGAAACCAACATTTTGTTTCGTTGGATCGCGCCATCGAGAAAAACCAACGTTTAAATCACGTCTGTCGCGTTCGTGTCTCACCCTCCTCCATGGCTCAACCCCACACGGTTGCTCGGCATGCCACTAACCGCAAACCAAGTATACGATAACTTTCCCGTCTGCTTGTCGATGGGTCGCGCCATGGAGTACTAGCACTACTGGAAGAGATTGATGAGTTGGGGGAGGATAGCTAGCTGTAGCGCGGACTCCCAAGAACTTTTTACATGCATGTTGTGGCCGGCTATTGCGACCTTTGAACATGGAGTACTCGCGTGCACCGGGAAGCGTTGTGGGCGACACTCTCTCGGCCGGCGCGCCGCTTGAATGTCGGCGCCAGTGAGAGGTCGCGTCCGCTCTGGCCGAGCATGAATGCGGCACTGACCGTTTCGGGCGGGAAGCACGCACGGGTGATGAAGAGGGTTTGGGTTGGTCAGGAGCGGGCGTGGCAGCGGTCCAGACGCCCGGAAACAAGAGATATTGTATGTTAATATTGCTGCGTATATAATTAACAACGTAAATAATGTGCTAGTTGGACAAATATGAATGGAGATGGAGATGGAGATGGAATTTTATGTAAACACATATATGCATGTCTATGTCTATGTGTGTGTGCACGATGACTCTTGCGACCTAGAAGCGGGGGCATGTTTTTGATCGAGTTTTCTTTCTTGGTACGTTAAAAAATTGTCCGCCTGTTTTTGTTTCTTTTTTCTAGGAATGCGCGTATTCTATTTAAAACCACAGCTATGGAGAGATTTTTTACTCCATTATAGCCTCTTGTTTGATAGGGTTTCTCGCGTCTCGCTCTCTAACCCTCTCCATATCAAAACAAGATTACAGTGTCCACTCTATCTCTCTCCCCACCGGTGGTCACAGACCCGGTCGAATCCCGTCCGCTGCGGGAGGTGAGCCGGTGCAGCGTTGACGTTGTCACCGTCGGTGATGGAGGAAGCCGATGCGCACCGTCCTCTCGGAGCCGGCGCTGGCGCGAACAAAGGTCCTCCGTGCCCTTGTTCGCTACCATCGTGTGGGCAGATCCAGCCCGCCTGCCTAAGCGACATCTCGCCCACCTGATGTATAACTTCTTGTTCTGGTCTAGCTCCCCAGGTCGCTGCATGCGGGTTTTCTTCTATGCGACTACTCCCCAGCTCCCCATGTATAGTAGCTAGGGTTCGTTGGCTGGTCCAACATCACCTACTATTATAGAGGAAATGCCACTCAAAAAGTTGTCCTGATTTATGCCTCGGTGGAGGTATACATGTTGTTTCGACAAAAAGTACATGGTGGTTGTGCGGTCATTGTCCATATGCTCCTATTGCTGCTGCTAATCTAATACTATCACTGGTTAAATGAAGAAATGCTATTTTTTTCTCGGTATCCTGGTTTTGTTCCCATAAAGATAATCATGATGCTTCTGTTTGTTGGTGTAATTTTCATTAATTCTTATTGACAATTGAGATGTCGTTGTTAATCTTGTACCATTGCCAAAACAAAGTAACAACACTATATCCCTTTTTTATATTTTTGCAAACAGCGATGCGTAATTCCATACCCGGGCATGTCTTCCTCAATATTAGTGGAACTGAACAAAATTGGATGGCCATTGTTGTTCCACCTCACTGTCCTCTGCCACGTGGTTCTTCCTTCCTCGAGCTTGATTACTGAGATGAAACAGACCACAGTGAGGATTGGTCGAACTTCATAGGTGCCTCACCCAAACATGATGCCAAATGGATGATGCATCACCACGATGACCGATCGATGGTCATGGTTGCACCTCATGGTTTCATCGACTGGTCAAGCTGATCGATTTTCAACGAAAAACAAGTTGTCTTCCATCACTGCTCCTTGCTTGTTACCCACAAAGATGATATCCTTCATTAGTTCACCTTGGTTGCGTTGGAGACACAGTCGTCTTTCACATTGGTGCAATTTTATCACACTATTGGCTATGAACCAAATGTTTCCTCGAAGAAGGATCGATGTTGGTACTAAGAGCATAAGTTTTGTATTGATTTCTAAGCCTTCTCACAACTTTTTCTTCAGCTCCCCTGTAATTTTATTTGTCCAGCTATTAACTTTGATTAAAAAATGGTGTGGACTAAAAACCCGGATGGACGTAGTAGCCCTCCATTTTTATTTACTTCTCATCTCAGATTTGACTGAAGTCAAACTTCGTAAAGTTTGACCAAGTTTAGGCCGAACACAACAAACCATAATTATTGAGAGAGGGCAAACTGTACATACTCTCAAACCTTTCCGATAATTGAAATTAAAATTCTTTATTTGTACACACTCTCACACGTTTCCGATAATTTGGCGCATGTGGGGTTGTTCACTTAGGGGGCGTTTGGTTTGTTAGTTGTCCATGGGTGGATGAGGGATAGCCATATTTTAGGATGATACCAGCCGTTTGTAAGAGAGGATACGGTGGATATGAGCAGCCATGTTTAGCGAATATTCCGTCTAAAACCTGTTTGACGAGAGCCGCCAGATTCTGGCGGACGAGGGCGGCCACCCACGCTCTCGTCGCTGAAATGTTTTCCCCCGTTTCTTAACTCCCAAGTAGTATCCTCTAATGAGCAGGCACTCACCGTCTTAACTGTGGGGAACTCCAGTAGGTCTGTGAGTGACATGCTAATGGGCAGGTAGCTAGCCAACAATGGCTTGGTGGTCTAGCGCACATGGAACCGCCGAAGGGAGCGCACAAATATCTCGGGTTGTCATGCTTCTTCTGTACTAGTATGTGCTTAGGCCAACAACACCAAGAGCACTGAATATTCTGAAGAGATGTTCGTCTTGTTCGTGAATACAACATGTTTGGTTTTAATTTCATTATTGGCAAACCATCAATTTTTCTGAAATTCTTTGAATGGAATATGTGCCCATTTATGAAAATACATATTTCATGTAACAGGGGTTATCTTACAACTCTAAAAAAAAGGTCAACACAACAACATATTGCTACCTCTTGAGCACTGCGTTGGTTTTCCCTTGAAGAGGAAAGGTTGATGCAGCAAAGTAGCATAAGTATTTCCCTATTTTTGAGAACCAAGGTATCAATCCAGTAGGAGACTCCTCACAAGTCCCTCGTACCTACACAAACAAAGAAGAACCTCACAATCAACGCGATAAAGGAGTTGTCAGTCCCTTCACGGCCACTTGCGAAAGTGTGATCTGATAGAGATAATAAGATAAGATAAATATTTTTGGTATTTTATGATATAGATTGGAAAGTAAAGATTGCAAAATAGAGTAGATAGGAAACTTATATGATGGAAGATAGACCAGGAGGCCATAGGTTTCACTAGTGGCTTCTCTCAAGATAGCATAAGAAATACGGTGGGTGAACAAATTACTTTCGAGCAATTGAAAGAAAAGTGCATAGTTATGAGATTATCTAGGCAAGATCATGTATATAGGCATCACGTCTGCGACAAGTAGACCGACTCCTGCCTGCATCTACTACTATTACTCCACACATCGAACGCTATCCATCATGCATCTAGAGTATTAAGTTCATAAGAACAGAGTAACACATTAGGCAAGATGACATGATGTAGAGGGATAAACTCAAGCAATATGATATAAACCCAATCTTTTTATCCTCGATAGCAACAATACAATATGTGCCTTGCTGCCCCTGTTGTCACTGGGAAAGGACACCGCAAGATTGAACCCAAAGCTAAGCACTTCTCCCATTGCAAGAAAGATCAATCTAGTAGGCCAAACCAAACTGATAATTCGAAGAGACTTGCAATGATAACCAATCATACATAAAATAATTCAGAGGAGATTCAAATATTTATCATAGATAAACTTGATCATAAACCCACAATTCATCGGATCTCGACAAACACACCGCAAAAGAGTTACATCAAATAGATCTCCAAGAAGATCAAGGAGAACTTTGTATTGAGATTCAAAGAGAGAGAAGAAGCCATCTAGCTAATAACTATGGACCCGAAGGTTTGTGGTAAACTACTCACAACTCATCGGAGAGGCTATGGTGTTGATGTAGAAGCCCTCCATGGTCGATCCCCCCTTTGGCAGATCGCCCATGAAGGCTCCAAGATGGGATCTCGTGGATACAGAAGGTTGCGGCGGTGAAAATAGGTTTTTGTGCTGCTCTCAGATATTTTCGGGGTACGTAGATATATATAGGCGAAGGAGGTAGGTTAGGGGAGCCACGAGGGGCCCACGAGGGTGGGAGGCGTGCCTTGCACCCTCGTGGCCGCCTTAGCTGCTTCTTGACGTCCACTCCAAGTCTCCTGGATTGTGTTTGCTCCAAAAAGATCGCTCCCGAAGGTTTCATTCCATTTGGACTCCGTTTGATATTCCTTTTCTTCGAAACACTAAAATAGGCAAAAAAAAATAGCAATTCGGGCTGGGTCTCCGGTTAGTAGGTTAGTCCCAAAAATGATATAGAAGTGTAAAGTAAAGCCCATAAACATCAAAAACGGATAATATAATAGCATGGAACAATCAAAAATTATAGATACACTGGAGACGTATCAAGCATCCCCAAGCTTAATTCCTGCTCGTCCTCGAGTAGGTAAATGATAAAAATAGAATTTTTGATGTGGAATGCTACCTAGCATATTTCTCAATGTAATTTTATTTATTGTGGCATGAATGTTCAGATCCAAATGATTCAAGATAAAAGTTCATATTGACATGAAAACAATAATACTTTAAGCATACTAACAAAGCAATCATGTCTTCTCAAAATAACAAGGCTAAAGAAAGCTATCCTTACAAAATCATATAGTCTGGCTATGCTCTATCTTCATCACACAAAGTATTTAATCATGCACAACCCCGATGACAAGCCAAGCAATTGTTTCATACTTTAGTATTCTCAAACTTTTTCAACTTTCACGCAATACATGAGCGTGAGCCATGGACATAGTACTATATGTGGAATAGAATGGTGGTTGTGGAGAAGACAAAAAAAAGGAGAAGATAGTCTCACATCAACTAGGCGTATCAACGGGCTATGGAGATTCCCATTAATAGATATCAATGTGAGTGAGTAGGGATTGCCATGCAACGGATGCACTAGAGCTATAAGTGTATGAAAGCTCAACAAAAGAAACTAAGTGGTTGTGCATCCAACTTGCTTTCTCACGAAGACCCAGGGCATTTTGAGGAAGACCATCATTTGAATATACAAGCCAAGTTCTATAATGAAAAATTCCCACTAGTATATGAAAGTGACAACATAGGAAACTCTCTATCATGAAGATCATGGTGCTAGTTTGAAGCACAAGTGTGGTAAAAGGATAGTAACATTGTCCATTCTCTCTTTTTCTCTCTTTTTTTGGTGGGCTTCTTTGGCCTCTTTTTTTATTTGGGCTTCTTTGGCCTCTTTTATTTTTTTGTAAAGTCCAAAGTCTCATCCCGACTTGTGGGGGAATCATAGTCTCCATCATCCTTTCCTCACTTGGGACAATGCTCTAATAATGAAGATCATCACACTCTTATTTACTTACAACTCAACACTTAGACCAAAATATTACTCTATGTGGATGCCTCCGGTGGTGTACCGAGATTTGCAATGAATCAAGAGTGACATGTATGAAAGAATTATCAAGGTGGCTTTGCCACAAATATGATGTCAACTACATGATCATGCAAAAGCAATATGACAATGATGGAGCGTGTCAAAACAACGGAACGGTGGAAAGATTCATGGCAATATATCTCGGAATGGCTATGGACATGCCATAATTAGGTAGGTATGGTGGATGTTTTGAGGAAGGTATATGGTGGGTGTATGGTCCGGCGAAAGTTGCGCGGCACAAGAGAGGCTAGCAATGGTGGAAGGGTGAGAGTGCGTATAATCCATGGACTCAACATTAGTCATAAAGAACTCATATACTTATTGCAAAAATCTACAAGTCATTAAAAAAAGTACTACGCGCATGCTCCTAGGGGGATAGATTGGTAGGAAAAGACCATCGATCGTCCCCGACCGCCACTCATAAGGAAGACAATCAATAAATAAATCATGCTCCAACTTCATCACATAATGGTTCACCATACTTGCATGCTATGGGAATCACAAACTTCAACACAAGTATTCCTCAAATTCTCAACTACTTAACTAGCATGACTCTAATATCACCATCCTCATATCTCAAAACAATTATCAAGCATCAAATTGATCATAGCATCCAATTCACTTTCTATGATAGTTTTTACTATACCCAACTTGGATGCCCATCATTCTAGGACCAATTTTATAACCATAGTAAATACCATGCTGTTCTAAAAGACTCTCAAAATAATGTAAGTGAAGCATGAGAGATCAATAATTTCTACAAAATAAAACCACCGCCGTGCTCTAAAAAGATATAAGTGAAGCACTAGAGCAAAATTGCCTAGCACAAAAGATATAAGTGAAGCACATAGAGTATTCTAATAAATTCCGAATCATGTTGTGTCTCTCCCAAAAGGTGTGTACAGCAAGGAAGATTGTGGTAAACTAAAAAGCAAAGACTCGTATCATACAAGACACTCCAAGCAAAACACATATCATGTGGCGAATAAAAATATAGCTCCAAGTAAAGTTACCGATAGACGAAGACGAAATAGGGGATGCCTTCCGGGGTATCCCCAAGCTTAGGATTTTGGTTGTCCTTGAATTATCTTGGGGTGCCATGGGAATCCCCAAGATTAGGCTCTTGCCACTCCTTATTCCATAGTCCATCAAATCTTTACCCAAAACTTGAAAACTTCACAACACAAAACTCAACAGGAAATCTCATGAGCTCCGTTAGTGCAAGAAAGAAAAACCACCACTTAAGGTATTGTAATGAACTAATTCTTTATTTATATTGGTGTTAAACCTACTGTATTCCAACTTTTCTATGGTTCATACCCCCTGAGGGAGTCCTGGATTAGGGGGTATCCGGACATCCGGACTATACACTTTGGCCGCACTGTTGGACCATGAAGATACAAGACTCAAGACTTCGTCCCGTCTCCGGATGGGACTCTCCTTTGCGTGGAAGACAAGCTTGGCGATCCGGATATTAGATTTCCTTCTTTGTAACCGACTCTGTGTAAACCCTAGCCCCCTCCGATGTCTATATAAACCGGAGGGTTCGGTCCGTATAGGGACAATCATAATCATCATAGGCTAGCTTCTAGGGTTCAGCCTATATGATCTCGTGGTAGATCAACTCTTGTAATACTCATATCATCAAGATCAATCAAGCAGGAAGTAGGGTTTTACCTCCATCGAGAGGGCCTGAACCTGGGTAAAACATCGTGTCCCTTGTCTCCTGTTACCATTAGCCTTAGACGCACAGGTTGGGACCCCCTACCTGAGTTCCGCCGGTTTTGACACCGACATTGGTGCTTTCATTGAGATTTCCTCTGTGCTGTCGCCGCAAGGCTCGATGGCTCCATCAATCATCAACAACAACGTGGTCCAGGGTGAGACTTTTCTCCCCGGACAGATCTTCATGTTCGGCGGCTTCACACTGCGGGCCAATTCACTTCGCCATCTGAAGCAGATCGATAGCTACGCCCCTGGCCATCAGGTCAGGTTCGGAAACTTGAACTACATGGCTGATATCCGCGGAGACTTTTTCTTCGATGGATTTAGGCCTACGCCAGGAGCGCCGAACAGTCACGATGAGCACGGCTTAGACCTGATGTCGGAACATACTCGAGATATCGCACCTGCAGGAGCTCCGGACCTAAATCCGGGGCAGATTGCGTCGTCCGAGGACGGGTGGATGGACTCCGCCCCGGAGGCTGCACACTCATCGGCGGTAGAGCCGAACACAGACTTCACCCCCAAGGAAGTCTGTGTCTCCGGACCCCCGGACTTGCGTCCGGCTGTAGGTTCCAGACCGCGCGCCCCCGAGCCTGCCGATTCTGGTTGGGCTCCGGTAATGGAATTCACCGCTGTGGATATATTCCAGCACTCGCCCCTCGGCGACATGCTGAATTCACTAAGGTCTCTTTCTTTGTCAGGAGACACTTAGCCGAACTATGTCCGGTTTGAGGGGGAAGAAGGCGATGAAGAAATTCGTCCCCCACCCACCACCCACTGCATAGCCACTGTCGACGATGTAACAGACATGCTTGACTTCGACTCCGATGACACCAACGGTACAGAAGTTGGCGCAGGGGACGATTCTGAACCACCGCCCACGGGGCGTTGGACCGCCACCCCATCATATGATATATACATGGTGGACAAGCCTAAGGAGGACGATGGCGACAAAGCAAAGGATAAAACCCCCGGACAAAAGCCAAAACAACGGCGGAGACGCCGCTCTAAGTCCAGCCATAGTAAAAACAACGATAACAGCGCTAGAAGGATCGACACCCCAGACAACTCCAAAGGCAACAACGACCATATGGACCCAGCGATGGCGCAGGATGAGCTAGGTCACGCCAAACACAGCCCGGAGCAGATGCCCGATCACAGTGATCCCGAGGGCCGAACTCATCAACCCGCCCCGGGAGAGGAGAACAGTCCAGACGACAATGCATTCATCATCCCGGAAAAACGTTTGGAACGAGATAACCTCCATAGAAAGCTTATGGCCACTGCGAGAAGTCTAAAGAAGCAGAAGCAAAGGCTTAAGGTCGCACTGGAAACGCTCAATCGCAGATGGAATAAAGTGCTAGAAACTGAAGAAAAATACGGCGATGATCGCCACACAAAGAGCTATCCAAAGCGCAAGCTGCTGCCAAAATTCGACGATGAGGCTGTTCCACCGAAGAACAATACGGCTAGTAGGCCGGACTAACCACTTCATGACCGCAAGAGAGCAGCTACTGACGCCGCACATGATTTACGTGAGCTCCTGGATAAAAAAGTCGGCGCGACCAGGTCCATTTATGGACCTAGGGGACACGCTCTGGTGCAGGATCATGGTCACCAAAACGATCAGACTTATCAACTACCATTTTGGAATCAGCACCTGTAACATCCCAAATTTTCAATTTGGCATGTTATACACAGGTCATCCATGCATATCATATTTTATTTCATTTTCATTTGCTATCCTCGAAATCC
Source organism: Aegilops longissima (assembly GCA_021605205.1). Taxonomy (NCBI): domain Eukaryota; kingdom Viridiplantae; phylum Streptophyta; class Magnoliopsida; order Poales; family Poaceae; genus Aegilops; species Aegilops longissima. Next base: position 592,139,361 of record CM038681.1, on the reverse strand, counting down.
TAAGCAACTCAAGGACCCTCTGAGAGAGTTGGGGATTTTCCGATTTTTCATATTTGAATTTTATCAAATAATGAAAGGCGAGAAATTGGATTTTATAATTTTTCTCTCGGAAAATATTTCATGCTTAAAATAAGCGAGAGGAGATAATATGACTTCTCCAAAACTAATTGAAATACGGAGGAAAAATGCTAAAATCATTTTTGGGATTTTATTCTACTTATTTGGAATTTTATTTGCCTAGTGAAAATGTGCATATATTTAAAATTGCATTTGAGGGCCAAGAAAAGTTCATCTTGTTCTAAATATTTTATTTAGGCAAAGAAACTTGTTTTGGCATTTTAGATTTTATTTATTTTTCTAGGATTTTTACAATTTTAGTGAATGTTTTAAAAATACTCGACTGGGCTAACGGCCCACCGAGCAGCAGCCCAAGCCAAGCCGCCGCCGCCCCACCCTGCCTGCCGCCCGCTGCTGCCTGGACTCGAGTCCGAGCGGACTCCTCCTCCCGCCTTGCCCCTCCTCCAAGCCACCTCCCCTCCCTCCTTAAATAGCCCCCTCTCCCCTCCACCACCACCACCGACACCATCACCACCGCCCGCTTGGGACCGGGAAGCGAGCCAGCCGCCCGCCGCCCTTAGTCGCCGCCGCCGCCGCCTCGCGCCGTCGCCCCCCCCCTCGCCGAGCCGCCGCCCTAGCCGCCCTCGCCGCCTCGCGGACCCCGAGCCGCCGCCCGCCCCGCCGGACGATCGCCGGAGGTAGCCCCGTCGCCAGTTTTTTTTTAAAATAACCCTTCGGGTTTTTTGGAAAACCCTAGCCGTTTTTTTATTAATTTAGATCGGTTTATTTTCCTGGTTTATGTATTTTTCGAGCGTTCACCCATTCGTTCGTTTTTACGAACATGTTTGTCGTTTAGTTTCTGCTAACGAACGTTCGTTCGTTTAGCCATTCGTCGTTTTCTTTTATCGGATTTATTCCACGGTTATTCCAAATTCGATTTCTGAACCAATGTTCAAATTAGTATAACTTTTCGCTCGTTTATCGGAATCAGGCGATTCAAGCGCCTGGAGTTTCATCTCGAAACCCTCTTTCCGAATAGTCAACTTAAACCAGTTTTTATATTTGTAAAATTTGACTCTAGTCCAGATTAGTAAACGGACCTTGTTTTTTTCTCGCCGTTTAAGTTTCGTTGTTCCGTTTGGTTCGATTATTTTGCAAACCGGAGTTCTTAAGTTGAACTCTCCGGTCAACCTCTTTCAGTTGAAGTTTCGTTTGTGCATCTTTGTTTGTTACTTATGTATGTATTGTTTGCTTGCGATAGAATTCCCGGAGAGCGAAGCGTGTTACTACGAGTCTCTAGGATTCACGGATCGTCAGCAAGGCAAGTAACACTTGATCATACCATTTCATACCCAGTTTTTGTGCATTAGCTCAATCCTCAAAACATTGCATGATTAGGATGTCATTAATTTGTGGGTTGGGAAGTAGATGATGAGGTAGGAACCTATCGTCCTGTTACTATCAAACCCTTGGGAGTTACTTCTACGTTATGCTTATGTTGCCATGCTATGCTCGTAGACGTGGTTTGGGTTTGAGGGATATTCACGACAGATGTGAGATTTTTAATTAATGGTTTACTTTAAGGTGGCAACTTAAATACACATCTGGGTGGATTGAGGCACCTGGGGAACCCAGTGTTGTCTATTTTATTTTTGGAAATCCCGGGGTACCCGTGTGATCTTCCTATGGACCGCCACCCAGGCTCAAAGAGAACTGAGATTATTCATGCTAGAAACTTCCGTGTGCAGCCACAAGCTATTATGGGCTCTAGCATAGTTGAGTAAGTTACGTGAAGCTTTCGAAGAGGTAGATCAGCAGGTAGTGGGTTTTATAGGTTTGGTATGATCTATCCGGAGTAGATAGTTAATGTTTCTGAAAGACTGTGTCTCGGTCATCCGTCTCTCAAACACCATGCAGTGCGAGAAACCAACGGAGGCGATCGAGTCTTGTGGGGAAAAGTGCGCAAACCTCTGCAGAGTGTACAAACTAATCATGGTTAGCCGTGTCCCCGGTTATGGACAATTCTGAGTATCTAGTACTTGAGTACTCACATGTATCTCATCACTCTAAATTAATACTGTTGGGTTGTTAATCACTTTAATTGGGATTGAGATGGGGCTATACCTTCTCAATGATGTTTCAACCACCATGATAGTTAAAAAAAATTATTCCTTTGATATAGGGAAAATTTGGCTTTATGCAAAACTGTAACCATAGAGCTTTCCACCAGCCATATATGCATGTAGTATAGCTTATTCTTTCATTACTTTCTATGTGTTACATTGCCAACATATTCCATGTGCTGACCCGTTCTCGGGCTGCAACATTTTATGTTGCAGACTTTTCAGACGAGGAGTAAGGATTGTAGGTCGTTGCCGTGCAGCTCAGTTATGCCGTTGGAGTTGATGGACTCACTTTGTCTTCCAAGCCTTCCGCTGTTATCGCATTAGATGGCCTTAATCCATATTTTTGTAATAAGTTCTCTTGTGAGACATTCGATGTAATAAGTGTGTGATTGCTACTCTGTTATAAGTCCTTCGAGTACTGTGTGTGTCAGCATTACCGATCCAGGGATGACACAGAAGCACAGAGAATTGACCATCTGAGTTCGGGTCGCTACAAGATGGTATCAGAGCACATGCTGAGTGTAGGACACGACCACTAAGATAAAACCATAGGTCACTCCTCTCTACTCATTTCTGACCCCTCTCCATTTTTCCACTCTTTAGGATGACGGAGATGAAGTACAAGTTTGCCCAACCGGATGAAGACACACCTTTCGGACGCCACTTGAAGGAAGTCACTAGGTACCTGAATATTGGAATACCAAGCTTCACCGGGACGTACAATGCCACCTTACCAGAAGAAGAATGCTGGAAGATTAAAGCTCTAGTTCCCGGAAGGACATTTGCGCCAAGCACGGAGCCCATAGTATGTGTTTTCAATGCACCAACATGGAGTTTGGGAAAGAGTATGGCAGCCCACATTACCATGGGACGCATTGGAGAAGTCTACAATAAGGAGCTTAAAGACACCATATACCAAATATGTGGGCGCCGAGACGAGAAATGGGAAGTAATGAGCACCAAGAAGGATAGATCCATTGTAGCCTACATCCAGGAACTAAACCAGCACATTCGACGTCATGAGAACCAGATGTGCGCAGACATGCTGGATTTGAAGAAGGCGAAAACTAAGATCGTCGAGCTGGAGGAAGAACTCAAGTCTACACGTGATGGATATGAGGAAGAAATCAAGATACTACTGGAGAAGAACGACGACCTAGTCAAGAAGATTGGAGTCTTCATGGGAGGACCAGCACCCAAGGAAGAGGAGCAAGAAGAGGAAGAAGATCCCGCTTGTCCAGACAACTACATCATCATCGACGACACCGACTCAGATCCAAGTGATGATGACTATGAAGACGAAGCTGGAGCAGATATCATGGAGTCTTCCACCGATCAAAATTTCTAGATGACCACCATATAGTAGTAGTATTACCCCCATGTAAACAATAGTAGTTGAGCACTTATGCGATAGTCCTAGATCGTTTTGTATGCCCTTGCTTGCTTGATTGAATGAATGTGTGTTTGCCTCATGTGCATATGGGTAGTGTTTTCTCACTAGACCTCTTTATATTCTAATCTCTCCCATCTAAACCTTCCGATGCCTCCGAGACGTGACCCCGGTTTTGTTTTCCCACCGGAGCTCACTCAGTTGATCCAACAACAGAATGCCTTGATGCAATTGCTAGTTCAGAACCAGGGCAATGCCAACAATAACAAGAACAACCCGCCGCCAGTGGACAATTTAGCCCGTTTTCTAAGGTTACAACCGCCGGTGTTTTCCAGTAGCACCGAGCCAATAGTTGCAGATGAGTGGTTGCGCCGTATTGGAAGGGAGTTAACCACCGCAGGATGCACGGATGCTGAAAGGGTGCGCTTTGCCGCACATCAATTGGATGGACCAGCAGCCGCATGGTGGGAGAATTACACGGCTACTTTTCCTATAGCCAATGTCACTTGGGACCAGTTCCAACAAGCTTTTCGCACGGCCCATGTTTCAACTGGAGCCATGCAGATAAAGAAGTGTGAGTTCCGCAACTTACGCCAGGGGAACCGTACTGTGGCTCAGTACGTGGATGAGTTTAGCAAGTTATCACGCTATGCCCCTGATGATGTGGCCACAGATGCCGCGAAGCAAGAGAAGTTTATGGAAGGGCTGAATGATGAGATGAGTATGCAGTTGATGGTGGCAACTTTCAACAACTACCAGGAGTTGGTAGATAAGGCCCTAATGATTGAAGGAAAACAGCAGCAAATTGAGAGTCGTAAGAGGAAGTATGGACAAGGGAAGTATAACTCAGGAGCTCACCAGAAGCCTCGCTTAACCCCGAACTCGGGAGGACTAGTTCATAACCATGGAGGACATAACCATACTGGAGGAGGATCGCATAATGGTGCGAAGAATGGGAATGGAAATGCAGACAACAACAATCAGAATCGCTCAAACCCAGCTACACCCGCCAAGAGAGACTTGAGCCAAGTTATTTGCTTTAAGTGCGGGAATACAGGGCACTATGCCAATGACTGCCCTGAAGGAAAGAATGGAAACGGAAATGGGAGCGCTGGGAAGAAGCCCAATCCATTCAACAAAGGACAAGTGAACCATGTCAACGTGGAGGAAGTTGAAGAGCAGCCGGACGCGGTAATAGGTAAGTTTTTGGTTCAGTCATTTACCGCTATTGTTCTTTTTGATACTGGTGCATCGCATTCATACATATCAAGGGGATTTGTGGATAAATTTAAGTTACCAACCCAGACCCTTAGGACCCCTCTTTTAGTGAGCTCGCCTGGAGCAGAGTACATGGGTAGCAAGTGGTGCACCCAGATACCCCTAATCATTGGCATGCATGTTTTTTCGTCTGACCTATTTATCTTGGAGTCACAAGGATTGGATGTGATATTAGGTATGGACTGGATGTCAAAGTATGGAGGAAGTATTGATTATGCTAGCAAATCAATATATCTTACCACCCCAGAGGGAAAAAGGATTAAGTATGTATCTAGGCACGTGCCTAGGAGGAGCCAAGTGAATACCCTCACGGGAGTTGTACAAGAGGAAGTACCGGTAGTAAAGGATTATCCAGATGTTTTCCCAAAAGAGTTACCAGGCATGCCACCGGATCGAGACATCGAGTTTCTGATAGAACTAATGCCAGGTACAGGGCCAATAGCAAAGAGACCCTATCGGATGCCCACAAATGATCTGGAGGAAATTAAGAAGCAGATCAAGGAGCTATTGGAGAAAGGTTACATTCGTAGAAGCTCATCACCTTGGGGAGCCCCAGTGCTTTTGGTGGAGAAGAAGGATAAATCCCTAAGGATGGTTGTTGCTTATCGAGCTCTGAATGAAGTAATGATAAAGAAAGGGTACCCCTTACCGATGATAAATGATCTGTTTGATCAGTTGCAAGGAGCTAAGGTGTTTTCTAAGATTGATCTACAATCAGGATACCATCAGTTGAAGAACCGAGAGAAGGATATACCAAAGACAACATTCACCACACGATATGGATTATATGAGTATACGGTCATGTCGTTTGGACTGACTAACGCCCCTACCTATTTCATGAGTATGATGAACAAAGTGTTCATGGAGTATTTGGACAAGTTTGTTGTGGTGTTCATCGATGATATTATGGTTTACTCGAAGAACAAAGAGGAGCACGCAGAACACCTACGTTTGGTTCTTGAGAAACTCAGAGAACACCAGTTATACGACAAATTCAGCAAGTGCGAGTTTTGGTTGAAGGAAGTTGGATTTCTTGGGCATGTTATATCAGGAGAAGGTATAGTAGTAGATCCCAGTAAAATTCAGTCAGTCACTGAATGGTTGGCACCCACTTCAGTCGGCCGGATTCGCAGTTTCCTTGGACTGGCAGGATATTATCGGAGATTCATTGAAATTTTTTCCAAGATTGCTAAACCAATGACAGAATTGCTAAAGAAGGATACCAAGTTCAAATGGACAGAGGAATGTGAGACAATGTAACATCCCAAAATTCTAAATTTTGGACTGTTATAAACATATAGATAGTTTTGATTTATCGTTTGATTGATTGACTGAAATTGAGTGAAATTCGAAACTTTTTGAAGGTTAAATGAGAGGGAATAAAAGGACTTTCCCAAACTTTCATTTTGCTTTTATGATCTCCGGGAATTCAAATTCTTTTCATCACAAAAACCCTGGAGAGAAGATGACATGACTTCTTCCATTTATTTAAATGACAAGGGGTGTTGAAAATATTTGAATTTCATTTGGAAAATATTTCAATTCTGAAACTTTATGCAACTCAATGATTTTCATGAGCGAAGATAAAATGACTTCTTCAAAACATATGAAATATGAGTTGGGAGTTCAAAGAATTAAATTCAAAGTTCTTTTGAAATTATTTTTTCAATTTGGAGTTATTTGAGTTTTATTCAAATTATTTTTCTCCAAAATAAAATACATGGAAAATAGGGTAACATGATTCCCTACAACCTAAAATTGAGAGGAATAAATTTGAATTCATTTTGGTATTTTTAAAATGAGTTTTATTGGATTTTATTAGAGCTGAAGCACTCTTTGCTTTATTTAAATTTGTGTGTATTTTATTTAATGCTATAATAATGTCCATGTTGTAGAAAATCTATTTCTGCAAATTTTGGTATATTATATGCCTATATAAAATTTTTTATTTATTTTTGTTTTGTTGTCTCTGTCAAAAAAAAATTCGCTGCGCCCCGCCGGGCCAAGGGCCAAGGCCCAAGGCCAAGCCAGCGGCCGGCCGGCCAAGGCCAACGCCCAAGCGCGCACAGGGAGCCAGGAGGGAGCCGCTCCTTTCCTTTTCCTTTTCCTTTTCCTTTCCTAGTAGGACTCTTTTCCTACTTCCGTTTATTCCGATTTGTTTCTAGATCTTTTCCCTTTTGTTTCCTAATCCTAGCCTATTTCTTGTCCCCTACCCCAAGCAAAACCCTCCCTCCCAATATAAATACCCAAGCACCCCCCCTCCAACACATCAAACCAACACCTCTCCTCTCCTCTCCGCAGCAGCAGCAGTGCAGCACCACCGCCGCCGCTTGCCACCGCCGCCGCCAAGTGCTGCCGCCGCGCCCTCGACCTCTCCTGAGGTTTATATGATCTCCTCTCCACCGTCCCGTAATCTCCTTTCCTCTAGGAGCAACCGCAACATCGGAATCCGATCTTCTTCCCCAACTCCGACGACTACTCCGGTGAGATCCACGAAATCCCGTAATTCATTTTTTTCAGAAAATAGCAATCTTAGAAAATTCATATCTTTTAGAGTTTTTAGTATTTTTGAGTGATTCCAATTGATATGGGTCACAAATTTGCTGAAGTTTCAGTTAGTGTCTCTGGATTTCAAATTTGAGTAGTTTAAATTTGAATTTGATAAATTTTGTTCAGATTAGTATTTTGGCCATAACTTGAGTTTAAAAATAGGTTTTTAATTAATTCTTTTTGCTCCTGGTGAATTGTGATATTGTTTAGCTGTAGGATTTAGTTTGGTAATTTTGGAGTATTTTAAGTTAGATTTTAGTAAAAACAGTACTGTTTTGCTTATATAGTTGTTTTAGTTATGTAATTATTGTTTTAATTATTTTTAGTTCATTCCTTTTGTAGATTTTCACTTGTTGTTATATGTTTATGTTTAGCTACAGTAGATAAATTTTTGTAGTTATTTATTAGTGTTTAGCTACTGTTTTTGTAATTGCTTGTTTAGTTCATAGTGATAGTGGATAAAAATAGTTTTGTTAGTTTTAAAAGTAATTCTTCTTCCACTTCAAGTTATATTGTTTTTGTTTCTGTTATTTGTGAACACATTAGTTATTATATTTATTTAGTATAGTTTATTAATGTTTTAATAAATGATTTGCTGTTATAGTTGTCTTAGTGTTTTGCTAGTTGCTATATTTGTTCTAGTATTAACTAGATGGTTATAGTAGTTTTATATTAGTTCTTTTTGTTAGTTATTAAATTAGAAATTTATTTTCTGTTATTTTATTAGATTTATATTTTGTTTTCTGTAGAAAAAAATATTAGAGTAATTTAGTGATGTTATGTTAAGATTTGTGTGAGTTGGTCACCACTAGTTTTTCCTTGAATTTTTCTTTCGAAGTTTTTCCTTTGGTTTTCGACTTGGTTTTCTTTGTTGCTTTTATTATGATTGAGTATTGTTATGATTGATAGAATTGTTTGCTAGGATGTTTGCTTATGTGAATGCTATGTTTGACTATATAGATTTTCAACGGAGTGACGATTAGTTCTACCAAGTCATTTTCTGACAGCGTTGTTATCTTCATCAAGTAATACCAGGCAAGTTCACTTTGACCATGTTTTTCATACCTATGTGTTTTATTGCATCTAGTGTCATCTTCGCAACAATCCCTCCAGTAGTGACATTGAATCCTTGTAGTTGAGTAGTATGCATGAGGTAGGAACCCATCACCCTGTTACCAAGCCCGGGACGTTATTTATTTTAATGCTACGCTATAGTAGACGGGGTTGGTATGAGTGCTCGGAGTGGTGTGAGAATGGAGGATCTCGTCAATGGCGACAACTCCATGATGGAATCTGCAAGGACTGCATCTTCAAGGCCTCAAGACTTCAAGACTCGAGACAAGAATTCAATACACACTCTTTGGGTGAAGGGCGGTTGTGGGCACCTGGAGAAACCAGTGGTTGGCGGGATGCATGGAGAAGCGCCATGACATCTTGCGAGCTTCACCCAGACTCAAAGAGACGGAAGAATACTTCATGCCGGAAGCTTACATGCAACCGCAAGTCACTATGGGCTCTGGCTTGGTTGACCTTAGTTGTGACTCTGGCTGGGGCGGTGCTAGCAGATGTAGAACTACGGTAGGATTGGATGAGCACGGACGGTGGTCGGAGGAACTCTTCGGAAGACCATGTTTGATCGTCTTGTTCTCAAACACCCGAAGTGCGAGCACGTAAAAAGAGGATCGAATCTTGCGGTAAAGTGTACAAACCTCTGCAGAGGGTTAAAACCTAATCGATTAGCCGTGTCGCGATTCACGGACAATTTGAGCATCTGGACATGGATCTATCTCGGAACTATCAACACCGGATTGATAACTTAATTGTGGGCAACTTATGATGATTTTGGGCTATGAGACATCGGTTGGCGGAACCATGTCATGATAGAAAACTCCATAGTACAGACATCATTTATTCCTTTGATGTAGGGAAAATAAATCAGCTTTTACGCAAACAAAACTCAAACACAGAGCCACAAAGCCATATTGCATATAGTATAGTTTTATCATCTGTTTTCTCATGTTGTGATCTTGCCGGTACATTCAATGTACTGACCTACACGGCTGCAACGTATCATGTTGTAGATATTTCCTCGACGAGTAAGAGTTACGATACAGGGTTACGGTCTACACTCAACCTGCCGATGGCGTTGATGGGACTCCACACCCGATTACTTGTTTCCGCTGAGACATTATGAGGTATATATCAGTTTTACGTTATTCATACATGTGATTGCACTTTGATATATACATTGATGTCTTGTGTGTGCCAAAGACATCTTGATCCGAGGATGTACGGATACACGAGGCTTGACCGTCTGAGGTCGGGTCGCTCTGATATGGTATCGAGCACATGTTGGTATGGGGCGTGACCCTAGAAACCGAAAGCCCCTAGGACCGAAAATCTCTAAAACTTTATTTTCAAAAGACTCTTACTTCTCATCTCTTTCGATTTTATCGAATAGACACTCTCACCTCAAATTGTTAGAATATACCCTTTTCCTTTTGATCACATGAAGAATCAACTGAAGCCGCTCCAAGAAGGACAAGATATCGGATAACGATGGCCTCTTGAGTAAAGAGGATTTGACCATGCATTAGAAGAGTTGAAGCTGCAACAATTGAAGACTCGAAGACTAGAAGAATTTGAAGAATCTGTAGAATTATTTGACCTTTAGAAGACCAAACCCACATACACACTTACGTTAGATCGACGATTTGTGAGCTGTCAATTGTTTGATGTTTTCCGACAGCCACAAAGTAAAACTTGTTTCTTCAAAAAACTATTGTTTGTATTGTGTGTATATCCCTCCCCACCTCTCTCATATCTCATCCCAAAACTTTTGGACCCCATAGTTGATGAATGAAGTTGGACTGATATTCTCTGGACCGAAGACTCAGCCGGAGGCAGAGCTATGGATTCAGAACATGGAGAATCACTTTGGGAGCAATTTGGTTTCAAGGAAGAATGAAGTATCTTACGCTCTCCAGTACTTTGAAGGAAGTGCTGCAACATGGTGGCAGATGCATCAAGCTATACAGGGATGGAATGGAGCAAAGACTTGGAAAGAATTCAAGAAGACTCTGACAAGATCTCGTCTTATCCAGGAAGCAACATGATACACCAAGAAATAAACCTTGTGCACGCAAGATTTGCGGAGAAATAGGACACACCCAGGGGGAACACAAGGATGGATGCCCTCATTGTGAGGAGAAACACCCAGCTGAGGAATGCCCAACTAGTAAGGTGACTTGTTTCTTGTGTGAAGGAACCACCCACTACCCGACTCAGTGTTACATTTACCCATGGTGCAACAAACTATTCAGGAGCAGGAAGAAGGAATGAAAGAAGCCCTCCGAGAAGTTATGAAAGAACCAGTGATGAAGGAATGTATTGAAGACCTTGATGGAGAAGGCCTCAACAGATTTTACTCCAATGCACGCTATTCATGTGGAGAAGAAGGACATTTTCACGATTGCACCAAGGAAAGAAAAGAGTATCCGGGATACTTCCGACGGAAGCAATAGAGTTTGATCCACAAGGAATAGAAGGTTTGATCGAACGAAGAAACCGGGAAGAAAACAAAGACACCCTCGAACAACCCAATTTCTGCAAATAGGGACAAGAGTCATATTACCTGTTTTGAATGTAAGGACGTCGGGCATTATGCCAATCATTGTCTCGAAAGGAAGCAAGGAACTCGAGGAGCAGGCACCATCTCCAAGAAGCCCAAAGACTTATCGAAAGTCATTTGTTTTCGCTGCAAGGAAGCAGGACATTATGCTACTAAATGTTCCGACAAGAGGAAAGCTGGAGCTGAGTAGTTGGAATTTTGATATTGGTAATAAGTGTAGTAGGAAGCAATTGTTTCCATAAGGATATGGAGTTGAATTTATGTAATGAAAGTCTCGGATATTGTAATGAATTCATGAAATCAATAAAGTTAAGGTGACATGTTTTCATATGTTTAATTGTATGAGTTGTGACTCTATGAACACCCATTTTTACCATTTTCGAGGATATGAGAAATATGGTCTATGGATGGATTTGTGAATTTCATTTTTAGGGTGGTAGTACCCTGTGAAGAAGACTAGACTATCATCCAGGAAAAGCCAACGTTGTGGCAGACGCTTTGAGTCGAAAGAGTTATGCCAATATCCTTGAAGGTAGGGGACTGCCAAAGGAGTTAGCAGAGGATATTATGGAACTTCAGTTAGAGATTGTTCCAAGAGGTTTTCTTGCAACAATGGAGGTTCAGTCGACCTTGTTAGACAAGATTCGAGACGCTCAAAAGGAGGATAAAGAGATTGCTGAGATAAAGGAAAAGATGGGCAAAGGAAAAGCCAAAGGTTTTCGCGAGGATGAGCACGATACCTTGTGGTTTGAGGATCGGATTTATGTGCCCAACAATTCGGAGATCAGGAAGTTAATACTACAAGAGGCCCATGACTCACCATACTCGATTCACCCCGGAAACACCAAGATGTATTTGGACTTGAAGGAACGTTTCTGGTGGACTGGTATGAAGAAGGATATTACCGAGTATGTAGCCGTTTGCGATGTATGTCACAGAGTGAAGGTAGAGCATCAAAAGCCAGCAGGACTGTTGCAGCCTATGCCAATACCCGAATGGAAGTGGGACAAACTTGGCATGGATTTTATCACCGGATTACCCAGAACCAAAGCAGGATATGATTCAATATGGGTAGTTGTGGATCGTTTGACCAAAGTAGCTCACTTCATCCCAGTGAAAACAACTTATACAAGTGCCAAGTTGGCCAAGATATATATGACCAGAATCGTATGTTTGCATGGAGTTCCGAGGAGCATCCTATCAGATAGAGGAACACAGTTTACTTCAAAGTTTTGGCATCAACTACACCAGACTTTGGGTACCAGATTGGAGTTTAGTACCGCGTTCCACCCACAGACGGATGGATGACGGAGAGAGTAAACCAGATTCTGGAGGATATGTTAAGAGCCTGTGCACTAGATTATGGATCTAGTTGGGATGACAATTTGCCGTACGCAGAATTCTCATATAACAACAGCTACCAGGCCAGTTTGAAGATGGCACCGTTCGAAGCTCTGTACGGACGCAGGTGTAGAACACCCTTGATGTGGGATGAGGTCGGAGACCGTCAGTTGTTTGGACCAGATTTGATCAAAGACTCAGAGGAGAAGGTTAAACTGATCAGAGACAGACTAAAGATTGCTCAGTCTAGACAGAAGAGTTATGCAGATTCAAAACGCAAGGAAGTAACCTATGAAGTCGGAGACAGAGCCTATCTACGAGTAACACCCCTGAGGGGAGTGAAGCGTTTTGGAGTAAAGGGAAAGTTAGCCCCAAGATTTGTAGGACCGTATCGTGTTTTGGAACGAATGGGAGAAGTTGCCTACAAATTGGAGTTACCCGAAGGACTGTCAGGAGTTCACGATGTGTTTCACGTGTCTGGCGAAGAAGTGCCACGCTGAGATGGCCGACATACCGTTAAAGGATCTGAGGTGCCTGGAGGCGATACAATTGGATAGTAATTTGACTTATGAGGAGAAGCGGTAAAGATTTTGGATTTCGACAGCCGAGTCACTCGCATGACAAAGTTATCAAGTTTTGTAAAGTTCGATTGGAGCCACCACACCGAGGAGGAAGCCACACGGGGCGAGAAGATGATATTCGCAAGGACCATCCGCACCTATTTTCTTGCCAACCCGAATCTCGAGGGCGAGATTCATCTTAAGGGGTAGGTTTGTAACATCCCAAATTTTCAATTTGGCATGTTATACACAGGTCATCCATGCATATCATATTTTATTTCATTTTCATTTGCTATCCTCGAAATCCTAAGCAACTCAAGGACCCTCGGAGAGAGTTGGGGATTTTTCTGATTTTTCATATTTGAATTTTATCAAATAATGAAAGACGAGGATATTGGATTTTATAATTTTTCTCTCCGGAAAATATTTCATGCTTAAAAATAAACGAGAGGAGATAATATGACTTCTCCAAAACTAATTGAAATACGGAGGAAAAATGCTAAAATCATTTTGGGATTTTATTCTACTTATTTGGAATTTTATTTGCCTAGTGAAAAATGTGCATATATTTAAAATTGCATTTTAGGGGCCAAGAAAAGTTCATCTTGTTCTAAATATTTTATTTAGGCAAAGAAAACTTGTTTTGGCATTTTAGATTTTATTTATTTTTCTAGGATTTTTACAATTTTAGTGGAATGTTTTAAAAAACGCCTGAATAGGCTAACGGCCCACCAGAAAGCAGTTGGCCCAAGCCCGCAAGACTCCACTGCTTGTGCAGCCTGCTGTGCCTGCGGGACTGAGTCCGAGCCGGACTCCTCCCCCGCCTGCGCGCCTCCTCCAAGCCACCTCCCTCCCTCTTTAAATATCCCCTCTCCCCTCAGCCACCACCACCGCCACCATCGCCACCGCCCGCCTTGGGACCCGGGAAGCCCGAGCCGAGCCGCCGCCCGCCGCCCTTAGTCGTCGCCAGCCGCCGCCTCCAGCGCCGCCCCCCCCCCTCATGAGCCGCCCTAGCCGCCCTCGCCGCCTCGCGGACCCCCGAACCGCCGCCCGCCCGCCCGGACGATCTCCGGAGGTAGCCCCGTCACCGGTTTTTTTTAAATAGCCCTTCGGTTTTTTGGAAAACCCTAGCCGTTTTTTTATTAATTTAGATCGGTTTATTTTCCCGGTTTATTTATTTTTCGAGCGTTCACCCGTTCGTTCGTTTTTACGAACATGTTCGTCATTTAGTTTCTGCTAACGAACGTTCGTTCGTTTAGCCGTTCATTGTTTTCTTTTATCGGATTTATTCCACGGTTATTCCAAATTCGATTTCTGAACCAATGTTCAAATTAGTATAACTTTTCGCTCGTTTATGGGAATCAGGCGATTCAAGCGCCTGGAGTTTCATATCGAAACCCTCTTTCTGAATAGTCAACTTAAACCAGTTTTTATCTTTGTAAAATTTGACTCTAGTCCAGATTAGTAAACGGACCTTGTTTTTTTCTCGCCGTTTAAGTTTCGTTGTTCCGTTTGGTTTGATTCTTTTGCAAACCGGAGTTCTTAAGTTGAACTCTCCGGTCAACCTCTTTCAGTTGAAGTTTCGTTTGTGCATCTGTGATTGTTACTTATGTATGTATTGTTTGCTTGCGATAGAATTCCCGGAGTGCGAAGCGTGTTACTACGAGTCTCTAGGATTCACAGATCGTCAGCAAGGCAAGTAACACTTGATCATACCTTTTCATACCCAGTTTTTGTGCATTAGCTCAATCCTCAAAACATTGCATGATTAGGATGTCATTAATTTGTGGGTTGGGAAGTAGATGATGAGGAAGGAACCTATTGTCATGTTACTATCAAACCCTTGGGAGTTACTTCTACGTTATGCTTATGTTGTCATGCTATGCTCGTAGACGTGGTTTGGGTTTGAGGGATATTCACTACAGATGTGAGATTTTTAATTAATGGTTTACTTTAAGGTGGCAACTTAAATACACATCTGGGTGGATTGAGGCACCTGGGGAACCCAGTGTTGTCTGTTTTATTTTGGAAATCCGGGGTACCGTGTGATCTTCCTATGGACCGCCACCGGGCTCAAAGGGAACTGAGATTATTCATGCTTGAAACTTCCGTGTGCAACCACAAGCTATTATGGGCTCTAGCATAGTTGAGTAAGTTACGTGAAGCTTTCGAAGAGGTAGATCAGCAGGTAGTGTGTTTTATAGGTTTGGTATGATCTATCCAGGAGTAGAGAGTTAATGTTTACGAAGGCGTGTCTCGGTCATCCTCTCTCAAACACCATGCAGTGCGAGAAACCAGCGGAGGCGATCGAGTCTTGTGGGGAAAAGTGCGCAAACCTCTGCAGAGTGTACAAACTAATCATGGTTAGCCGTGTCCCCGGTTATGGAAAATTCTGAGTATCTAGTACTTGAGTATTCACATGTATCTCATCACTCTAAATTAATACTGTTGGGTTGTTAATCACTTAGTTGGGATTGAGATGGGGCTATGCCTTCTCAATGATGTTTCAACCACCATGATAGTTAAAACAAAAATTTATTCCTTTGATATAGGGAAAAATTGGCTTTATGCAAAACTGTAACCATAGAGCTTTCCACCAGCCATATATGCATGTAGTATAGCTTATTCTTTCATTACTCTCTATGTGTTACATTGCCAGCATATTCCATGTGCTGACCCGTTCTCGGGCTGCAACATTTTATGTTGCAGACTTTTTAGACGAGGAGTAAGGATTGTAGGTCGTTGCCGTGCAGCTGAGTTATGCTGTTGGAGTTGATGGACTCACTTTGTCTTCCAAACCTTCCGCTGTTATCGCATTAGATGGCCTTAAGCCATATTTTTGTAATAAGTTCTCTTGTGAGACATTCGATGTAATAAGTGTGTGATTGCTACTCTGTTATAAATCCTTCGAGTACTGTGTGTGTCAACATTACCGATCCAGGGATGACACAGAAGCACAGAGACTTGACCATCTGAGTTCGGGTCGCTACAACACCGGACACAACAACAGTCGACAACACGCCACAACATGTCCAGATACAGAGGGGCCGCTCATCCTTTGTGCTTCACCGAAGAGGTACTGGACCATGAATTTCCACAGGGCTTCAAACCCGTGAACATAGAGGCATATGACGGAACAACAGACCCCGGGGTCTGGATTGAGGATTTTATCCTTCACATCCACATGGCTCGTGGGGACGACCTCCATGCCATCAAATACCTTCCCCTCAAGTTGAAGGGACCAACACGACACTGGTTGAAAAGTCTCCCCGAAAACTCAACCGGAAGTTGGGAGGAACTTGAGGATGCTTTCAGGGCCAATTTTCAAGGAACCTATGTCCGACCTATGGACGCTGACGATTTAAGTCACATAATTCAACAGCCCGGAGAGTCCGCCCGCAAGCTTTGGAATAGATTCCTCACTAAGAAGAATCAAATTGTCGATTGTCCGGATGCCGAAGCCCTAGCGGCCTTCAAGCACAGTATCCGGGATGAGTGGCTCGCCAGACACCTCGGCCAAGAAAAGCCGAGGAAAATGGCAGCCTTAACAAGCCTTATGACCCGCTTTTGCGCGGGTGAAGACAGCTGGTTGGCCCGTAGAGGCACCAGCGACCCAGGCACATCCGAAATCAGGGATGGCAACGGGAAGCCACGGCGCAATAAAAACAAACGTCGAAACAAGGAAGAAACTCCGGACAACAGAATGATCAACGTCAGATTCACGGGCTCTTGACCTGGTCAACAAAAGAAGCCATTTAAAGGTAGCAAAGATGGACTGTCCGGCCTGAACAAAGTCCTGTACAGACCGTGCCAAATTCATGGCACCCCCGAAAAGCCTGGGAACCACACTCACAGAGAATGCTACGTCGTTAAGCAGGTCGGCAAGTTAAATGCCAAACACAAGGGAAGGGAAACACCAAGTGAAGACAAGGATGAGCCTCGCCAACCGGACACTGGGGGACAGAAAAAATTCCCACCAGAGGTAAAGAGAGTAAACATGATCCACGCGGCTCACATTCCCAAGAGAAGGCGCGAACGCGCGCTCAGAGACGGATATGCTGTAGAGCCCGTCGCCCCCAAACTTAACCACTGGTCAGCCTGCCCGATCACCTTCGATCGCACGGACTACCCGACTAGTATGCGGCACGGCGGATCAGCTGCCTTGTTGCTCGACCCAATAATCGAAGGAGACCATCTCACTCGCGTCCTCATGGACGGCGGCAGTAGTCTCAATCTAATATACCAGGACACTATCCGCAGGATGGGGATAGACCCATCCAGAATCAGCCACAGTAACACCTCCTTTGAAGGGGTGATACCAGGCGTTGAAGCCCGCTGCAGGGGCTCCCTCGTATTAGAGGTGACATTCGGTTCCCCAGACAACTCCAGAAGCGAAGAACTACTCTTCACCATCGCCCCCCTCCAAAGTGGTTATCATGCATTGCTCGGGAGAACGACCTTCGCCCGCTTCAACGCAGTACCACACTACACTTACCTTAAACTCAAGATGCCCGGTCCACGTGGCATCATCACCCTTAACGGAAATACAGAGTGTTCCTTACACGCGGAAGAATATGCGACGGCTCTAGCAGCCGGACTCTAAGTGGCCTCTAATATCAGAACGCATGATTGGTCGTTAAGACCACGGACACGGTTAGACGAGTCCGGCAGCCAAGATAAACCTGAGCTGGGTGCTATACATGTAATCCCATAGAGGACACTAGGGGCTACAGATATTTAATAAAGCCCAAATTTTGGCTTAACCTTATTAACAGGCCAATGCCTTACATTTCTACTATCCATTGATGATAGCCAACTCTTCGCACGCTTATTTCATACTCTTCTACATGAGTTTTTCTTTTTACAGACACCATTCGTGCGATACCCTCCCAGGACACAGCACAACGGAGACAAAGGCGCAGACGTGCAGCAGGGCCCCGCTCAAAGGTTTCTCTCTAGATTAAGCCCCTGTGTAAACCTTCTTTATTGTCTCTTGTTGCTTACACATCCCATGGGTACAACACCCACAGGGGATACTGCCGTTATTGGCATTTCGCCACGACAGACTAATGCACGTACCTGGAAATACAGGGTTCATAATAAAGGGCGCTACTCAGCCCAGTATATGTTATAAAGTCTGAATACCTTCAGGAGTGTTCGGCGTCGCGAGTTTGGCCTTTTATGCATCAGCTCCGAATCATGTCTTTGGTCAAATGTTGGGTTTGCTCGGCTCCTGGGTTTGCCGCCTTATGTTCCGTTCTTATCATGATATAGCGAGAGACTGTGATTGTGCCCTAGTTATTCCGGATGAGCACCTCAGTAGAGAAAGCCGAAAACTGTCTATCATGATATAACGAGAGACTGTTCAACCACTCAAAGACTTGTCGAAATCTTTAGGATTCCTCCGCATTAACGAAGGACCGTTTCCCGGTCATGTAGACAAGAGCCCGTATTCGGATGCACACAATGGTACCAGGGGCTACATAGTAGCCCCAACGTCAAACTCCTATGACTAAGTGAAAGTGTTAAAGCTATATAGTTCGGTTGCCTAGTTCGACGTGCGATCACCTCCTTAATGGACCAAGACGTTGGATCAAGTGTGATTACGCTTATTTTCGCGAACACCCCCGCATTGTATGCATGGGGGCTGAAGCCAATGACTGCTAACTTTCAGATTACATATATACATAAAACGGCCGCACTGGAGGCACAATAACACTTTCGGGTGAAAAGTATAAACATAGCCTCCATATTTACAATAAAATTTTTCTTACAATGAAACGATTTGTCACTCGAACATGACATTCTTCGAGCACTGAGCCTCTATCAAACGAGCACCTTCTGTTACCTGCTCCAAGTAGTGCTCGGCTGGATCTTGGCTTCCCGCTGGATTTTGAGTTGCAATGATGGTGGCCTCCATATCTGTCCAATTTGCTGTAACACGGGCAAGAGCCATCGGTGCACCCTCTATACATGCCGACCTCTTCATGCATCGATTTGTGATACGACACCAAGGAATTGTTGCACTAAACCAAAATAACTGCCCGGCTTCGTCCCCTTCGGCCATAGATGGTCTATTACAGACCTCATTGCAAGACCGGACAACCTATGGAGCTCGGCCACAGCGGCCATCCTTTCATGCAATAGCAACGGGCTCGTTGGAGCACTTAATTGCGACCAGAACAGCTTTTCCACTTCAATATCTTTTTGATCCTCGAAAAACTTGGCCGCATCAGCCGTACTCTTCGCCAGGTCCGCATACGCGTCTGCAGTGCTCCAGCATCGATCCAGAGGAGCATACTTTGGATATAAGAACTTCATCCGCAACAAATAGGGGTTTCCTGCCGCGATTTCTCTGGCCTGTCTAAGCTCCTCCCGCGCGTCCCTAATTTCAGAACGCGTCTCCTTGGCTGCATCCAGGGCCTTCTTTAGGTCAGTCGAATTAGCCTGATTCTCTTTTTCAAGGAGCTCCTACGGGTTGGCGGCGTTTTTCAGCTCCACAGCCATCTCGGCTATATTATCTTCGCTTCGGTGATGAGCAGCCTGTTCGGCTGTCAACTCTTCGGCCGCCTTTAGGGCAACCGCATTGCTAGCCCAGGCTTGTTCCTTGGCTAGGGCAAGTTCCGCCCTCAGGGCCTCCACGGCAGCAGCTCCGCCTGCAGTCCAAGCATATCACATTAACATCATGCTCCTCTTAATATTTCCTATAAAAAATAAGGAAAGCAAAGCACATACTTTGTCACTCGTGAAGCCGCTCGTTCACAAGTGTGATGTCGGCATTCACAACTTCAATCTGCCGCCTCAGTTCGGTGAGTTCAACGGACCGGTCGGCTGCCGGACCACCAGCCACCTACGGACGAATACAATGCGATCATTACTCAACAATGTGATCCTCCGTTTGCCGCCTAGGGCTGGCAACCAGAGTCTCAGGGGCTACTATCCACATGGAGCACACCTAGCACGTGCGCCATAATAAATTTTTTACGTATTTCATTACATACCTCAAAGCCTCTAAGGAGGCTCGTAAAGCTTCATTCAGCCCGCTTCTGGCAGATGAAATCTTCCCAAGCACCGTGCTCATTAATGAACGGTGATCCTCTGAGAGAGCAGCTCGCTCCAGAAGGCCCGTCAGCGTGTCCGGCCGGTCGCCACACTGTGCCGGACCCTTCTTATCGCCCCCATCACTACAAAAAAAGACACATCCGTGACATTTTGGGCCGAACGAATTTTTTTCTGTCATACATATGACACTTCTATGACGATAATTGTGACAAAACCCGGTATCATCATAGATGTGGTGGGCTCCTACTTCTATGACAAAAAATCATGATGAAAATGGGCTTTTCGTCACCGGCGGGCGGAGATGCAACTGCATGACATTCTTTGGGCCGTCCATGATGGAAAAACCGTGGTGGAAGCGAGGGGAGGAAAATTTTGGGGAGTTGCGGTTATGGTGGGAGGTCGGGGTCGCGCAATGCGCGTTTCTCACGATACTGCGTAGGCGTTAGCTCTAATCGAACCGGGCGGCGTTGGGCTCTAATCGAACTGGCGATTGCACCGCTGCGATCTCTGGCGTTCTTGAACCCGAGCGATCGATCGATGGCTGTTAGCGAACCCGATGGGCGATTCGCCGCTCTGCTGCTAAGCGAAGCCGATCGATGCTGCCTCAGGATGAACAATGGCGTTGCGGCGGGGGGTTGGATGAACATTGGCGGTGGCGTTGCCTTTAGATGAACAGGAACCCGTGGTGTGGAGGGCTGGATGAGCAGTGAGCGGTGGAGGGTGGCCGTGGAGGGTGGTTGAGCAGGACCCGTGGTGTGGAGGGCTGGATGAGCAGTAGATGGTGGTGGGGTGCCCGTGGAGGGTGGTTGAGCGATGGCCGGTGGAGTGGCGCGCGATGGAGGCTAGATGAGCGAGGAGCCCGTGGAGGCTGGAGGAGTTTGTGATGGCCGTGGAGGCTGGAAGAGGTCGACGGTGGAGATGAGCAGTATCCGTGGAGTCCCGTTTCACGCACGCCACACCCTCCCGATGAACAGGACCCCTGTTTCGACCGTAGTGCTCCAACACAAGTCTGTTTTGTCCATTTTGCGGTACGCCACACCCCTCCCGATCAACGGGACCCCGTTTATTTGTAGGAGGTCCGTTTAAATCCGTTTTGCGATCGCCACACCTCTCCCGATCAACAGGACCCCCATTCCGACCATAGGAGGTCTGTTTCCTCCGTTTTGCGGTACGCCACACCCCTCCCGATCAACAGGACCCCCGTTTCGACCGTAGGAGGTCCGTTTACTCGTTGTGCGATACGCCAGGCCCCTCCCGATCAACAGGATCCCGTTTCGAACATGGCCGGTCGAACACAAGGCCGTTTCCTCCATTATGCGGTATGCTAGGCCTCGTTTCCATCGCCTGTTCCGTCCAAGCCCTCCCGATGAACACGACCACACATTCCGTTCCGACCCAGCCGGTTGGCTCCCCATGAAGACGACGACAATGCTGTTTCTCCGTTCCAACCCAGCCATGTATGTATGCGCGAGTAGGCGTTCGAGACCCTGCCCGTATGTACGTACATGGCCGTATTTTCTTTCTTGCACCCTCACCGCTGTACGTACGTGTACATGCTACGTGCGCGCCTCTACTATGACACGTGCGTGCCTCTACAACGACCAGTATGTACGTACACGTTCACGACCAGAATGACAACCCTACGTACGCTTCGACCAGGTGGGTCCCGACTATCAGGCACTTCCTTGCCTGCGAAGATATAGCTGGTGGGTCCCAGTCAGGGGGGCGAGTCGTTTTTTTTTTGCCCGGACGCACTTCCTTGCATGCAAATATGTAGCTGGTGGGTCCCAGCAGTCAGGGGGAAACATTTTTTTCACGAAATACGGTGGCCCGTCCGGTGGGTCCCCACTGTCAGGTGGAGAAATAATTATTTTGCACGTAATAAGGAGGAACTTCCTTGCTGCGGCCGTGGACCCAACTGTCAGCCTCTCCACGTACAGTCCACGTTCGATGGAAGCCATTCCTTGACCATGTTGACCACGCCACACCGAGAGCACCAGGGCGGTGGACAACGGCGAGGCCTAGGAAGGGGACGACGCGGAGCCGGGGAAGACGGCGATGGATGCCCCAGAGAGGAGTACGAGGTTCACTGGTTCGCTGCGGTGTGAGGTTGCCGTCGCCGCAGAATAACAAGGGGTGTGGGTGAGTAGAGGGATGGCCTGGCCAGCGGTGGGAGTAGTAGGGGGAGGTGAGGCCTCCGCCGCATCGCAGCCGGCCATGGGAGGCAGGAGCACGAGGCACGACCGGTGCTAGTTTGGGTGGATGGAGCAAGAAGACCAGAGGTTGAAGAAGCACTACGGCCGTTGGATGGACATCGACGATCCTTTGGAGCTAGAATCGTGCATATTGACTAAGTTGACAAAGCCCTCCGTCCCGTCAACTTAGTAGGCCCCAAGTTAGCCTGCCACTATCTTTGGGTCTGGCTAATGTGGGGAGTATTCATTTTTGTGCGTAATAAGGAGGCACTTCCTTGCGTGTGAAGATATAGCTGGTGGGTCCGAGCTGTCAGCGGCGATAACGTTTTTTTGCGAAATCTGAGAGGCCCTTTCGGTGGTCCCGATGTTAGGTGGAGGAATCATTATTTTGCGGCGTAATAACGAGGCATTTCCTTGCGTGCGACCATGGACCTAGCTGTCGGCCTCTCCACGTCTGATCCACTTGAGATGCATATCGATGCGTTGACAACGTTGACCAGGCCGTCTTTGAGAGCACCGAGGCGGCGGACAACGGTGAGGCCTAGGAAGGAGCGACACGAGGCGGGGAAGACTCGGCAGTTGTTTCCCCGCGAGGGGAATCTGTTCAGACGAGGGTTTCTTGGTTCGTCTGCCGTCGCCGGAGAATAACAGTAGGTGTGGGTGAATAGAAGGATGGCTAGGCCTGCGATGGGAGTACGGTGGGGCAGTGAGGCCTGCGCGGCAGCACAGCCGGCCGGAGGGAGGAGGGAGCAGGCAGTCCCACCGACGCTTGTTTGAGCGGCTGGAGCAGGAAGAGCAGAGATTGAAGAAGCACGACGGCCTTTGGATGGACATCCAACAGTCACTTCTTGTGCGTCAACCTTTTTTTTAGGAAAGCCTCAAATCTGTGGAAAACAGCATACAACCCATCTGCCATTATTTCTAATAATTTACAGCCCTTTTGCTAATTCTTAAGGTTTTTTTGGAGCCCATATTCTTTTTGTTAGCACTATAGCCCATATTGTGGCCACGGTTAAAAAATTATATGAAATTTTGCATATTTCGGTGTGGTCCGAACTGCTTTTAATCCCGAAATTTCGACTCACATTCAAACTGATTTAAAAAATAAATGTATATCAATATAAAATCAAAAAAATTCTCCATGCATAAAAATTAATGTAATTTAAAATCTCGAAATGAAAAGTAGATATTTGAAACTAATTACCGGTTTGATGTGTTTTAAAAATGTACAACCCATTTCTCATTACTGATAGGCCATTTTCTCGGCCAGCCAAATGAAGCTCTCCTCATCTTGAAAGATTTGCAGCCCAACAGGCCTAACAAAGCGACTTACTTGGCAAATCACAAAAAAACTGGGTTGTGGCCTTGGACCCAGCTGTCAGCCTCTCCACGTACAGTACACATCCGATGGAAGTCGGTCGTTGACCACATTGACCACGCAGCGCCAAGAGCACCAAGGCGGTGGACGACGGCGAGGCCTAGGAAGGGGACGACGTAGAGCCGGGGAAGACGCGGCAGTGGATGCCCATGCGGAGAGGAGTACGAGGGTTCACTGGTTCGGCTGAGGCGTGAGGCTGCTGTCACCGCAGAATAACAGAGGGTGTGGGTGAGTAGAGGGATACCCTGGGCCAGCGGTGGGAGTAGTAAGGGACGGTGAGGCCTCCGCGGCATCACAGCAGGCCAAGAGAGGCAGGAGCACGCGGCAGGACCGGCGCTGCTTTGGGCGGCTGGAGCAAGAAGACCAGAGATTAAAGAAGCACTATGGCCGTTGGATGGACATTGTACGGTCACTGGAGCTAGAATCGTTCATATTGACTAAGTTGACAAAGCCCTCCGTCCTCGTCAACTTTGTAGGCCCACAAGTCAGCCACCCACTATGGTGGGTCCCAGCAGCAGGGGGTATTCATTTTTTTGTGCGTAATAAGGAGGCACTTCCTTGCGTGTCCAACCTATCAGCGGGGGGCGTTTGTTTCGTGAAATACATAAGCCCTTCCCACATACAGTGCGTAATAAGGAGGAACTTTCCTTGCGTGCGACCATGGACCTCGTGGGTCCCAGCCGTCAGGCTCTCCACGTACAGTCCTCTTCCGGTAACTCTCGTATGTTGACCATGCTGTGCCGAGCGCATCGAGGCGGTGGACGACGGCAAGGCCCCAGACTGGAACGACCCGGAGATGGGGAAGGCGCGGCAGTGGAGTCACAGATGGAGAGTAGTGGGAAACTTGACTGGTTCGGGTGCGGGGTGGGCCTACACTCGGAAAAGAATAACAGGAGGTGCAGAGTGGAGGGATGGCCTGGTCGTCGGCGGGGTAGCATTTCGCTGAGGAGCGCAAAACAACGCCACTGGACGCCGAAGGCTGGAGCAGGCGGTTCCGGCAGCGCTGGGGGAAGAAGATGAGAGATTGAAGACGAATGTCGGCCGTTGGATGTAAATCCAACGCCTTCTTAGGCTTCGACCTACTGGCCCACATGCCAGCCAGTCCATTTGTTTTTTATTCCATTTGGTGGGCTGGGTGAAACAATGATGTAGCATCTATGCAGCCCGTTTAAATCCCATTTGCATTTTTCTCGAAATCCGCGGACTGGCTGGGCTGGGTGAAAATATCATGTTGGTCTAGACGGAGAAATGTTATAAAAACATAAACACATGATTGCACGTCAGTAAAATCTTTGCAAGCTTATGTACGCAATCACTAGGAGTTAACTTGGCAAGTTATACATAAACAATTATTATTATTATTTGTTAAGAACTTTCAAATTACGAAATAAAATATCGTTTTAATTTGATGAGTTAATAGTACGTGGAGTATTATTATTTTTTAGGCTAGACGTGGGACACTTGAGTTGGTTCTAGGGGAAAGTACTGGGAGAAAACTCAGTTTACATCGAAAAAGAAAGTGGAGAAAATTCAGAGACCTGCTGGGTCCACCTGAGGAGAGGAATATGTTGGGAGGAAGGAGATTCAAAGCACGGCAGCCGAGTGAACTGGTTTTTTTTTACGGACAAGTGAACCAGTTTACATACATAAGCAAATAGCCACTAAAAAAAGCAATCAGGTTAATGGGTTCTTAAAAGAAATATTTCGGACAAAACAGATAATTACGACACATAGGCTAATGCATGAAACACTCAGATGATAAAGGTGCTTATAAACAGATAAAGTACAACATGTAGACCTTCCTGGCACGCTTGATCATGACGTTGCGGTTGTCCGTGTACTAGTCGGTTACGGGAAGCACACACACCCTCATGTCCATGATCTGCCTATACATGTCGTAGCATGCGTATGCGTCCTTGGCCGCGTAGGTTATGTAGGCTAGATTCAGAGGTACCTCCCACGTGTTCAGGTCGTCTTCTTTCATGTTGGCGTATCAGGGGTCGATGATGGTCTCAGCGAGGTCAACCACGGAGTCTTCTCCTGCCCGTTGCTGATGATCTTGTATTACTTCTGGATGTCAACAAGGTTGTTGCACCAGATGGCCGAATCGTCGCGTTCTTCCTTCTCTCCACCGTAGCGAAGGTGCAGTCGGCGCTGCCGATGAAACGGGCGAATGCTCTCGAACCTGGTGCAGCCATAGGACTGAGGCGAGGTAGAGCTTCACCGAGTCCGTATCAATGGTGTACATCACATTCAACTTGGTGCAGCCATAGGACTGAACGGCAAACTAACTCCTTGCTGAAGTCCATATCCAGCAGGCTCACCCCTCGGATCGCCATGGAGTCTCTTCGAGTGAACGAGTGTGTAGGCGGCGGTAGCAGTTCGTTTTTCAGCTCTTGCAGAACTGGATTCAACAGTAAGCTGAGTGTGTACAGGCGACAAAGTTACTACCCCTCCCTCTTCCGCTGCACGCCCAACAAAAGATGCACCCTCGGCGCATTCAAATGCCTCCATTAAGAAACCTACTCCGGGCACACATCGGTTCATGAGCGGATCTATATTGGTACTGTAATATCAGGAGTTAGTGGTCACTTTACTTAAATTTATATGCTTTAGTAGAAATTTATACTTAAAACAAGCAATGCATTGGCTCGTTCTGTCAGTGCCACGGGATCAACATGCACAACAATTAGAATTATTATTCTCAGGACGCACACGATCAGCACATTTGCCGCACTTTCACAAAGATAGTACTACCAAGTTTGAACTGTTTGTTATGGTTGCTGTCCTCTGCATCATCATGCCGTGTTTCCCAGCTTGCAAGATTCAGAACCAACAAATAAGATCCAAATAATAAGTACAACAAAGATGCCTACACATCTCATTGATTCCCAGCTTGCAAGATTCAGAACCAACAAATAAGATCCAAATAATAAGTACAACGAAGATGCCTACACATCTCATTGATTCCCAGCTTGCAAGATTCAGAACCAACAAATAAGATTCAAATAATAAGTATAGCAAAGATGCCTACACATCTCATTGATTCCCATCTTGCAAGATTCAGAACCAACCCATTAGAGCCTTTTGATAAAGTGAATATCGGGATTAAATCCATCTTGGCTAGCCATACCATACAATCGAAGAACTTGGCGAATGCTCTTGACCGTCACAACATCTGTAGTTGAGTATTCCCGTTTGCACAACATGTTTGCACAGCACAAACAAGGAGACCGGAGAGCATGATTTCACTTTAATAGCGGCCTCCTTGAACTCAACCTCCAGCTCCACTAGGATGAAGTCTGCCTGGAGTTCCATGATTCAATTCATGCGCCTTTTTTTGTGGTTCACCTGAAATGAAGCAAAGATTGCATCATTCAGCTAGCAAAAAGTACTTGCTCTTGTGAGCTGGCAGGTTCTTCTTTAGTAGTTGCACTAAAATTGAGAAACATTAAGGTTGGCTGTCCGGCTCATGTAAGGTGCAACTATAATTTTCTTATCCTTTTGTGCAGTTCCACTAAAATAAAGTGCCATTGTGGTGACAGTGACGGCTCCATCTTCAAAGGCTAATAAAATGTTGCACGAGATTAACAGCAGAACTTGACGGAGATTTTGGAAACTCCAATCACCATTTTGTGCAGTTCCACCAAAATTGAGAGATGTTGCCCACGTGACATTTTAGTTGAACTGCACAAGACACTCATTCCAAAAAAAATGTTTTGTGCAGTTCACCAAAAGGTCACAATAGCAACAAGGTGAAGTGGATATCCCTATCTGCACAAAATGATAGAAAGTAAACAGTTGCTGGTCAATAAGAATATAAGAAACATATACAAAATGAAAAGAAGCATCTTAATTATGTTCATGGCAATCACGCAAGGATAGTAGAAATTTTAAAATGTCAGCAATGCTTCATATTACCAGAAGCATTACGATCAACAATGAGATTCCTCAGATATGGGATTACTTTAATGGTGGCATTGCTTGTTTACCAGACACAGTAAATGAACAGCAACTAAAGAGTTGGTTTAAAGGCATGGGACCGTGGGGACACCAGGACACTCAGCAGCGTAAAGGAGCAACTTACTTATCATACTGGGGAAAATAGCAGGAGTGCCATTTGTAACACAGTTTAATTGCATCTTATCACTTGAGGCATTAGATTAACAATAACACTGGTTAGACATGTCCCTAAGGTAATAGTGTGATCGCTTCATTTTACATGCGCCCTTACATTAACAACAGCAAAAGGTTGGTATAAGGACATGTGACGGTGGGACGATCGGCACAATGTACCTACAAGGAGGCATAATGTGGTGATGCCGAGCTTATTCACGCTATGTGAGGGCAGCAAACCTAATCACGAGACCTTTTACTATGTGAGGGCAGAAAATCTAATCCTGGAGACCTTTTACTATGTGAGGGCAGCAAATCTAATCCTGAGACCTTTTACTATGTGAGGGCAGCAAATCTAATGCTGAGACCTTTTACTATGTGAGGGCAACAAATCTAATCCTCAGACCTTTTACTATGTGAGGGCAGCAAATCTAATCCTGGAGACCTTTTACTATGTGATGGCAGTAAATCTAATCCTGGACATACTCTGTTGACTTGTCCACCAGCCACCACTTTCTGTCCTTTTTTCAACCAATAATAGATCTGTTCCTTATCCAGTTTTTACTATGTTTTCCCATTATTTCCCTTTTCAACCAAGAGACCGGTTGGGTATCCGGTCTCTACTACTTTCACCATATTATTTCCTCTTTGAATCAGGTCCTATATTCATGCTACAACTTTCCCCCCTTTCTTAGTTGTTTGAACAAAGCCCTAGATTCGAATGCATGAAGTAGCTTTACCTGTAATAATACTAAAAATTTAGGTGACTTTGGAAGAGATGATGGGAGTAGAAAAAGCACATGCAGACACGTGGGGAGTTGGGGCAGTAGAGCAAGGCCGCTTTTGAAGAACTTATACCAGAGGGTTGCCGGGATGTCGGCGGCGGCAGGTCGGATCTGCGGACAATACGGCAGGGAGGAAGAAGGGTCAGAGGACCTCCCGAGCCGGCGCTGTGTCGGAGAGAATGACATGGGTAGAGGATCTGGCCCCTACGGCAGCTGTGGGTTTCCTCCCTCGGCGGTGATGACCGCGTGAACGATGCACCTTTTAGTCCTCTACACACACCGGCTGAAGGGATCCGGCCGGATCTGTGACCAGCGGTGAGCAGAGAGAAAATGTAGCTACCGTTGTCTTGTTTATATCTGGAGAGAATGAGAGAATGAAGAGAGCAACCCTAGTAAAGCAAGTGCTCAGGCCCCTGCGTCCATATATAGTGGAGTGATTATCTTTTTTCTCTCCACAACAAGCGTTTCAATTTGTGTACGTGGCATTAAAGAAAATAAACTCTCTATTTAAGGTGACTACTCTACGACTCCTACTTACTACTACAGTACTATTGTTCACTTGTGCTCCCCGCCCC
Organism: Aegilops longissima; assembly: GCA_021605205.1. NCBI lineage: Eukaryota > Viridiplantae > Streptophyta > Magnoliopsida > Poales > Poaceae > Aegilops > Aegilops longissima. The sequence continues at coordinate 592,110,317 of CM038681.1, read as the reverse complement.
TCCATTCGTTGAACAACCCCATGGGTGAATAAACATACAGTAAGTACTGTATTTGTATAGAACGAACAAGCTCGAACTATTTTCGTGTAGTTAAAAGTTGAGGGCGGGGCTTTTCCCGAGCAGCACGCGGGGCAGTTTTCGGGTAGGCGGTTTGACAAAGAGACGAGGAGGGCGAGCGAGTGGGGATGTACTATTTGATGGCGCGTTACTGCTGGAAAGACTTATGATATGACCACTCACTATAGTCATGAATTACTGGCGCTCCGACCGGGATGATGCCCCCCTTCCGTTCCGCGCTCTAATCTGGTGCATGACACGTCGACCCGGATGCTGGCTCTCCCACATGTCGGAGTAGTAAGAAGGAGCAAAGAATGATGCGGTATATACTAGTACTATACTACTCCCTCCGTTCCTAAATATAAGTCTTTGGAGAGATTTCACTATGGACCACATACGGAGAAAAATGAGTGAATCTACACATAAAATGCATCTATATACATCCGTATGTGGTCCACAGTGAAATATCTATGAAGACTTATATTTAGGAACGGAGGGAGTACTACTCAGGTCGGAGGAGTGCGAACCACGGTAGCCCAGTGAACCAGCCGTGCGAACCACGGTAGCCCAGTGAACCAGCAGTAGAAAACAATGTGGTGATATGGCCATAAAAAATAATGTGCTATGGTCCACACTGTAGCATGTACAGTAACACTCCTCTTTGTTTGGATCCCTGAGTTAGAGCTAGTTTGGGTTGAAATAGCCTCAAATTATCGAAAAAAGAGGGGTTAGTTTGAGCTCGTTTGCTCTAACCCAGCTAAAAAAACTAGCCCAGTGGAGAGGTTCTAATTGGGTTAGTTATCCTCGGTCCCACTAAAAGAGAACTAAAAAAATCTCACCTGCCCGCACCAGTTCGCTCCCCCCCCCTCTCGCACGACTCCTCTCTATTCCCCATAGGGCCGCCCGCCCAAGCGCCGCTCACCCTCTTTCTCCTCCGGCCGCCCTCTCCTTCCAGCCTCCGCCGCCCTACTCCGGCCGCCCTCTCCCTCCGACCTTCGAAGGTCGCCCCGCCCCCCCTTCACTAGTCGTTTTCTCCCCTCGTCTTGTGGTGGCGCATCTACCAGGGAGGTCGCGAGAGGGGTGAGTTTGTTCGTTCCTTCTCTGTCTCACGGCCATATCATTGATCTTGCTTGCTCTGGTGCTAATTCTGATTTGGAAAAGTAGATCCTGATCAAACTTGCTATAGATTTGTGGTGCACGCATGGAATTGTTTGATGCTTCTTGAGGAGGTAATAAATCTTTCTAGAGGCCCAAATATTCAGGTCACCTTTCTAGGTATTTCAATTTCAGGCTTGCATTATTTGTAGAGGCCCAAAGATTCAGTTCACCTTTCTAGGTATTTCAATTTCAGGCTTGCATTGTTTCTAGAGGCCCAAAGATTCAGTTCACCTTTCTAGGTATTTGAGTTTCAGGCTTGCATTATTTCTAGAGGCCCAAAGATTCAGTTCACCTTTCTAGGTATTTTAGTTTCAGGCTTGCATTATTTCTAGAGGCCCAAAGATTCAGTTCACCTTTCTAGTTATTTCAGTTTCAGGCTTGCATTATTTCTAGAGGCCCAAAGATTCAGTTCACCTTTCTAGGTATTTTAGTTTCAGAGCTTGCATTATTTCTAGAGGCCCAAAGATTGAGTTCACCTTTCTAGGTATTTCAGTTTGAGCTTGCATTATTTCTAGAGGCCCAAAGATTCAGTTCACCTTTCTAGGTATTTTATTTACATGCTTGCATTATTTCTAGAGGCCGAAAGATTAAGTCCCCAGTCGGCGGCAAGCGGCCCTGCTACCCATGCCGGTGTCGACCTCAACTCGCAAGGGCCGGCGTCGGAGGGTTCCGGGGCTTGGGCTCTCTGAGCCTTCCTCCAGGCGGCGATGGGGAGCTCCTCCCTCGGTGCGTGAGGGCTCGGGCTCCCTCCCTATCGTGAACGACTTCCGTGATGAGTTAGCTCATTCTTTGTTTCATGAAGTGTTCTTTTATTTTGTGAAGCTTGATTGACGACTTGTATGTTTAAGTGGGATATCTCATTTGTATGGACAAAGTAAAAAATATCATGTTTTGCATGCTTGATTTGTATAGATGGTTCATTTATGTCAATTGTGAGCGGGAGGAGGCCACAGAAGAGCCGGCAACACCAAGAGGGTGCTTGGATCCAAGGGATTTATTTTAGTCTGACTAAAAATAGGGTCCAAAGTAGTCAACTGGTTGAGATAGAGCATTTATTGTCAGTCTAACCCTGCCATCCATATACCTCTTTGGTTTAGAGTTAGTTCAGGGTTAGAATCTAACTCTAACCTCTAACTGAGTTAGAGTTCTCCTCGTCTCGGTTCATTGCCATCATACTTTCCCCATTCCTGTGTTTTCAGTATCCTGCAAATCAAAGAGGCCCTTTTTTCCGGGGAAAAACAAAGAGGCCCTTAGAATGGTTTAGGTCCGGTCTTTTTTATAAATGTGTTATGTCCAAAATTTAATGAACGTGCTCCGGTTTCCACAAAATAATCTGGTTTCATGTAGTAATTCATTGATTTATTTATTCTTCTGCGGGGGGTTTGCATGTAATTCGTGAGGTCTGAAATGTAGAGTACCCCGGCATATGCTCCGAGTCGTGCATGCACTACGACCCAGATGCTCTATGTCCCACATGTCGACGAATGGGAGCACGTGGAAATAGCCTAGGAGTACATATAAGAGGATAAATGCGTGAAAAAATATGTACTGTGAAGCGTAGCCGCGGTTCAAAAAGGAGACCTAAAGTGATCACAGCTATAGGTCGCCCGCACCCAACTAGTGGTACTAGACATACGACTAATTCCCCCAAAAAAAAAAGAGGCACGAGTGCTCAATACTCCTATTCTATAAACACGAGTCCCATCTTACAACAACGTCCGTGCTACAACTAGCTCTCCTCCCTCGTTTCTCTCTTCTAATTCTAAACTCAGCCGACGCCCGATGGGTGGGGTGCGTTTGCTCAACTGCGGCCCCACCTCACAGTGAAAACGTTACGACTAGAATAAAAAATGCCATATAATCCTTCCGTTCATAAATATAAGCCTTTTTAGATACTAGTTCAAATGGAATACAACATACAGATGTATGAAGACATAGTTTAGAGTGTAGATTCACTCATTTTGCTCCGTATGTAGTACTCACTTGATGGAATCTTTAGAAAGACTTATATTTGGGAACGGAGGGAGTCCTATACTAATAAAACATTAAGGCCACGAGGAGATGAAGTGCTCGTTACAGGAGGCAAGAAGAAGAGGTGCATCCATTGACGACGTCCACCTCCTCGACTCAGGGCGCCGGCCCACCGAACGGCGCCTAAGTAGCAGCGGCTTTCATGGCCAGGTCGACGTGCTTCTGAACAATAGCATCCAAAGATTCCAGCCGCTGGAAGAAGGCCAATGTCTTTGTGTCCTCGCTTGCCTTGTAGTGGCCTATGTAGACGATTTCCTCATAGATGTGGATGTGCAGGTTGACGATTTTGTGCATGGCGAGGCGCTGCGCGGCGAGCACAGCCTCGACGTGCACATTCTTCGTCGCGACCTCCGGCACCTGCAAGGCCACCAGGGCTTGAAAGAGTTCGTCACCATGTAGGCCGATGAGGGTGGCAGGCAATGAGGAGCCTGGGCACGCGGGCTGGAGCAGTATGGCAAGGTCGTCTGCGCGCTTCTTGACGGCGGTGAACTTGCGGACGGAGTTGACCATCATGTCGTCCATGCAAGAGGCAAAGCCAGCGTCGGCGAGGGCTACGATGCCTGCGGTCGCCAGCACCATCTGGAAACGCTGCATGGTGCGGGCCGCAGGTCGTGGCCTTGGATGATTTGGCACAGCCGACTACTGCTCGCGTCCATCGCCTCCATAGGTGCTTGTGGCTTCTGGTCAGTTGGTCTTGGATTGGAGTGAGCAGTGTTGCGCAGAGACTTGGGAGTAGATGGATTGGAGTGGTGGGGCGCCTTTATTATATGAGAGTCCAAACTCTGTTGCATTCACATCGTGCTGGCTCTAGTCTGCTCCTCCAATTAATTCCCTCTGCATGTAATTGAGGATGCACCATTGACCGTTCAACGTCTCGGGAACCGCTACCCTCTTCCTCCTTGGCATTCAAGCACCTATGGACCCATCGATGACAAGGTGCCTATGGTGACCGTAAATTTCAAGATGATAGTGTCGATGCGTGTGTGCGTTCATAGGGGTGAGTGTATGCGCATGTATATGGCGCTTCGCGTCATGCCGTGTCAAAAAACAACGTAAATGCGTGTCAAAAGAGACTAGTCGGTATACTCAATATTGTTCACCTCGGAGAGAAAGCGATAGAACTAAATGCGTATTTATTTACGGTGCAGATTCACTCATTTTGCTCCATATGCACTCCGTCTCGGTGTAGTCTAGTCACTTGTTGAAATCTCTAGAAGGGCAAATACTCCTTTTCGGTTTACAAGGCTATACTAGCAAGTAGTTGTACGTACTAGTACAATAGTGGGCTCACATAGCAATTTTGTCTCATGCAAGAGCCTGGCTATATGCGTTCTCCAATGTTTGCAACTGCACTGTTCGGTTTGCGCTTGGCTCTTTGCCTCTTCGAGAAGACGAACAATGATGTTACTACTACTGCTTCTACAGTGTCGAATCCACTGCTGCATGTCCGTCCACCGTGAGCGGGACGGATATCTTGTTGTAGAAGTACTACTACTAAGCAAAAGTCGGTCCTCGTTTGCGAGCAACCGAGCGCATGGGCGAGGGAGAAGGCATGTAATAAAATCAAGCTTCTCCTCGTTCTACGAGTTGACGCGACACATCATAGCACTGGCCCCACATGCTTGCCTCTAAACTTGGCTGAAAGACCCGCGGTGTACAATATATTCGCTGCAACCTCTAACATTTACCCACCACAAATTAAAATATATGTGGTCGTATGCATTGTTACGATCACGAGACCGGGAGTCCCCTTTTCAAAAAACAAATTAAAATATATATTCCTGTCTTGACCAGATGGCGTGCAAACTACAATCACCGGGGTGGTGGTAGGGCGAAGACTATTTTAATTTTTTAAAACTTGAGGCAGCCACATAGCATGGAGCCGACTCCAACGATTTTAGGCTTACGAGCACGGTACACGCTATCTAGACTACTCTACATGAAACTGCTACACGGCGTCCGGGCTGCGCTTGGCTCTTCGCCTCTTGGGAAGTTAAACAATGATGGTGTCTTGCTGCCTTTGGAGGAGTACTACTGATGCGCTTCGGCCATCGACACCGATTGAGCTGCTGCATGTCCACTGCGTGCGGGAGGGAGGCGTGTGGCAGCTTCTCCTAGTCTTGCCAGCCACCACGCTCATTGGCGAGGGAGGGACGCTCCTGTCTTTACGTGTATGACAGGTGGGCCCGACACGTGTGTGACCAACCTGTCATACAGCCAAAGGCAGGTGCAGTTAAGTCCGTGAGGGAGAGGATAATCAAACTTCTTGTTGATGTATGAGTTGACGCGACACATCAAAGCACTGCACTCGATATATTTCAATAATTTGCGTTTACCGATGCATTAATTACAATGCATGCATGCATGCCGTGACTCTTCTTTTGATAGTACTGGCATGTGTTGATTTAATACACCTTGAAGTAGTACTCCCTCCGTTCCTAAATTATAAGTCTTTGTAGGGATTCCATTATGAATTACATACGGATGTATATAGATGCATTTTAAGTGTGGATTCATTCATTTTGCTCCGTATATAGTCCACCCAGTGAAATCTCTATAAAGACTTACTCCCTCCGTTCGGAATTAGGCAGGTCATAGTGGGGAGTAACTTAGACTAGTAACATGCATACGTTACTAGTCTATGTTACTACCTCTATAGTGCATAGTATCATAGATGGTCCCATTTATTGCCATGCATGACACATAGTAGCACCATATTTTTTATGTTACGGTATCTACCTATGTTACTATAACCATCTCTCTCTTCTTTAATTGCCTGCCACATAAGCATGTTTGCGAGTCCCAAGTGCATGATACTACTTATGTTACTCCCACTATGGCCAGCCTTACTTGTCGTGAAAATGGATGTAGACGTATTTTAGTTCTAGATACATCCATTTTCGAGACAAGTAATTCCGAACGGAGGGGCTACATTTTGGAACGGAGGGAGTATAAAATATGTGATGGTAAGCTTTGTAATACCCCGGTCAAAGTCGAGAGATGGTTGTGCACGAGGAGGGCGAGATCATGCAGACCGAACAGGAACAGGACCCGACGATGGAGCTCTCTAAGGTCTCGATGGACCTCACCGTGCTGCACTGCCCCTTGTGCCTCCGCCGCTTGATGCCTCCAGTGTATGAGGTTCGAGTACACCTCGTCCGTTCGGTTGATTGAGCAAGGTGCAGGTTTCTTGATTGATGTGCTGTTGGATTGATTTCTGCAGTGCAAGGGAGGGCACCTGGCCTGCGCGGACTGCCGCGTCGAGGGCCACGGGAACCAGCGGCAGTGCGATGGTCAGCGGCGGTGGCTTCAACATGCAGGACACGGCGGTGGACTCCGTCCTTTCGTCGGTGAGGGTGGAGTGCCCGCACGAAGGCTGTGGGCTCTAGGTCACTTACCACAAGCTCGCTGATCACCAGAGCGTGTGTCCGCTCGCACCCTGCAAATGCCCCGTGCCCGTCTGCGGCTACGAAGGCCCGCCGCCGGTGCTCTACCACCACATCAGCAGCGCGCATCCCATGCCCGTGCACAGGATCCAGTACGGCAAGGTGCTCCAGCTGCAAGTGCCACTGTCGGAGCCACGGCTCTTGCTGTTCGCGGAGGAGGACCACCGCGCGTTTTTCTTGGTCGGCGGCGTGCTCGACATCGGCGCGCCTATCGCCGTGTCGATCGTCTGCATCAGAGCGGGGGCGTCCCCACTGCCGCACTACTTGGCCAAGATGTGGGCGAACGGCCCGCCGGGGGAGCCCAAAGGCACGACCGACGCCGTCAAGGTGGAAATGGAGGTGACAAACAGCAAGGATCCCGGCGACATCGACGTGCAGGAGCTGACCTTCTTGACAGTTCTGCCCAAGCTGCTGGTCGAGCCATGATTTTAAAACCAAGTTTCTCAATGTTCTTCACCGAGCCATGATGCCCAGATGTTTGAATCTTATTCTCATTTTTTGCATGGGAGTAGAAATTCACCCGAGGACACAAATGTGATTTTCAACCAACTTTGGTGCACGGGAGGATGTGCTTGCAGTTCAAATTTGAATTCTGCACATTAAATGGCCAAAAACTCAATTAATGTGTAAATAAGGCCAAACGAAGCCGGAATAATTCCAAAATTTAACAGGGCACTCAAGTAGTTCTATGTTGCCTTTGTAAAAAAACTCAAGGGGGACAACGTATATCATTTCGCACTCAAAGGTGACACGTTCCCTCTCAGAACCACGAGCCTTCTTGAGAGAAGCTTCGGTTTGCAAGAAGCTTATACCAAAATCTGTTCCTATTCGGCCAATTTTTTTACCACAACATGGTAGTACCATGACATGACATCCATGCCAAGTTTCATGATTTTCAGATGTGTTTTGGATTTACAAGAATTTTAAAACCAAGTTTCTCAATGTTCTCGACCGAGCCATGATGCCTAGATGTTTTAATTTTATTCTCATTTCTTGCATGGGACCTAGAAATTCACCCGAGGACACAAATGTGATTTTTCAACCAAGTTTGGTGCACAAGAGCATGTGCTTGTAGTTCAAATTTGACTTATGCACATTAAATGAACAGAAACTCAATTAATGTATAAGAAACGACAACCGCACCCGGAATAATTCCAAAATTTAACATGGCACTAATGTAGTTCTATGTTGCCTTTGTTAAGAAACTCAAGAGGGGGGGCAGCGTATATCGTTTCACACTCAAAGGTGGCACGTTCCCTCTTAGAACCACGAGCTTCCAAATCAACCCAATTTTTTACCACAACATGTTAGTGCCATGACATGACACCATTCCAAGTTTCATGATTTCCAGCCGAGTTTTGGATTTACATGAATTTAAAATCTAAGTTTCTCGATGTTCTCGGCAGAGTCATGATGCCCAGATGTTTGAATTTCATCCTCATTTCTTCCATGGGACCTAGAAATTCAACCAAGGACACACATGTGATTTTTCAACCCACTTTGGTGCACCGAAGCATGTGCATGCAATTCATATTTAGATTATGCACATTAGAAGTCCAGAAACTCAATTAATGTATAAAAAGGCCAAATGAACCCGAAATAATTCCAAAATTTAACAGGGCACTCATATAGTTCTATGTTGCCTCTGTAAATAAAAACAGGGGGGAGGCAGCGTATATCGTTTCGCACACAAAGGTGAAACGTTCCCTCTCAGAACCACGAGGCTTGTTGAGAGAATCTCGGTTTTGCAAGAGGCTTATACCAAAACTTGTCCCAATTCAGCCAAAATTATCGTATGAAAACAAGTTTTAGATTATCCCGAACATCTAGCTACCTAGACCAATAATGTACTATGATTTGAATTCAACATAAAATGGATACATATATTTGAATTGGAGGCGTATGGTACATGTAGTTCATAGTGAAATATGATTACTGCTATATGCATGTCTTTTGTTATCAAGATAATATTTAAATTATTGTATAACTTGGCAACAATCATATTCAAATAAGGAAAATTGATTCAAATTTAGTCCATATGGTAGACGAAAATATATATGTTCACATGGTGGAGTAAAATGTTCATGTGTGATGGAAGATCAAAATGTATGACTACATCAATTATAAACTGCAAGGTCACCTAATGATATATTCGAATTCAACATAACGTGGATTCAAAAATTTAAATACAAGATCATGGCATCTGTTATCATATAAAAAGGGACATTACTCTTTCTTTGGTGGGAGTTGATTTTTTTTGTTGTTGTTGAGGGAAGTGTGAATCAATTTGGTACTGTGCAGGGTAATCTTGTTCTCCCGATTTTTTTTTACATTTTTCTTATAGTTTTTTCAATGGCATCTATAGCAATATAGTAAAGGGACATGACTCTCTTGTGTCTTGTATAATTTTTTTACGTTAAGTTTGTTACGCGAACAAGGAATCCGCACCTTGTTATCCCGAAATTTTCAAGCTCGAGTATCTTTTGTCTCACCTGCTTTGAAACTCCGCTTCTTCAACCCGCGCCGCCTTGTTATCCGAAATTTGACCTGCGAACTCCCTCCTCATCGAAATCGCTCCGCAGCCCGAAGCGTGAAATCCCCTTCTACCCCACGATGGAAATGAAGCTCCATGTCGCGGTGTCAAAACCGGTGGGAAATGCGCTGGTAACTTAGCCTACATTTCGGACAAGCCGTCCCTAAGCTTGGCTCCTCCTCCCCTTCGCCCCCATTCATACACCGAGGCCGCCAAAACCCTTGAAACCCCATGCTCCTCCGTCGGCCTCCCGACCGCTGCCCAGCCGGAGACTCTTCCCCGACTACGTCGCCCACCGCAAGAGCTCGCCGTCCCTCATCCACTGCACCGGATGAGGATCCGTTGTCGATCTCGTCATCTCGCCGGATCAGCCGCCCCGTCCTCCACCTCCAAGGAGCTGCCCTGATGTTCGCCTCGTCTATCGCACCACCTCAATCCCCACAGCGTCGTCTTGACCTGCCTCACCGGAACAGCAGCACCCTCCCCAATTCCTTCGATGAAGCCGAGGCCAACTCGGCGCCACCGAGGTTCTGCACTCACTGCTGCATTTTATCTTTTATTCAATCTCACGGGGCTGCCGATGCTCGATACTGAGCAGACATGGCGTCTCCATCGATGGTGCCGTTGCCGGCCACATCATCCATGGCGTCTCTCCCCCATGTCGTTGCTTCCTCGGCGGCGACTTCCACAATAGAGCTAGCTACAGCTGCTCCGGCTCTCGCTCGCGCTATGGCTCTGTTCTTGCTGTCGGTCGCGCTGCTGCACTGCTCCTGCTTTCGTTCGTGCTGCTGCTCTGCTCTTGCTCTCGCTTGCGCTGCTGCTGCTACTGCACGACCTCCGGTAGCTACATGAGTTAATGCTTTAGCACTCGCTCGCGGTGCTACTGCACGACTTGCTCTCTGCTAGTGCGTTCCCTGCTCGAGCGTCTGCTGATTTAGATCGCTGCTTCTCTGCTACTAGTGCTCGAACGCCCTAAACATCTATTGCAATGCTCTGTTACTAGTTCAATCAGTTTCGACAGTAAAATTCAGTTTCGATTGTGAAGTTCATTTTCTTCAGTTAAGTTCAGAGTGAACAGTACTTACAGCATCTCTCGGAGCGACCGTGGCGCAGCTGATGTGTTTTACATCTAACAATTTTTGGTGATATATTTTACATCATCTATTGTAGATGATATTAGGGTCCCACTTCAGATTAAAGTTTTTTGTCTTGTCATGCTTCAGCCTCGTCGCCCTACACCTTAGCGGAGCTACTCAATAATGAACCGTCCATCACAGTGAGCGATACCGTCGGCGTCGTTTCTAGAGGCCTCGAATCTTCTTCCCGCCTCCAAGCAGTCACACCAGCATCATCACCATCCTCCACGTCCAACCCAATGATCTTTGAGGTCCACAAGGCTATGCCAAAGAGGTTGTACACTCGTCGCATCACTTTTTCTCCATTCCTCTGTTCTTCCAATTCATGTGAGTCAAACACCCAGGTTGAGTGAAATCCTATGTTTCCAAATGCTTTGTTTTGCACGTGCATTCCTATCCTATTCCTGTGTTTTTCCTGTCCCTGCGTTTATAGAATCCTCCAATTCTAAGGAGCCCTTACAGATTTACCTCATTTGCAGATTGGCGTCAAAGAAAACTCTGTGTGTTATGTCCTGCTCCTACCGTGTCGTCATCCACCCCACCTGAGGTGCACCATCGACAGAAGTGTTCACTGCAGCAGATATCCCCCCTGCAGACTTTCTTTCGCCGCCTCAGATCATCTTCCCCGTTGCCGGCAGCCACGCCAACTGCATTACCATCATCAACTGAGCAGATGAACCTAAGGACTAGACAGTTCCGCAAGAGAGGTCGCAGCCTTTCGTGTTTGCTTACGTTATACATCGGTTATTATTACCTGCTACTTTATCGTTCAATCTTGAGTTTTGAATTGCCCATGGGTCTCATTTCAAGCGAGCAACGAATAGTATATGTCTACTATCTGGTTCATCTGGGGTCTTCTATGTGGTTCATGTTGGGTGGGCAACAAACAATAGATGATCCATTGTCTATCTTTTTAAACTGAAGCTATAATCTACCTGCTATCATTAATTTTGGATCCATCCACTCATTTGCTACCATCAGTCTTGATTTTTGCATGCACCCCTTAGGCCTTACAAAATCTAACTATTTTTTATTATGCATGTCAGATATTGTACACAATCGTACTGAACATGTAGAGAAAAAGAGAAGACCGTTGCGTGCGAATATAATGTCATGCAGACGCTGCTCCATGGTGGGCGAAGTGCCCCCCCCCCCTCTCCTGCATTTCCAGATTGTATTCAAGAGGAAGATAACTGTTCAGTTGGAGATATAGAGCCGACCATGCCTGTTTACCACCTGAGTTGTTTGCTCTAACCTGGCATGCTGATGTTGGTCATATCATGCATATGGCACCTTGCATTGCTTACATTATACATCTTATATGTCATCAGCTTAGTTTAGATTTGCTTTGTGTGAATGCCACCTGTTTGTTTTCTATATCATACTCGCACCATTCCTAAATATTTATCTTTTTAGAGATTTCAACAAGTGACTACATACGGAACAAAATGAGTGAATCTACACTCTAAAATATGTCTATATACATCCGTATGTGGTAGTCCATTTGAAATATCTAAAAGACAAATATTTAGGAATGGAGGATATATATGGGAATAATGCAATGCCATCTTCTTTAGCGAGGCATCATATCGTGAATCATGCAATGCCATCTGTTTAGCCAGTCATCATATATGTGAATTGTATCGTGCCATATTTTTTCCATAATGTATTCCATTTGTCAACAATGTTTATACATTCATCTACTCTTCCTGTGCATCAGCCATTTGAGTCGGTCATGGGAAAATCTGGTGTGAAAACAAGGTCTTCTGAGCAGTTAGTGCTACCTGTCGATGCAGATTTCTTGCTGGTTACAGATAACTCCTCAGAGGAGGATTCAAAGAGAGATGGCCAGTCATCTTCCCCCCCTCTCCCCGAGGTGCATGCTCTAACTTGGCTGGGTTATATTACTCATATCATGCATATGGTGTCTTGCATTGCCATGCCATCTGCTTAGATTAGACATGCTTTGTGTGAATGCCTCATGTTTGCTTTCTATATCAGATACGTGAATTATGCAATGCCATGTTTTTCAGCCAGTTATCATATATGTGAATTATGCACCGCCATGGAGCCAGGCATCATATATGTGAATTATCTCATGCCATCTTTTTTTCATTCGTATTCCATTTGTCGACAATCATGTATATTGAACTACTCTTCATGTGTATCAGCCATTTGAGCGGTTATGGAAAAATCTAGAGTGAAAACAAGGTCTTGAGCGAGAGCAATGGTACATGTTGAAGCATATATCTCGATGGTTCTGAGGAGCTCCTCGGAGGAGGATTTAGAGACAGATGACCAGTCCTATATCCCACCTGAGGTGTATGCTCTAAGTTGCAATGTTTATATTTCTCATATGATGCATATGGTGTCTTGCATTGCTTAGTTTAGAGATCATACATGCGAGTGCCAGCTGCTTAGTATATAAATCAATTATGTCAATTATATCATGCCATCCTGTATACTTAGACAACATGTATGTGAATTATTTCATCCCAACCTATTTTAGAAAGACATCATATAGTTTTGTCATGTCATCCTGTTTAGGTACTCATCATATGTTGAATTATGCCATTATATCCTGTTAAGTTTTCCATCATATATCTGAAACTGTGTCATGCTATCCTGTTTAGTTAGGCATCATATATGTGAAATTGTGTCATGCTGTCCTGTTTGGTTAGACAACATATATGTGAATTACCACATCTGTCTATCATACAATGTATGTACGTTCAATTTCTTTTCTTATTTATCAGCCATTTGAATTGGAGCGGGTGATGGCAATGTCTAAGGGAGCAAAAACCCGTTCTTCACAAAAGACAATGCTACCCGTCGGTGCAGATAGAACCATGGTTGTACTGGCCCACAAACTAGCCCCACCACACATAATTGAGACTCTTCCAGATTACACACTTACACCGTTGAGCAGAGAACCAGCTACAACCCATCTAACCGCAACCCCAGCGGATAGTAACCCACTTATAGTTGACAAAGCACCATGTCCACCATAGAGTACCCCCACACGAGCAGTTTGTAAAGCTACTGCAGTGACCAAAGCACGAAGACCACCACAGCTAACCCAAACTCCACGCTTAAAGCGGAAGAGCAACTGTTCTCGGGTCGATTCGTAGCTATGGTCCATACTCCTTTCTTTGTTGCATCTTGTATTTACTCATACCAACTACTTTCAAATTTGAAGGATCAATTGAAACTCCAATGGCGCAATGGTATGTTTTAAACCTATTTCTTTAAGCTGGATTGTTGTTCTAACTTCTTGCTCTATGTTGATTTCAGTTTAAGTTGTATAAACAGTTATGTTCTCATGTGATGCACATTACAAGTGCTGCCAATCTTGTGTAGTTTCTCACACTTATATTCTGTCTATCTTGATGTGTCTTAAAAATATATGAGTTGAACCGTGTCTCTATCTTGATTAGGGAACATAAACTATAATGATATGGACAATACAGTGACCATAGTACATAGATATATGTTTGTTTCATCTGTTATCCTGTCCACCTTACTCTGAACGGTTTACCAAAATGAGTTTGGTATACTACAAGCTAAACCTGTGATGTATGCCTTGTTTCTCTTGTAGTATGCAAACAGAATATTGGAGAAGAGCACCCCACTATGCAATGGTAGAGTAAGTAATGCAGATAAGGTTCAAGATAGTGTGACAACCCTGTTTATCCCCATGAAAGGTGATAAAAACGATCTTGTAGATAGTGAGAAAACCCCACAGTCCTGTGTTGATGTAGTGTTGAATTCTTGGCGATACCGCTGGCACAAGCTCTTGAACTTGCTGCTGAATCACTTGACTTCTTGATCTCAGCTACAAGCTGAAAGGCATCGATCGGTGTGCTGCGGCAAGAAGCCCAAGGACTGAGGAAGTCCCTGCAGAACTCACATGCGTACTTTCTTGTGCAACAGCAAGCGCTTGAGGATTTAAGCGCCAAACAAGAGAAAGTTAATAAGCTTGCTAAGAATCTTTCCAGCATTATGGGTACCCAGGATATTGTTTCTTGAACTCTTCTGAAGTGGTTTCAGTTCTCGACTTGTTTTGCTGTGGCGTTTATATGCTCTTTGTGTTCCCTATATTTGCTTTGGTGGTGAACTTTGATGCCCAGTGGATGTAATATATGTAATAGCCGTGATAGCCTAGCATAAGTTGCTTGCTTATTTATTTCCTTGTTGTCTTGTTTATTTGTTTGCTTGTAGTCGGTGCAGTTCTTTTCTGCGGTTTGCTAGTGGCTGCAATAACCTATTTTTAAACTAGGCCACAATAACCATGGGCTAACATTCTTGTAGTGACCTTTGGGCCTCCTACGGGCCGAGAAAGCGATGGGCCTTCTAGGGGCCATAAAGCGATGAGGCCTTCTACGGGCCGTAGAAACATTGGGCCTTCTACGGGCCGTAGAAACAATGGGCCTTCTACGGGCCATTTCATCGATGGGCCTTATACGGGCTGTATGATCAATTGGCCAAACATGGGCCAATAACAGGCCGCATTATGGCCGTAAACGGGCTAGAGTTGGAATCATCCGTTCATGGGCCAACCATAACGGGCCATCGTTAATAGGCTGTATTTGATGATGCTATGAAAATGGCCCAATGTATTAACGGACCACAAACGGGCCGACTGTAACCACGGGCTCAATTTGGCCCTAAGCGAAAATAGCGATGAACGGGCCGTAAGTAAACGAATGATCAAAATGAGCCCAAGAATAAATGGGCTCTGAGAAGGCCGAAAGATAACATGGGCTTGAAACGGCCCAACTTAATAACGGGCCCTTAATGGGTATAAAGTGATACACTTTGTTCATTACGGGCCGGTTTCACCACGGGTCGTTAATGGGTCTAAAGTGATACCTTTGTTCATTGCGGCCAGTTCACCACGGGCGTTAATTGGCTAAGAGTTACATAGGGCCTCATATGGGCCAAAAGGCGTCATGGGCCATACATGGGCGAAGTAAGCAATTTGGAATCATATTGGATGGCCCAGATGACACTACTGGGCCTAATTCGGATAGGGTGTAACGGGCCTTGGGTTAGCGGGCTGTAAATGGGCTATATGCGAACAGGCCGTTAACAGGCTTTCCATGGGCCAGCCCGTCTCCTTTTGACAAAGTCAAACGGGCCGGCCTTTTCACAGGAATGGGCCTCTGTTGGTCCGTGCCACGTGTCGACGTATCATAGGCGCCTTCTATCCAATGAGTGGATGACATCTGTCCCAACAATGAGCCGACACGTGTTTCCTCCAGCCAATGATGATTTTACACGTGGAAAATCCCCATTGGTCGAGGCTGTTAACAGGTTATCGGATCCAAAACCCGACCCGATTGCTTAACAACGTTCCGTTACGGTGCATGCCACGTGTCGGTCACCCTTGACGAAAGCACTTTTGTGACGCGCGATTTATCGTCATGGAAGTGGACACTTCCGTGATGATAATTTTGGTAATGTCATGGAACACTTCTACGATAGCACAGGTATGACTATCTTGATTCCATCATAAATTTGTCATGGATGTACATGCATGACAAAAACGCGACCTCTTGTGACAAACCGTATCATCACGGAAGTGTATTTTTTGTAGTGCATGGAATTGAGCGCTCCGGGCTCGAGGCGGCGAAGTACTAACCGGCCTCGGCAAATTTGGACTCCTCCGTGACGACACCTCGGGGTCGGCTGCCCAATGAGGCGGTGAGGTTGGTGGGGTTTCACTCTCGATCATCTCCGGAAGGAGATCCCCGAAAGACGAACTCTGTCGACAAGAGCTGCTAGCTGGACTGCAAAGAATGGATCCTGGTTATTGTTCTCGGAGGAGGAAGTAGTAGCTTTGTATTTACGATTAACTTACAGCTCGGTTGAGGGCTGGCCCGTTTGCGGGCATGGCGCGGTGAGGACGCCCATCGGAGCAGGGACCCCTAGTGAAGTTTTCTTCCCTTGTCTGGGCACCTCCGTCTCCAAGTCTTCGGAGGCGGCCCTTTTATTCCCGCGAGGGGAGGAGACCTTAGATTCCCCTCCCCGACTATCCTCCTTTGTAGAGGTAGCAATTCCCCCGGTTTGGATGTGCAATATGTGAAGTTCTGCTTCTCTGTTCTTCCCTTCGTCTTTCCCCGAAGGCACTTGACTTAGCACACGACTAAGCATCTTGGCTATGGCAGGACTAGGCGAGCCTTCCGGAAGTGGCGCCGGACACCTGATTCTCTCCGCCTTCCTGAGCCATTCCTGGCCGCGGATGGTTTTCAGAACAATTTTATGATAAATATAAACAAAATGTTCGGTTTCTGGGTCACTTACTCGGGCATCTGGGCGGTTGCAGCTCGGGCCCGCATCCTTGGTGGTGTCCGGACACTTTACTTGTGGTCCGAAGAATAACTTACACATCCCTTCGAGCGTCATGCCGAAGAAGTGCAGAATAGTCCGTGGACCTTCCGGATTGAATTCCCACATCCGGTGAGGCCGCCGTTTGCATGACAAGATCCGTCGGACTAGCATTACCTGAATTACACTGACAAGTCTAATGTCCCTCTCAAGAAGCTCCCGAATGCGGCTCTGCAATGTTGGTACATCATTAGAAGGCCCCCAATCCAGTCCCACATTGGCCCATGACGCCAGTTGAGGCGGAGGGCCCGAACGGAAGTCGGGGGCAACCACCCACTTTGTGCCTCTGGGAGCTGTGACGTAAAACCACCTCTGCTGCCATAGATCAGACACCTCCAGGAAGAAGCCCTCTGGCCATGGGGCATCGGCGTTCTTTCTTATTACAGCACCTCCGCACTCCGCGTGTCGCCCCTCAATCACCTTCGGGTTCACATTGAAGGTCTTGAGATATAAGACGAAGTGCGGGGTGACGTGGAGAAAGGCTTCGCACACGACGATGAACGACGAGATGTGGAGGATGGCGTCTGGAGCTAGATCATGAAAATCTAGCCCGTAATAGAACATGAGCCCTCTCACAAAGGGATCAAGGGTGAAGCCTAAGCCGCGGAGGAAGTGAGAAACAAATACGACGCTCTCATTGGGCTCGGGAGTAGGGACGACCTTCCCTGGAGCAGGAAGCATGTGCTTGATGTCGGCGGTTAGATATCTGACCTCCCAGAGCTTCGCAATGTCCTCCTCTGTGACAGAGGAGGCCGTCCACCACCCTTGAAGGTTGGATCCGGACATGATTGAAGATCCGAAGTGCTTAATCTTGGGCTTAGGGTGTTGGGACTTGAGATGCGAAAAGGCACAAGCGTGGTAGAAAAGAGGGATAGGCCTCGGCCCATCTATAAAGGGTGTGAATATCAAGCGTCCTCAGCGTGACCGCTTGGGACTTACCTAAAAATAGGGAGTCATGCCAACGGGCGTCGTGGGGTTGCACGCGCCCGTATTGATGGAGGATCCCGCGATAAGGGGAACACGATCTCTGCTTTGGCAAGGTGTGCCGATAAAACCGCCTCGCAACGCGTATCGAGGCAGGCCAAGAAAGACAGGTTCGTGTTGGGCCAGGCCACGGCGTAAGGGCACACCATACAAAAAATTGTAAGTAGATCAGATTTGTGAAGTGTTATGCCCTCTACGATGGTATGCGGAAATTATCTCACAGAGCTGGACACAATCCTTAATCTGCTTTGGAGTATTCGGAGATGGAACCCGCCTTACAATGCCGAAGACAATCTACGTGCTGGACTCATCGTCATTGAAGCGTGGTTCAGGGGCTACTGAGGGAGTCCTAGATTAGGGGGTATCCGGACAGCCGGACTATACACTTTGGCCGGACTGTTGGACCGTGAAGATACAAGACTCAAGACTTTGTCCCGTGTCCGGATGCGACTCTCCTTTGCGTGGAAGACAAGCTTGGCGATCTGGATTTTAGATTTCCTTCTTTGTAACTGACTCTGTGTAAACCCTAGCCCTCTCTGGTGTTTATATAAACCGGAGGGTTCGGTCCGTATAGGGACAGTCATAATCATCATAGGCTAGCTTCTAGGGTTCAGCCTCTATGATCTCGTGGTAGATCAATTCTTATAATACTCATATCATCAAGATCAATCAAGCAGGAAGTATGGTTTTACCTCCATCGAGAGGGCTCGAACCTGGGTAAAACATCGTGTCCCTTGCCTCCTGTTACCATTAGCCTTAGACGCACAGATCTGGACCCCCTACCCGAGATCCGCGTGTTTTGACACCGACAACCATGATGTCAGGAAACCAGGAGGAAGCAAAACAAATATATTTGTACATAATAAGGAGGCACTTGCGTACGTACGGTTATCGACCTAGTGGGTCCCTACTGTCATCCTGTCAAAATAAAGTCATCTCCTGAATCCTCATGTTCGTTGACCATGTTGACAATGCTCGGTGCCACGGCGAGCGCAACAACTCGAAGGACGACGAAGAGGGCCTCACGGGCCCTACGGATGGTCTGATACATCGCCCGCTGCTCATTCAGGAAGCCAAGATCGTCAGACACCTATGAGCACCTTCGAGAGACTGAAACGACATGAAACGGTAAGGCCACACTTGGGAGCTCTGGTTTATTTCACACTTGTATTAAGATACAAGTGTAATTTACTCGTCATCGGAAACAACACGTAAAATACAGGCGTAATGAAACCGAGTGCCCGAGGTCAGTAAGTAAAACCGGCGGGTTACACGTGTAATTTGAGAGACCAGTGTATATTTTACTAGTCGAAATCGACCAACCAAGCGCTTTGCCCGAGACCATCTGCTTTTATTAACAAGCGTTAGTTTTACAAGCGGTTTTGGTTGGAAAACAACAATCAAATCACAGCCTAAGATGATGAGTTGGTCGGAAGGTCATATGGTTTCACGTCTAACCTACCCGACTTGTCGTATAGGCTATGAGTGAAACATAGGACGATGAACTTCTTAAGAACAGAAACAACAGAAGAGGATGCTCTTCTTAACAAGCAAATCACTGGCATTAGATCAACATGCAAAACAATACGAAGCATTATTCTCAGGAGGCACGGTGAACAACTCATGATGCCGCATGCCACAACATTCCAAGCTCAACTTTGCAATCAAACACACAAGGCCTGGCATTACATAGACAATATTCAGAACAAACTCTTAAAATACCTTACATAATTCAACATTCATGTGACTATGCATCTCAGTAGAGTAACTATTTACTTCGAAACAGAACACAGGAAAAGGAAAAAACGATCGACCCTACTCACAGCAAAGAGCGTCCCACTCAGAAATATCAAATGCATGTCTTCTGGCTAACATCAATGAGCAAAATTTGAAAAGGTTTTCCAATTCCAATATATTAAACTAATGTCTTCTTGCTAACATCAATGATTAAACTTTGACAAGCTTTTATGTAATGCCTATGATTGTGGAATGGGCGGGGTTTTTCGTTAGTTTGTCAGCTGATAGTCCGGTGGCTCAAGGAGATGACGAATGATTAGAGAACCATTCGATTTATTGTGCATGATGAAGTATTATGGAGGACACAAACCATCTCAACATTTTGTGCAGTTCCACTAAAATCAAGTTGAGCATCCCTATGGATTTTGTATTTATATGTTGCAGAAAACAAAGACACATCATCACACACATGAATATTGGCCCCAGTGTCAACCCACCAATCGGTGGACTAACAAACTAAAAGTACGGTAAACAGATTACCATACCTAGATGCCCCATCATTGTTGCTTAGAATGACATTGACAGACTTGGAGTCCTGTCATGGCTTCTTGTACTTGTTTGGGCACTTTTTTCCCAGTGCACTACACGTGTTGTAGAGTTACCTATTCTCTCTGTAGACTAGTCATGTCATCAATGTCTACTAATACTTTGTAAAGCTTATCGGTCATTTCTTCTGTAATGTAGTGCAAACAGTGACTGCTTCTTTCTGCAAAGTGGTACGACCAACTGGACCCAGTAATGCAACTGTTTGCCTTAGACACATTGTCTCCTTTTGTTCAGTTCAACTACAATCAAAGTCGGAATAAAACCGAGCTTTAATTTTGATATCCCTGTAAGAAACAATAGGTATAAGGGAAACAACTACTGAGAATAACGGTTGATGACTTGTACTCCCAGAAGAAAAACATCTACTGATCTACCTTATCATAATGGGAAACAAACCAGGAGAGTAGTAATTCTCCATCAGTGCGATACATTCATATTAACTGAGACATTATCTTAACAATGCCTTGTTTCAACATGTATAAAGAATGACAAAGTAGAAAAGCACCATTCCTAAAACAATACGACTCATTCATTTTCACAAAGACATTATCTTAACAATACCTTGGTTAAAAATGTAGAAAGAACTACAAAGCAGGATAGTACCATTCCTAAAACAATGCGACTGATTCATTTTAACAGAGGCAAAAAAGGAATCATTTACTAGCCAATAAAGGAGGATGAAACATGCGGCCACAAAAATGGTAATGCTGCCAATCCCTAATAAGTGTTGCAGTTTTGAACTAAGATTCAATAGTTAATTAATTCTGAGAGTGGCATTGTTAATTTTACCAGCGACATTAGATACACAAAAAGCATAAAAGTTCCAGGGGAGAGTGGGCGCAACAACAGCATGTGCTTCCATCTACTTATAAAGGGGGTGATGCGGAGTTTGTTGTACCAAAGAAACAAGCATCATGTCTGGGCTGGAACAATTTTTGCTCACTTAATGGTAAAAGACAACAGTTCAATAGCTTCAATTCAACATTTATCCAAAACAGTACCAATACAAGTAGCACAACATCTCAAAGCACACTGCAACATCAAGTGGATGAAAGTCGGTACTGACCTTTCTTGACCAAGATTTGAAACAGCTCGTGAGGAGGACTTGAAAGAAATCCCAACACATATATAAAATCTCGATCTCCTTTTGTGCAGTTCCACCAAAATTAAGCAAAGTCGCCGGTGTGACATTCAAGTTGAACTGCACAAAACACTCCTAAAACATAAGTGTTTTGTGTAGCGAAGCAAAATGTCGCAATAGCAACAAGTTGAATAGATATCCCTGTTTTAACAAAGGCAAAAAAGGAATCAATTACTGGCAAATAAAGGAGGATAAAACATGCCGCCACAAAATGGTAATTCCGCCAATCCCTAACAAGTGTTGAAGTTTTAAACTAATATTTAGTAGTTAATTCTGAAATTGGCATTGCTTAATTTTACCAGCGGCACTAGATTAACTAAAAGCATAAATAGTTCCAAGGGAGAGTGGGCGCAACAACACCATGGGCTTCCATCTACTTATAAAGCGGGTGATGCAGAGTTTTGATGTACCAAAGAAACAAACATGATGTCTGGTTGTAACAAATTTTGCTCACTTAATGGTAAAATACTGCAGTTCAATAGTTTCAACTCAACATTTATCCAAAACAGCACCAATACAAGTGGCACAACATCTCAAATCACACTACACCATCATTTGGATGAGACCAAGATTTGAAACAACTCGCGAGGAAGACTTAAAACAAATCTCGATCTCCTTTTGTGCAGTTCCACCAACATTAAGCAAAGTCGCCGGTGTGACATTGAAGTTGAACTGCACAAACACTCTTAAAACATAAGTGTTTCGCGTAGCGAAGAAAAATGTCGCTATAGCAACAAGTTGAATAGATATCCCTGTTTTAACAGAGGCAAAAAAGGAATCGACTACTAGCAAATAAAGGAGGATGAAACATGCGGCCACAAAATGGTAATTCTGCCAATCCCTAACAAGTTTTGCAGTTTTGAACTAAGATTCAGTAGTTAATTCTGAGAGTAGCATTGCTTAATTTTACCATCGGCAGTAGATTAACAAAAAGCATAAACAGTTCCAGGGGAGAGTGGGCGCAACAACACCCACTACAAGAAACCTGTTAATCCATGACAGATTTCTGATGACGTTCTGAAAATCCGTCACAGTATATGACGATTTTCTCTCATCCGTCATAAAAACCGTCATTGATAAGTAAGATGTGAATGTGCCTAGAAATCCAACGAAGCCCATATGTTTTTTGTTTTTATACTGGAATCCGTGGATTTAAATCTTAATAAAAAAACGCAATCAAGACTTGATCCCAAGAGCTCGTGAGTTAAGAGACTAGCGCGTGACAACACTCCTGCCAGCATGACTAAAGGAGCATTAGGTCGTTTTCCTTTTGATAATGCATCTACAATAAAAGTTTTAGTAAAAAAAGGTGTGCCATGGATCAAACCGTGCACCTCTCACCTACTTGAATAGTCCATACGTGTGGGTTAAGAAATCATGGTGTGACAGATTGCGGACATAAAAAGTTGCACTCGTACACAACAACTATATATATATATAATTCACGACTTCAAAATTTAATTCAAGTTTACTTAACTGGTGTGACGGATTACAAAAATAAATTTGCCAAAAAAATTGCAGAGATAAAGCTTTGCACTCGTACACAACATCTCTCTCTACCTATATATAATATGTGACTCCAAATATTAATTCATGTTAAGTTAAAAATATATAAATATAATTTTTAAATTTCATCTATATGGGAATCAACATAGTGCAATTGTATTATGTAAAACTGTCATGATCGACGACGAGAAACTCATAGAAGGACTAGTAGGGCTTTTTAACGTTGTCCAAGCCGTGACGGACTGCTGCTCCTTTTTTTAATTAGGAGAAACGGACTGCCCCTGCCCCCTGCTGATGTGGCGATCCAGTGTGAGAGAAAACTTGCGCTATGATTGGTTGACCAAACACTCCCACGGATCGCAGATCTAAACCGTCCGCTCCTCCAAGATCTGATGGCTAGCAAATCTTCCCCTCTTTCTCGACTATTCTTCAGCCCACCCACGCGTTATCTCCTCCCGTGACCAGTGCCCCACACCGCACGAACCCACCTTCTTCTGCCCGCCGCCAGCCCGCCGTACCCACCTCCTTCCCTCTGGCTCCTCCCCGTCGTGGACACATCCTCCTGACGCCTCCCCGACGTGCCCAGCTTCCCCTCAACCGGCCGCACTGCCTGCACTCCCACCGCGCCACCGTAGTGTCCCCTCCTCTGGCCAAATCCGGCTGAGATCCACGAGTCCACGGCAACCGTGGGAGGATAACGGCGCGGCAACGGGCGTCCTCCCTCCGTACACACTTATGGCAACTACCACATCCCCTTCCCTCACCTCTAGCCTCCACTCCCCGATCCAGCCACTAGTGCACAACGCGGAGCCGGTCTCGTCGATGCAGGTCGCGCCCATATCGCAGAAGGGAGCGACCGGTCCCATCGTGGGCATGCTGAACCGCGGGGATGCACAAAGCTGCCACCAGGCCCAGCAGCCGGGGATGCGCCTGCTGGGAGGCTGCCATCCTTCGTCGCCAGGGGGGCCGCACACGTCGCCTACGTAGTCCTCACCGCTGGATTCTCCGACTACCATGCTGCTATGAGCCGCTCGCCCCACGAGGTCGTCTTTCCTCTATACTTTTGATTTTTTTAGGCTATCTTAAGGTTTGTCCATGCGCAGGCAATGTTGACCATGGGTTGAGGCCTGATACTGTCGGATAAGGTTCTCTCTTCAATAACATCAGCAGGGATGGTCGGATCTCCGTCGAGAAATCCACGGAATACCCATGCCCTTAGACAGAATTAGGATTGGGAGTTTGTATTTTATGTTTCTTGTGTTTTGGTGGTCCTTTGCAGATGTATTGTCAGGAAATATCCGTAGTTTAAAGTTTTTGTGTAATTTTTTCTACTGTGCGTATTATTTTTTTGAGGAACATATTTATTTTTTTTCTTTTATTTAATGACATGTGCATACATCTTTTGTATAATTTATACTGGCTCAGAATTTGCAATTGTTTGTAGATGGACCAAGAGAAATTAGATGGCTAATTGTTGAGACTGAAACCAATGGGCCTTGGACATAGCTAAAATTTAACGGGCCAAAGTTCCAACTGGGCTGACTACTACATGGATGTTTGTCTTAGATGGAGCTTTAGTGAGCCAAAATTCTTATTGGGCCAATTACTTCATGGGCTGCCACGTCAGATCCATGTCAGATTCTAATGTGGCTCACAAGTTAACGCCGATATGAGCATGTTAGTTAAGTCCCATCCATGACGGCCAAGAATCGTCATGGACCATGACGGATTTGGATGATCCATCATGCAGTGTGCGGTGGTCCAATTATGACGCGATATACATGACGGAATTTAATTCCGTCATGGATTCCCATGCATGATTATTTTGCACAGGTCTGTGACGGACTCAGACCGTCATGTATTAACAGAATTCTTGTAGTGACCATGTGCTTCCATCTACTTATAAAGGGGGTGATGCAGAGTTTGTTGTAACAAAGTAACAAGCATCATCTCTGGGTTGGTAGCATTTTTGTTCACTACATAATGGGAAAAGAGAGAAATACAATATCTTCAATTCAAAATTCATTTAAAACGGTACCAATACAAGTAGCACAACATCTCAAAACACACTGCACGATCATGTGGATGAAGGCAAGTACCAACCTGTCATGACGCACACAAGATCACCTACGAATCTGCCAACACGAATAGGAAATTCAATCTCGTTTTGTGCAGTTGCACTGAAATCAAGCAAAGTCGCCGGTGTGACATTTCTGGCCGATAAAGGAGGATGAAACAAACGGCGACAAAAAGAAGCATCTAACTTATCTTGATGGAAAACAAAGTAGGATAGTAGCATTTCTAAAATGTTTGCATTGATTCATATTAACAGAGACATTCTCTTAAAACAACATTCGTTAAAAAATGTAATTTACTTTTAATAGTGGCATTGCTTCGATTTTCCAGTGGCATTCTTAGATTAACAATAGCAAAATAGTTGTATGGGACATGCCAGCACCATGTCCGTCCACATGTATAAATGGGTGATGTAGAGTATGTAGCAAAGCAACATATCTGCGTTGGTCCCATATTTTTTCTCTTTGAACCTTTTACCTATGTGAGGGAAGCAAATCTAGTCATGCATAAACTACCTGGCCCCCCAATTACTTTGCCTTTTCAACAAAGAGATCAGTTCCTTACAGATGTGTGTACTCGGTTACCCCCTTTTTCCCTTTTCGACCAACAAAGCGGCTGTATAGCAGTCTATAATACTTTCCCTCCCTCCTTTCCTCATTGAACCACGTCTTAGATTGATGCTCCACCCCACCGCATCCTTCTTTCCTCTTTGAACCAAGACCTAGATTCGACTATAGAATCGAAAAAGATCCGCATGCAGCTAGAGGAATGACGGTTTCAAAGAAACTTATACCTTAGGGTCGTCGGGATGTGGCAAGGCGTGCGGGGGGAGGCCGGATCTGCCCACACTATGTACGGCAGCGAGGAAGAAGGGGTATGTGGCCCTCCCCCACATGCGCTGGGTGAAAGAGAACAGCGCAACCGGCAGTGGATTGCCTCCTTCGCCGACGGCGATAGAGTGAACGCTGCACCTCCTCCCCTTGGCGCGACGGTATCCGTACGCCTCCTTCACCAGCTGTGTGGGGGGAGAGAGAGACAAGAGGCCAATGCAGTCTTGTTTACATCTGGTGAAGAGGGTGAGAGACTGTGAATATAGCAAACCCTAGCAAAGGAACGCTGAGCCTCCAGCGTGTATATATATATTTATGTAGTGCGGCGAGAGTGTGGAGAGTGCAAACCCAAGCGAACAAGCGCTGGGGCTCCAGCTTATATAACATATATATTGTAGTACGGACTGAGCTCCAGTGCCTTAACTGCGCCTGCTTTTGGCTGTATGACAGGTGGGCCAGCCACATTTTGGGCCCACCTGTCATAAACCCAAAGGCAGGTGCACTAAGTCAATGAAGCTGCGTTCATATAGTACTCGTGTATACGACTAATATATAGTGGAGTGGTTTTCTTATTATCTTCATAGCAATTGTTTTAAATTGTGTAAGTACGAAACAAAACTCTTTGTTTAACGTACCAGTGAAGAAAACTACTACTTCCGATGAACTAACGATCCACACGTCATGGTCGCACTTCCTGTCCTTCACGTGCGGTACACTACCCTCCCTTAAGGTGGCATTTGGTTGGAGGCTGAGGGTAGATTGGCTGAAGATATCCCCAACCAACTGTTTAGGGATAGCCACATTTTATTTTTTGGTTGCAAAGATAAAAAGTGGTTAGGGATAGCCACTTGTATGTTTGGTTGAGGGGATTAAGTGTGGATATGTAATACGTCTCCAACGTATCTATAATTTTTGATTGTTCCATGCTATTATATTACCCGTTTTGGATGTTTATGGGCTTTACTTTACACTTTTATATCATTTTTGGGACTAACCTACTAAACGGAGGCCCTGCCCGAATTGCTCTTTTTTTTGCCTATTTCAGGGTTTCAAAGAAAAGGAATATCAAACGGAGTCCAAACGGAATGAAACCTTCGGGAGCGATATTTTTGGAACAAACGCAATCCAGGAGACTTGGAGTGGACGTCAAGAAGCAGTCGAGGCAGCCACGAGGGTGCAAGGTGCGCCCTAGGGGGGTGGGACCGCCCCCACCCTCGTGGGCCCCTCGTGGCTCCCCTGACCTACCTCCTTCGCCTACATATATATATATATATATGTATATATATATATATATATGTACCCCGAAAACATCTGAGAGCACCACAAAAACCTATTTCCACCGCCCCAACCTTCTGTATCCACGAGATCCCATCTTGCAGCCTTCGTCGGTGCTCCGTCGGAGGGGGAATCGACCATGGAGGGCTTCTACACCAACACCATAGCCTCTCCGATGAGTTGTGAGTAGTTTACCACAGACCTTCGGGTCCATAGTTATTAGCTAGATGGCTTCTTCTCTCTCTTTGAATCTCAATACATAGTTCTCCTTGATCTTCTTGGAGATCTATTCGACGTAACTCTTTTTGCGGTGTGTTTGTCAAGATCCGATGAATTATGGGTTTATGATCAAGTTTATCTATGAGAAATATTTGAATCTCCTCTGAATTCATTTATGTATGATTGGTTATCTTTGCAAGTCTCTTCAAATTATCAGTTTGGTTTGGCCAACTAGATTGATCTTTCTTGCAATGGGAGAAGTGCTTAGCTTTGGGTTCAATCTTGTCGTGTCCTTTCCCAGTGACAGCAGGGGCTGCAAGGCACGTATTGTATTGTTGCCATCGAGGATAAAAAGATGGGTTTTATATCATATTGCTTGAGTTTATCCCTCTACATCATGTCATCTTGCCTAATGCGTTACTCTGTTCTTATGAACTTAGTACTCTACATGCATGTTGGATAG
Source organism: Aegilops longissima (assembly GCA_021605205.1). Classification (NCBI taxonomy): domain Eukaryota; kingdom Viridiplantae; phylum Streptophyta; class Magnoliopsida; order Poales; family Poaceae; genus Aegilops; species Aegilops longissima. The sequence continues at coordinate 592,082,729 of CM038681.1, read as the reverse complement.
CGGTCGATGTGTGGAGTAATAGTAGTAGATGCAGGCAGGAGTCGGTCTACTTGTCGTGGACGTGTAGCCTATATACATGATCATGCCTAGATAATCTCATAACTATGCACTTTTCTATCAATTGCTCGACTATAACTTCTTCACCCACCGTATTACTTATGCTATCTTGAGAGAAGCCACTAGTGAAACCTATGGCCCCTAGGTCTATCATCCATCATATAAGTTTCCTATCTACATTATTTTGCAATCTTTATATTCCAATCTATATCATAAAAATACCAAAAATATTTATCTTATCTTATTATCTCTATCAGATCTCACTTTTGCAAGTGGCCATGAAGTGATTGCCAACCCCTTTATCGCATTGGTTGCGAGGTTCTTGTTTGTTTGTGTAGGTACGAGGGACTTGTGAGGAGCCTCCTACAGGATTGATACCTTGGTTCTAAAAAACTGAGGGAAATACTTACGCTACTTTGCTGCATCACACTTTCCTCTTCAAGGGAAAACCAACGCAGTGCTCAAGAGGTAGCAAGAAGGATTTCTGGTGCCGTTGCCGGGGTGGTCTTCGCTCAAGTCAAGACATACCAAGTACCCATCACAAACTCATCTCCCTTGCATTACATTATTTGCCATTTGCCTCTTGTTTTCCTCTCCCGCACTTCACCCTTGCCGTTTTATTCGCCCTCTCTTTCCCGTTTGCCTCTCTTTTTCGCTTGCCTCTTGTGCGCTTGTGTGTTGGATTGCTTGTCACGATGGCTCAAGATAATACTAAATTGTGTGACTTTTCCAATGCCAAATAATAATGATTTCCTTAGCACTCCGATTGATCTTCTTAATGATGCTGAATCTTGTGAAATCAATGCTGCTTTGTTGAATCTTGTTATGAAAGATCAATTCTCCGGCCTTCCTAGTGAAGATGCCGCTACTCATCTAAAAAACTTCGTTGATTTGTGTGATATGCAAAAGAAGAAAGAAACGGATAATGATATTGTTAAATTGAAGTTATTTCTGTTTTCACTTAGAGATCGTGCTAAAACTTGGATTTCGTCTTTGCCTAAAAATAGTATTAATTCTTGGAATAAGTGCAAAGATGCTTTTATCTCTAAATATTTTCCTCCCGCTAAGATCATCTCTCTTAGAAATGATATTATGAATTTTAAGCAACTTGATCATGAGCATGTTGCCCAATCTTGGGAGAGGATGAAATTAATGATTCGCAATTGCCCTACACATGGTTTAAATTAATGGATGATCATACAAAAAATTTATGCCAGATTGAATTTTTCTTCTAGAAATCTTTTAGATTCGGCCATGGGAGGCACTTTTACGGAAATCACTTCAGTAGAAGCTACTAAACTCCTAGATAATATTATGGTTAATTATTCTCAATGGCATACCGAAAGATCTACTAGTAAAAAAGTTCTTGCGATAGAAGAGACTAATGTTTTGAGTGGAAAGATGGATGTACTTATGAAATTGTTTGCTAATAAGAGAGCTCCTATTGATCCCAATGATATTCCTTTGTCTACTTTGATTGAGAATAATAATGAATCTATGGATTTGAATTTTTTGGTAGGAATAATTTTGGTAACAATGCTTATAGAGGAAACTTTAATCCTAGACCATTTCCTAGTAATTCCTCTAATAATTATGGTAATTCCTACAACAACTATTATGGAAATTTTAATAAGATGCCCTCTGATTTTGAGAATAGTGTTAAAGAATTTATGATCTCTCAAAAGAATTTCAATGCTTTGCTTGAAGAAAAAATGCTTAAAGTTGATGAATTGGCAAGGAACGTTGATAGAATTTCTTTTGATGTTGATTCTTTGAAACTTAGATCTATTCCACCTAAGCATGATATCAATGAGTCTCTCCAAGACATGATAATTTCCATTGATAAGTGCAAATAAAGAACCGCTAGGATGCGTGCTAAGAGAGATTGCTTTGTAAAAGCGTGTTCTTCTAATTTCCATGAAAATAATGATGAAGATCTAAAAGTGATTGATGTGTCTCCTATTAAATCTTTTTGTTTTTTGCAATACGAATCTTGATAATGATGGGACTGGAGATGAGTCAACTTTAGTTAAAAGGCATCCCAATGATTCAGAGATTAAAACTTTACATAGCAATGAACCCACTATTTTGGATTTCAAGGAATAGCAATGAACCCACTATTTTGGATTTCAAGGAATTTAATTATGATAATTGTTATTTAATAGATTGTATTTCCTTGTTGCAATCTGTGTTGAATTATCCTCATGCTTATAGTCAAAATAAAGCTTTTACCAAACATATCGTTGATGCTTTGATGCAATCTTATGAAGAAAAACTTGAATTGGAAGTTTCTATCCCTTGAAAACTTTATGATGAGTGGGAACCTACTATTAAAATTAAAATTAAAGGTCATGAATGCTATGCTTTGTGTGATTTGGGTGCTAGTGTTTCCATGATTCCAAAAACTTTATGTGATGTGCTAGGTTTCCATGAATTTGATGATTGCTCTTTAAACTTGCACCTTGTGGATTCCACTATTAAGAAACCTATGGAAAGGATTAATGATGTTCTTATTGTTGCAAATAGGAATTATGTGCCCATAGATTTTATCGTTCTTGATATAGATTGCAATCTTTCATGTCCTATTATTCTTGGTAGACCTTTCCTTAGAACGATTTGTGCAATTATTGATATGAAGGAAGGAAATATTAGATTCCAATTTCCATTAAGGAAACGCATGGAACAATTTCCTAGAAAGAAAATGAAATTACCTTATGAATCTATTATGAGAGCCACTTATGAATTGAATACCAAAGATGGCAATACTTAGATCTATTTCTCGATTTTATGCCTTCTTAGGGGCGTTGAACGATAGCGCTTGTTGGGAGGCAACCCAATTTTATTTTTCTTCCTTGCTTTTTTGCTTCTGTTTAGTAATAAATAATCCATTTACATTCTTTTTAGATGTGGTTTTATGTTTTAATTAGTGTTTGTGCCAAGTAGAACCTATAGGATCATCTTGGGTGATATTTAATTTGATTCTGCTGAAAAACAGAAACTTTTGCATGCACGAGAGTAATTTTAATAGATCACAAAAAAGTGATTTTGAGTTTATTCTTTTCGAAGTAGATCAGTAGAAAAATTTCCCAGGATTTCCTATTTTGGTAGGATTTTAAGAGTTCCAGAAGTATTCTAAAGTTATATAGATTGCTAAAGGCTGTTCTTTTTTTGACAGATTCTGTTTTTCGTGTGTTGTTTGCTTATTTTGATGAATCTATGGCTAGTATCGGGGGGTGTCAGTGTCAAAACCGGCCGATCTCGGGTAGGGGGTCCCGATCTGTGCGTCTAAGGCTAATGGTAACAGGAGGCAAGGGACACGATGTTTTACCCAGGTTCGGGCCCTCTCGGTGGAGGTAAAACCCTACTTCCTGCTTGATTGATCTTGATGATATCAATATTAAAAGAGTTGATCTACCACGAGATCATAGAGGCTGAACCCTAGAAGCTAGCCTATGATGATTACGATTGTCCCTATACGAACCGAACCCTCCGGTTTATATAGACACCGGAGGGGGCTAGGGTTTACACAGAGTCGGTTACAAAGAAGGAAATCTAATATCCGGATCGCCAAGCTTGTCTTCCACGCAAAGGAGAGTCCCATCCGGACACGGGACGAAGTCTTGAGTCTTGTATCTTCATGGTCCAACAGTCCGGCCAAAGTGTATAGTCCGGCTGTCCGGATACCCCCTAATCTAGGACTCCCTCAGTAGCCCCTGAACCAGGCTTCAATGACGATGAGTCCAGCGTGTAGATTGTCTTTGGCATTGCAATGCGGGTTCCATCTCCGAATACTCCAAAGTAGATTAAGGATTGTGTCCGGCTCAGCGAGATAATTTGCGCACACCACCGTAGAGAGCATAACACTTCACAAATCTGATCTGCTGATAATTTCTTTGTACGGTGTGCCCTTACGCCGTGGCCTGGCCCAACACGAACCGGTCTTTCTTGGCCTGCCCCGATACGTGTTGCGAGGCGGTTTTATTGGCACACCTTGCCAAAGCAGAGATCGTGTTCCCCTTATCGCGGGATCCTCCATCAATACGGGCGCGTGCAACCCCACGACGCCTGTTGGCATGACTCCGTGTTTTTAGGTAAGTCCCAAGAGGTCACACTGAGGACGCTTAATATTCACCCCCTTTATAGAGGGGCCAAGGCCTATCCCTCTTTTCTACCACGCTTGTGCCTTTTCGCATCTCGAGTCCCAACACCCGAAGCCCAAGATTAAGCACTTCAGATCTTCAATCATGTCCGGATCCAACCTTCAAGGCCAGTGGATGGCCTCCTCATCCTGAGGAGGACATTGCAGCTTCGAGGAGATCGATACGACCGCTGTCGGGACCCGACTCAATGGCACACCGATCTACCATGTAACACCTCATATCACTTTGCGGCCTCACGCACGGTATTCCCACGGGTGTCGCCTTACTTTTCCCGGGACCGCTTGCGCATTTGGCACACGTATATGATAGTGTCGCTAGCATCCCTATGACAAGGAGTCCGGGCTGACATGGCTAGTCGTGAACCCAAAGTGGCACTAACTTACAGGGACAGGCATACATGACCCAGCAACGAACGTGTCGGTCATCAGCGAGTGAATCCGGGCTGTAGAAACTGGGCTAGCAGGACTCCGGTAAGCCGGGCTGTAGCGGGCTAACAGGACTCCAGTAAACACTGCGTGACATTTCCCCGAAGGGACAGACACAGGAACGAAGAAGGACACATGCCGGCCCGCCTAAGTGTTCCGGAGCAGTAGCAAGCTACCATGGCTCAGTGGAAGCACTAGGAGACATTTCCCGATAAGAGAGGCTACTAAGGATAAACAGCTAGATAGTCAGATCCCACACATACCAAGCATTTCAATAACATACACACAATATGCTCGATATGTGCAAATACAACATGGCATCACAACATGACTCTACAACTCAAATATTTTATTCAATAGGCTCCGAGGAGCGAGATATTACAACCATGGGTCTCTCGACCCAGCATTCAGAGCATACAAGTCAAAGCACATGCGGAAGCCTAACATGGTTGAGTACAAACAACTACAAATGAAAAAGGCTGAGAAGCCTATCTAACTACCAGATCCTGCCGAGGGCACAAGATCGTAGCTGAGTAACAAGCTAAACGTCGAAGTCCAAGCGGAACTACTAGCGAGACTGAAGTCTCTCTGCAAAAACATAAAATAGGCAAACGTGAGTACAAATGTACCCAGCAAGACTTACATCAGAACTATTTACATACGCATCATTATCAACAAAGGGGATGGTGGAGTTTGTCTGCAGCAAGCCAGCTTTGACTCGGTGGCTATCCTGAACTACGACTGCAATGTAACTCTTTTGAGGTGGCGCACACGAGTCCACATATTCACCATATCAATACACCACTACGAGAACGCCATCCATAGCACTCACGCTTATCTTGCGTATTTTCGAGTATCCACTTTCACTTGTCTATGAACTGTACAGGCAACCCAGAAGTCCTTTACATGAACACGGCTATTGAATAGATGATGTTAACCTGCAGGGGTGTACTTCTTCACACACGCTCTCGCCACTTACCTCCATGTACACGTCATGTATCTCGGCAACCTTCAAGCGGAAGCCTGGCGAGGGTGTCGGCCACGGCCTACCTAAACACTCAAGTCTCTCGTCCAGGTTTATCGCCTATTCGGGTTCCATCCGCAAGGAGATCCGGTCGGGGTGCCGCTCACGGCCCCAAACAATGTGAGCAGGGTTCCCAAGCCCACCATCCGGGTGCCACTTGGTACACCATGCCACTGCACCTAGTCTATCCCAAGCCCACCTGTACCGGGTGCCACTTGGTAGACTACTAGCACTACCTACAAACACCAGAAACTAATTGCAACTCCTGGACAGAGAACAAGGGTGATTAAGAAGCCGAGAGGGTCAATTAAGGATCCCAATGAGTGGTAGTAGCTGTTCATGGATCACAAACACAGAACTCAGTTCCTGAGGACGGTTTCAATGAGACAACCCACCATGTACTCCTACATGGCCTCTCACCGCTACCTTTACCAAATCGTGTTCACACACTTAGCTCTCAACAGTAGGACATGTTCACACACCTCCAATTCATCCCTGATGAATCAGACCTGACACAACTCTAAGCAATAGCAGGCATGACAAACAAGCATGAATGAGTAGGCACATCAGGGCTCAAACAACTCCTACTCATGCTAGTGGGTTTCATCTATTTACTGTGGCAATGACAGGTCATGCAGAGGATAAAGGGGTTCAACTACCGTAGCAAGTAACAGTTGTATCATGGTTGTCCTCATGCAGTAAAATAGAGCAGGAGCGAGAGAGTGGGATTGTATCGGAATGAACAAGGGGGTTTTGCTTGCCTGGCACTTCTGAATATAGTATAGTTCTTTATCGGTGTCATCAACTCATCGTCGAAACCACGTCTATCGGGAGGGGACAAACACTGGCAAACAAGGAAGAACACAATCAAAGCAATGCACAATATGATGCATGATCATGACATGGCAATATGATGTTGATTGGGCTAATGCAACTAGCAACAGATTAAATGAAGTTGGTTTGAATACAAGATTCAAATCCAAACTCCATATGTGGTTATTCAAATGCCATTTAATTGATTTGTTATAAACAGCAGCTATAAGTTGTTCTAACATGCATGAAAATGGTGCAGATGGACAGATTGGATTTTTCTGATCATTTTTCATATGTAAATTATTTCATTTGGAGCTACGGTTGAATTTCTATGAATTTTAGAAGTTTATACTATTTTCTGGAATTTCGTAAAAAGAATAAATCCAGAAAATGATTAACTGTGTCAGCACTACGTCACTGTGACGTCAGCAGGTCAACGGGGCGGTCCAGTGGGTCCCGTGTGTCAGTGTTATTAGTCTAACTAATTTTTAGTTAGTCCTAATGCTAACTTAATTAGCAGGAGGGTCATATTAGTCATGGACCCAGAGGGGTCAAACTGGGCCCACCCCGGGTCAACTTGATTAGCAGGGTCAAACCCACCGGCGGCTTGACGCCGGCGAGGCCAGCCGCGGTGGCGAGCCTTGGGTTTGTGTCTCCGGCGACCAAACGGCCGGCGGAGGGCATCTACGTGATGCGGACGCACGTCCGCATCGGGTGGTGGTGGCAGTTGGGCATGGGGTGGCCGGAGTTGTCGCCGGCGATGACCTCGGCGGCGGCCGGAGTTCGGGCGAGATGCGAGCGAGAGCTAGGGGGCACGGGAAGGCGAGCTGGGGCGTGCTACGGGCTCGTGGGGAGGCACTGAGTGCAGTGGTGTGGTCTACTGCGAGCTTCAGCAGCCGTAGCCACGGCGACGACATGGCCGGCGGCGAGGAGCTCTCGGGCTCGTTGCGAACGGCGGCTAGAGAGGGAGGTAGAGCACGGGGAGAGGGGGAAACAATGGCGGAGCTCACAGCGGTTGCAGAGGTGGCCTCGGCGTGCTCGGGGAAGCACCGGAGCGAGCGGGGCGGCGAGAGGGATCTCCGGTGACCCGAGGAGGAAGAAGGAGTCGGGGACGTCGTCATGGAGCTCCTGGCGGCACCTGGCTTGGTGCAGAGGATGCGGGGGTCGAGGCAGAGCTCGTGGTATATCTGGAAGGGCGTGGGGAGGTCGGTGGTAGCGGCGAACGACGACGGTGGCGGCGGCTCCGTTCGGTGGTTGCGCGCAGGAGAGGCAGAGGAGGGGGAGAGAGAGCAACGAGTGAGGGAGAGGGACAGGGGCTTCGAGGTGTCTCCGTGGTGCTCTCAGAAGAGTCGGGGCGTCGCGGTGGAAGCAGGTGCTTGCGCGTGCGCGGCGACCACACTCCCTGCCTACTGGCGCGGGGAAGAAGACGACAGAGGGGTTGCGGTGGTGGGCTGGGCCGGCCAGCTGCGGTGCTGGGCCGCACAGGTAGGTGGGCTGCTCAGGTGAGGCCAGCTACTAACTCTCTCTCTCTTTTATTTTCATTTTCTATTTTCTGTAATTGTGTTTGGCTTTAGTAAAAATGCCAGGGCATTTCCAAAAATCATGAAACTGCTCAATGTCACTGTTTGGAATATTTCCAACAGCAAACATTTCAGTTTGTGATTATTTGAGCATTTAAAATATTATTTAGCAATTAAATGCCCAAATGCAAATACCATATGATTTAATTCAAAAATCCAGAATGGCCTAGAAAAATGTGCACCATTTTTGGGAGAGGTTCTAGACCAATCCAAGAATAATGAACTTTTCTGAAGAGCATTTTGGGTTCATTGAGAATATTTTTATTTGAACATAGTTGATTTGATCTGGTGCTAGGGTTTGAGCAATCCCCATTTCAAGTTTCATGAAATTTAAACATGATGCACACATGGAGCTAGCCTAGTGCAAAGGCAAAAGCTAGGGATGTGACAACTCACCCCTACTAAACAAGAATCTCGTCCCGAGATTCAAGACATAGGGCAAGAAGACAGAGGGGACATAAATCTAACACGGTCTTCATGATCTAGTTTCTTCATATTGATCTTGACGTCTTTGCTTTCGAGATCTTCATTCAGCATGATGACAAGAAGAAAGGGAAAACTCTAGAAGGATCGATCTCCTTGAAGATCGAACAACTTAGGACCAACTCACGGGGTGAGTCATTGGAATCTCTTGAGCTGAGACACGAAGCATACATCTAGAGGGATGGAGTGGAACAGATGACGAGGGTTCACTAAGTAGACAACAATTCCACACTTAAGAAGGTGGTAAATGATTGTCAACGTAGCGAGGAGTTGAGTTGCCATGATACCATAATGGGGCACCTTAGGGAAGGTGACTTGTATAATTATTCCCTCAAGTGGCAAAAGGAATTACTTTTGATACATAGATCATTGGAACTCTCATATCAGCCTAAGGCAAAATCACAACGATCATTGGCGGAGTGCGGTAAAGTGGCATACTCGGACTAGAATGGATGATGTGGACTACCTTGTTGAAGACAATGCAAGGAATGATTTTGCTTGCGCGTGCTCTCAAGAACTTGAGCATTTCCATAATCATCAAGGTTTTACCAATATCCGTGTCAAGGATCCTGGCAACACAACATACTACCATGATGAATGGTGATGGACGATGCAGATGCAAAAGGAGATAACACCTTCTCAGATTTCACCTTAGCGAGGCCAAGGAATCAAAATCCGGATGATCGACCGAGAGACATTTAGCACTCTGCTTCTAATGTTCTCCTTGATGTGCTAGCGCAACCCATTTATTAAAATGGTTTGGTACCTAGAATCATTAAGTAAAGGTCGGACTTCAGGAGCACAAGAATCCATAAGGAATAACTACGGAAGTAGTATCCTACGAAATCCTTATGGGGAGGTGGCCAACTTCCTCAATCAAGATACAACAGTAATAGGTCTTCCGGCTGGATGTGTTGGCCACGACATCCTCTTTACCGGTTACAGAGAGACCAATATTATAGTTCTTGGAAAATGCTCCAACCATCATATCTTCCTAAGATTCAGATATGGTTGGTGTTAGAACAATCCAGACTCATCGAGTCTGGAAAGAAAAATGAAAGTTTGCAACACAAATCGACGAGATGACGTTGCGAGATTCTCGGGGAATGAACTACGATAGCAAACTCCAAGGCATGAGCTGGTTTTGCTACACACATGTGAACACGATGTCCTAGACAAGCATGACCACGTGGTAGTCTTACAATAAAACACTACCGAGTTCTAGTTGGGAACCATCACCGCGGATAATGAAGTCCTTGCATAAGTCATATGATTAGCTCTTATGAAGGAACTTCTTCTCCTTGAACAAATCAGTTAGTGAATGCCGAGGGTTGTGAACGAGCGGCTTCACGAGTCACAAAGTATGTGCTTTGCTTTCCTTATTTTTTATAGGAAATATTAAGAGGAGCATGATGTCAATGTGATATGCTTGGACTGCAGGCGGAGCTGCTGCCATGGAGGCCCTGAGGGCGGAACTTGCCCTAGCCAAGGAACAAGCCCGGGCTAGCAATGCGGCTGCCCTAAAGGCGGCCGAAGAGTTGAGAGCCGAACAGGCTGCTCATCACCGAAGCGAAGTTAAAATAGCCGAGATGGCTGTGGAGCTGAAAAACGCCGCCAACAGGTATGAGCTCCTTGAAAAAGAGAATCAGGCTAATTCGGCTGACCTGAAGAAGGCCCTGGATGCGGCCAAGGAGACGCGTTCCGAAATTAGGGATGCGCGGGAGGAGCTTCGACAGGCCGGAGAAATCGCGGCTGGAAACCCCTATTTGTTGCGGATGAAGTTCTTAGATCCAAAGTACACTCCTCTGGATCGACGCTGGAGCCCTGCAGACTCTGCGGACCTGGGGAAGAGTACGGCTGATGCGGCCAAGTTTTTCGAGGATCAAAAAGATAATGAAGTGGAAAAGCTGTTCTGGTTGCAATTCAGTGCTCCAACGCGCCCGTTGCCATTGAGTGAAAGGATGGCCGCTATGGCCGAGCTCCATAGGTTGTCCGATCTTGCAATGAGGTCTGTAATAGACCATGTATGGCCGAAGGGGCCGAAGCCGGTCAGTTATTTTGGTTTAGTGCAACAATTCCTTGGTGCCGTATCACGAATCGATGCCATGAAGAGGTCGGCGTGTATAGAGGGTGCACTGATGGCTCTTGCCCGTGTTAAAGCATATTGGGCAGATATGGAGGCCACCATCATGGCAGCCCAAAATCCGGCGGGAAGCCAAGATCCAACCGAGCATTACTTGGAGCAGGTAACAGAAGTTGCTCATTTAATAGAGGCTCAGTGCTCGAAGAATGTCATGTTCGAGTGACAAATCGTTTCATTGTAAGAACAATTTTATTGTAAATATGGAGGCTATGTTTATACTTTTCCCGAAAGTGTTATTATGCCTCCTGTGCGGCCGTTTTATGCATATATGTAATCTGAAAGTTAGCAGCCGTTGGCTTCAGCCCCCACGCATACAATGTGGGGGTGTTCGCGAAAATATGCGTAATAACACTTGATCCAATGTCTTGGTCCATTAAGGAGGTGATTGCATGTCGAACTAGGCAACCGGACTATATAGCTTTAACACTTTCACTTAGCCATAGGAGTTTGATGTTGGGGCTACTATGTAGCCCCTGGTACCTTTGTGTGCATCCGAATACGGGCGCATGTGTACATGACCGGAAGCGGTCGCCGTTAATCTTGGAGGAATCCTAAAGATTCCGATAAGTCTTCGAGTGGTCGAACAGTCTCTCGCTATATCATGACAGTCAGTTTTCGGCTTTCTCTACTGAGGTGCTCATCCGGAATAACCAGGGCACAATCGCAGTAGTTCTCCTTTGGCCTCCTTAGCCGATAAGAACGGAACATAAGGCGGCAAAACCAGGAGCTGGGAAAACCCAACATTTGACCAAAGAGATGATTCGGAGCTGATGCATATAAGGCCAAACTCGAGACGCCGAACACTCCCGAAGCTATTCGAACTTTATAACATATACTGGACTGAGTAGCGCCCTTTATTATGAACCCTGTATTTCCAGGTACGTGCATTAGTCTGTCGTGGAGAAATGCCAATAACGGCAGTATCCCCTATGGGTGTAGTACCGATGGGATGTGTAAGCAACAAGAGACAATAAAGAAGGTTTACACAGGGGCTTAATCCAGAGAGAAACCTTTGAGCGAGGCCATGCTGCACGTCTTTGCCTTTGTCTCCGTTGTGCTGTGTCCTGGGAGGGTATCGCACGAATGGTGTCTGTAAAAAGAAAAATTCATGTAGAAGAGTATGACGTAAGCGTGCGAAGAGTTGGCTATCATCAATGGATAGTAGAATTGTAAGGCATTGGCCTGTTAATAAGGTTAAGCCAAAAGTTAGCCTTTATTAAATATCTGTAGCCCCTGGTGTCCTCTATGGGATTACATGTATAGCGCCCAGCTCAGGTTTATCTGGGCTGCCGGACTCGTCTAACCGTGTCCGTGGTCTTAATGACCAATCATGCATTCTGATATTAGAGGCTGCTTAGAGTCCAGCTGCTAGAGCCGTCGCATACTCTTCCGCGCATAAGGAACACTCTGTATTTCCGTTAAGGGTGATGACGCCACGTGGACCGGGCATCTTGAGTTTAAGGTAAGCGTAGTGCGGTACTATGTTGAAGCGGGCGAAGGCCGTTCTCCCAAGCAATGCATGATAACCACTTTGGAGGGGCGATGGTGAAGAGTAGTTCTTTGCTTCTGGAGTTGCATGGGGAACCGAATGTCACCTATAGTACGAGGGAGCCCCTACATCGGGCTTTAATGCCTGGTATCACCCCTTCAAAGGTGGTGTTACTGTGGATGATTCTGGATGGTTCTATCCCCATCCTGCGGACAGTGTCCTGGTATATTAGATTGAGACTACTGCCGCCGTCCATGAGGACGCGAGTGAGATGGTATCCGTCGATTATTGGGTCGAGCACCAAGGCAACTGATCTGTCGTGCCACATACTAGTCGGGTAGTCCCTGTGATCGAAGGTGATCGGGCAGGCTGACCAGTGGTTAAGTTTGGGGGCGACAGGCTCTACAGCGTATGCGTCTCTAAGCGCGCGTTCGCGCCTTCTCTGGGGAATGTGAGCCGCGTGGATCATGTTTACTGTCTTTACCTCTGGTGGGAATTTTTTCTGTCCGCCAGTGTTCGGCTGGCGAGGCTCATCCTCGTCTTCACTTGGTGTTTCCCTTCCCTTGTGTTCGGCATTTAACTTGCCGACCTGCTTAAAGACCCAGCATTCTCCGTGAGTGTGGTTCGCAGGCTTTTTGGGGGTGCCATGAATTTGGCACAGTCTGTCCAGGACTTTGTTCAGGCCGGACGGTCCCTCTTTGCTTCCTTTAAATGGCTTCTTTTGTTCACCGGGTCGAGAGCCCCTGAATTTGGCATAGTCTGTCCGGACTTTCTTCCTTGTTTCGACATTTGTTTTTATTGCGCCGTGGCTTCCCGTTGCCATCCCTCATTTCGGATGTGCCTGGGTCGCTGGTGCCTCTACGGGCCAACCAGCTGTCTTCACCCGCGCAAAAGCGGGTCATAAGGCTTGTTAAGGCTGCCATTGTCCTCGGCTTTTCTTGGCCGAGGTGTCTGGCAAGCCACTCATCCCGGATACTGTGGTTGAATGCCTCTAGGGCTTCGGCATCCGGACAATCAACAATTTGATTATTCTTAGTGAGGAATCTATTCCAAAGCTTGCGGGCGGACTCTCCGGGCTGTTGAATTATGTGACTTAAATCGTCAGCGTCCGGAGGTCGGACATAGGTTCCTTGAAAATTGGCCCTGAAAGCATCCTCAAGTTCTTCTCAACTTCCGATTGAGTTTTCGAGGAGACTTTTCAACCAGTGACATGCTGGTCCCTTCAACTTGAGGGGAAGGTATTTGATGGCATGGAGGTCGTCCCCACGAGACATGTGGATGTGAAGGATAAAATCCTCAATCCAGACCCCGGGGTCTGTCGTTCCGTCATATGCCTCTATGTTCACGGGTTTGAAGCCCTGTGGAAATTCGTGGTGCAGTACCTCTTCGGTGAAGCACAGAGGGTGAGCGCCCCTCTGTATCTGGACATGTTGTGGCGTGCTGTTGACTATTGTTGTGTCCGGTGCTGATTCCGAATTGGTACTCGATCAGTCTGATCATTTTGGTGACCATGATCCTGCACCGGATCGTGTCCCCTAGGTCCATAGATGGACCTGGTCGCGCCGGCTTTTTTATCCAGGAGCTCACGTAAATCATGTGCGGCGTCAGTAGCTGCTCTATTGCGGTCATGAAGTGGTTGGTCCGGCCTACTGGCCGTATTGTTCTTCGGTGGAACGGCCTCATCGCCGAATTCTGGCAGCAGCTTGTGCTTTGGATAGCTCTTTATGTGGCGATCGTCGCCGTATTTTTCTTCAGTGTCTAGCACTTTATTCCATCTGCGATTGAGCGTTTCCTGTGCGGCCTTAAGCCTTTGCTTCTGCTTCTTTAGACTTCTCGCAGTGGCCATAAGCTTTCTGTGGAGGTCATCTTGTTCCAAATGTTTTTCAGGGATGATGAATGCATCATCGTCCAGACTATGCTCCTCTCCCGGGGCGGGTTGATGAGTTCGGCCTTCGGGATCACTATGATTGGGCGTCTGCTCCGGGCTGTGTTTGGCGTGACCTGGCTCATCCTGCTCCATCGCTGGGTCCATATGGTCATTGTTGCCTTTGGAGTTGTCTGGGGTGTCGATCCTTCTAGCTAGCGCTGTTATCACTGTTTTTACTGTGGCTCGACTTAGAGCAGCGTCTGCACCGTCATTTTGGCTTTTGTCCGGGTGTTTTATCCTCTACTTTGTCGCCATCATCCCCCTTAGGCGTGTCCACCATGTATATATCATATGATGAGGTGGCGGTCCAGCGCCCCGTGGGCGGTGGTTCAGTATCGTCCCCTGCGCTGACCTCCGTACCGTTGGTGTCATCGGAGTCGAAGTCAAGCATGTCTGTTACGTCGTCGACAGTGGCTATGAAGTGGGTGGTGGGTGGGGGACGAATTTCTTCGTCGCCTTCTTCCCCCTCAAGCCGGACATAGTTCGGCCAAGCATCTCCTGACAAAGAGAGAGACCTTAGTGAATTCAGCATGTTGCCGAGGGGCGAGTGCTGGAAGATATCCGCACTGGTGAATTCCATTACCGGAGCCCAACCAGAATCGGCAGGCTCGGGGGCGTGCGGTCTGGAACCTACAGCCGGACGCAAGTCCTGGGGTCAGGAGACACATGCTTCCTTGGGGGTGAAGTATGTGTTTGGCTCTACCACCGATGAGTGTGCGGCCTCCGGGGCGGGGTCCATCCACCCGTCCTCGAACGACGCAATCTGTCCCGAATTAAGGTCCGGAGCTCCTGCAGGTGCGATATCTCGAGTATGGTCCGATAGCAGGTCTAAGCCGTGCTCATCGTGACTGTTTGAAGCTCCTAGCTTAGGCCCGAATTCGTCGAAGATCAAGTCTCCGCGTATATCAGCCGCGTAGTTCAAGTTTCCGAACCTGGCCTGATGGCCAGGTCCGTAGCTTTCGATCTGCTCCAGATGGCCAAGCAAATTGGCCCGCAGTGCGAAGCCGCCGAACATCAAGACCTGTCCGGGGAGAAAAGTCTCACCCTGGACCGCATTGTTGTTGATGATTGAAGGAACCATTGAGCCTCGCGGCGACAACACAAAGGAACTCTCAATGGAAGCACCAATGTCGGTGTCAAAACCGGCGAATCTCGGGTAGGGGGTCCCGATCTGTGCGTCTAAGGCTAATGGTAACAGGAGGCAAGGGACACAATGCTTTACCCAGGTTCGGGCCCTCTTGATGGAGGTAAAACCCTACTTCCTGCTTGATTAAGCTTGATGATATGAGTATTATAAGAGTTGATCTACCACGAGATCATAGAGGCTGAACCCTAGAAGCTAGTCTATGATGATTATGATTGTCCCTATATGGACCGAACCCTCCAGTTTATATACACAACGGAGGGAGTTAGGGTTTACACAGAGTCAATTACAAAGACGGAAATCTAATATCCGGATCGCCAAGCTTGTCTTCCACACAAAGGAGAGTCCCATCTGGACACAGGACGAAGTCTTGAGTCTTGTATCTTCACGGTCCAACAGTCCGGCCAAAGTGTATAGTCCAGCTGTCCAGATATCCCCTAATCCAGGACTCCCTCAACGGTCCCACACCATTGTCGACCGATGTAGTAAATATAAACGAGATAATTGCACAAGGAGCGGCAGACAGCTGGGACCAAGCGGCTCGAGCAGTATTTCTGTTTTTGAGGCGTGAGCACTGCAGAGTTTTTCTTGAGCGATGTTTTCATTGTTGTTCAGAGGAGCGCAGGTATTAAGCAAGGCGGGCTGTGGCCCGTCTAGCCAAAACCGATATCCAGCCGGATATTAAATTTTTTCAAGATGAAAATGGCTAGCCCAGCTATACTTTATTTTTGAGGAATACCCAGGCAAGGTCAACTTGTTATTCTCCGCCCGGCTAGGCTGCAAGTCTTTCCGAGGAGGGATGCATTAGGCTTAACAGGAAAATGGGCTTTAAGAAATAATAAATGGGATGTAATTATAAAAAGTGGGCAGTAACTATAAAAAATGCACCAAGCACGTAATTAGTTTATAAAATATTATTTTTGGATTCTAAAAATTCTAATTTCATTAATTGTTGCGTGTGCAATGTTTCGTTGGATTTTTGCGTAATACAAATTTATATTTAATCTGACTAGAAATTCGGGATACAAATATTTCAGATCCCATCAAAATGTGGGAAATTTTATTGAATTCTGTTTTGAACGGTTGGTTGAAATTATTAATCGTTGTCCTAGCCGGTTGTACTTTTAACAACTGTGAATGGGTTGTAGTAAATTCCATTAGAATTCAAAAATGGGCTGTACATTCTTACAAATCGCAAATGGGCTATAAGTTCTCTGCCACACACTTGTGGGCCTACTAAGTTGATGCGTCCCCTAAAAAAGTAAGTTGACGCGTATGCAAGGCGCGCTTTGTCAAATTATAGTCAACACACGGTTCTAGCAGCAGTGGCCGTTGGATGTCTATCCAACTGATGACGTGCTTATTTTTCAATCTCGGATATTCTAGCTTCATCCATCCAAAAAATGATTCCTCCCATTGACATCTGGGGCGCACCGTTTCGGAGGGACCTGTGGGCCTACTAAGTTGATGCGTACCAAGGGCTTTGTCAACTTAGTCAATATAAACAATTCTAGCTGCAGTGACCGTGCGATGTCCATCCAATGGCCGTCGTGCTTCTTCAACCGCTGGTCTTGTTGCTCCAGCCGCCCAAAGCAGCGCCGGTCGTGCCGCCTGCTTCTGCCTCCCGTGGCCGGCTATGCTGTCGTGGAGGCCTCACCGCCCCCTACTACTCCTACCGCTGCCAGGCAATCCCTCCACTCACCCACACCCACTATTATTCTGTGGCGACGGCAGCCTCACACCGAAGTTGAACCAGTGAACCCTCGTACTCCTCTCTGTGTGGGCATCCATTGCCGCGTCTTCCCAGGCTCCGCGTCATCACCTTCCTAGGCCTCGCCGTCGTCCACCGCCCTGGTGCTCTCGGCGCGGCATGGTCAACGTGGTCAAGGAACGACTTCCATCGGACGTGGACTGTACATGGAGAGGTTGACATCTGGGTCCATGGCCACACACAAGGAAATGCCTCCTTATTACGCGCAAAATAATGATTCCTCCAGCTGATTTTTGGGACCTACCAGAAGGGCCTCTGTATTTCGCGAAAAAAATGTTCCCCCACTGACAGGTCGGACCCACCAGGTATATCTTCGCACGCAAGGAAGTGCCTCCTTATTACGCATAAAAAAATGAATACTCCCCCTGCTAGCTGGGACCCAGCATAGTGGGAGGCTGACTTGTGGGCCTACTAAGTTGATGGGGACGGAGGGCTTTGTCAACTTAGTCAATATGAACGATTCTAGCTGCAGTGACCATATGATGTCCATCCAATGGCCGTAGTGCTTCTTCAACCTCAGGACTTCTTGCTCTGGCCGCCCAAAGTAGCGCCGGTCGTGCCACCTGCTCCTATCTCCTGTGGCCGGCTATGCTACCGTGGAGGCGTCACCGCCCCCTACTACTCCCACCGCTAGCCAGGCCATCCCTCCACTCACCCACACCCCCTGTTATTCTGCAGCGACGGCAACCTCGCACCAAAGCCGAACCAGTGAACCCTCAGACTCCTCTCCGCGTGGGCATCCACTGTCACGTCTTCCCCGGCTCCGCGTCATCCCCTTCCTAGGACTCACCATCGTCCATCGCCCTGGTGTTCTCGGCACGGCATGGTCAACGTGGTCAAGGAATGACTTCCATCAGAAGAGCACTGTACGTGGAGAGGCTGACAGCTGGGTCCATGGCCGTAGCAAGGAAGTGCTTCCTTATTACGCGGCAAATAATGATTCCTCCACCTGACAACAGGGACCCATCGGACGGGCCGCTGTATTTCATGAAAAAAAACATTTCCCCCAGACTGCTAGGACCCACCAGCTACATCTTTGCACGCAAGGAAGTGCGTCCATATTACGGGCAAAAAAAATGATTCGCCCAACGGACTGCTGGGACCCACCAGCTACATCTTCGCACGTAAGGAAGTGCCTGGCTATCGGACCCACCTGGTCGAAGCATACGTAGTGTTGTCATTCTGGTCACGAACGTGTACGTACATACTGGTCGATGCATAGGTGCGCATGTGTCGTAGTAGAGGCGCACACACAGCATGTACACGTACGTACAACGGCCAAGGTGCAAGAAAGAAAATACGACCATGTACGTACATACAGGCGGGGTCTTGAACGCCTACTCGCGCATACGTACGGCCAGGGCTCGTGTACATGGCTGGGTCGAAACAGAGAAACTGCGTTGTCGTCATGTTCATGGGGAGCCAACCGGCTGGGTCAGAACGGAATGCATCGTCGTGTTCATCGGGAGGTATTGGACGGAACAGCCGATGAAAAAGAGGCCTGGTGTACCGCAGAACGGAGGATACGACCTTGTGTTTGACGAGCCACGGTCGAAACGGGATCATGTTCATCGGAAGGGGTGCCGCGCATCGCAAAATGGAGAAACAGACACATTGGACCTCCCACGGTCAAAGCGGGTTCTGTTGATCGGGAGGGGTGTGGCGTACCGCAAAACAGAGGAAACAGACTTGTGTTGGAGTGCTACGGTCGAGACGGGGGTTATGTTCATTGGGAGGGGTGTGGTGTACCACAAAAACGGGACTCCACGGGATACTGTTCATCTCCACCGTTGACCTCCTCCAGCCTCCACGGGCTACTGTTCATCCACCATCGACCTCCTCTAGCCTCCTCCTATGACTCTTCATCCATGGGCTCCTGTTCATCCAACCACCACCGCGCGCTCCTCCACCGGCTACTGTTCAACCAGCCCTCTCCACGGGGTCCTGTTCAACCAACCCTCCACGGGCTAGTGTTCATACAGCACTCCACCGGCTACTGTTCAACCAGCCCTCCACCGGCTACTGTTCTACCTTCCCTCCACGGGGTCCTGTTCATCCAGCCCTCCACGGGGTCCTATTCATCCACGCCCAACCGGCTCGATCGCTCGGGGTCCTGTTCATCTAGCGGCAACACCACGGGGTCCTGTTCATCCAACCCCCCACTGCGAACTGTTCATCCAACCCCCAACAACGATCACTGTTCATCAAGGGAAGGAGGCAGCAGGCTCGATCGGCTTCAGTTAGCAGCAGTAGCGAATGAAGGAATCGCTCGATCGGGTTCAGTAACGCGTAGCCTACAGTGCAATCGCTCGGGTTCAGTAGGCGAACGTCTCACTCGGGTTCAGTTAGAGCCTAACGCCTCGCACCCACGCGCATGCATGTACGAGAGAAACGCGCAAACCTCCGTGGATCGCTCGGCCCCGACCACCTATGGTTACTGGGAACACCCCGATATTTTCCTCTCCCTTGCTTCTACCATGGTTTTTCCGTCATGGACGGCCCAAAGAATGTCAAGCAGCTGCGTCTCCGGCCCGCCCAGGATGAAAAGCCCATTTTCTTTCATGATTTTTTGTCATAGAAGTAGGATCCCACCACATCTATGATGATATCGGGTTTTGTCACGATTATCTTCATAGAATTGTCATAAGTATGACACAAAATAATTTCGTTCGGCCCAAAATGTCATGGATGTGTCTTTTTTATAGTGATTGTTCACACCGAAGAATTCCCACAACTAGATTTTGATATTTCTTGATGCATCTACAACATTCACTACTGGAATCAGCTACTTTGCCATCAGCCAGCTCTTTGCCGTCTGCTAGCGGATGGCAAATAGGCTCTTTGCCATCAGCTACCCAAAAGCAGACGGCAAAGAAGTGGCTAATGGCAAAGAAAGTCTTTGCCATCAGCTGGTTCTTTGCCGTCCGCTAGCTGACGGCAAATATTCTTTCCCGTCGGCTAGAAGAAGGCAAAGAGGGAGGGGGGCCCACCGAGGAGCTGTTTAAAAAATACTTACCGGCCCCCCTCTTTGCCGTCTGCTAGCAAACGGCAAAGAGCAAAAAAGCGGACGGCAAAGAGGGCGGACGACAAACATTTAACATATCTATCTGCGCGCCCCACCCCGCCCTCTCTCTCTCTTTCTCTCCCTGCCCCCCACTTGCCGCCCCCCACACTCGTCGCCGCCGGTCGCCCTACCGCCCCCGCCCCACCGGCTCTCCGCCCGTCGCCCCACCCCCTGCCCCTCGCCCCGCCGCCTGGCCTTGTCTCGGCCTCGCCTGCCCCGCCCCCACCCAGCGCTTGCCCAGCCGCCGCCCGCCCCCTCCTCCATCGGCCCCCGCCCGCCTCCATCTGCCACCTGCCTGTCGCCCACTGCCCCGCCTGTCGCCCCGCCGCCCTGCTGTCTCGGCGCTGCCTTGACCAGCTCGCCCCACCACCTCGGGCTCAAGGCTGCCGCACCCCTCCTCCACCGGCCACCTACTCCACCGTCCCAGGTGAGCTCTACCTCCTCTGTTTTTCCTTTTTTTCTGTTTTTTTAGTTTTAGGTTTATGTTTAGTTTACATTTAGTTTTAGTTTTACTTTTAGGTTTAGTTTTAGGTTTAGGTTTAGTTTTAGTTTAGTTTTAGGTTTAGATTTAGTTTTTTCCTTTTTTTCTGTTTTTTTAGTTTTAAGTTTATGTTTAGTTTAGATTTAGTTTTAGTTTTAGTTTTAGATTTCGGTTTAGTTTTCGGTTTAGTTCAGTTTTAGGAAAGAAGAAGAAGAAGAAGAAAAGAGGAGAGGAGGAGAAGAAGAAGAGGAAAAAGGAAAGGAAGAAGAAGAAGAGGAGGAGGAGATGAAAAAAGAAGAAGAGGAAGAAGAAGAAGAAAAAAGAGGAGAGGATGAGAAGAAGAAGAGGAAAAAGGAAAGGAGGAAGAAGAAGAAGGAAAAAAGGTAGAAAAGGAAGAAAAGGAAGAAGAGGAAGAAGAAGAAAAGGAAAAAAGAGGGGGGAAAACCTGACCCGATCATGACCCGACACCCGACCCGACCCCAACCCCGACACCCGACCCGACCCGACCCGACCCGACACCGACACACCCGACCCCGAGCCTGACCCGACCCCGACCCGACACCGACACGGCACCCGACCCGACCCGACACCCGACCCGAGACCCCGACATCGACCCGACCCGACACCCCGACCCGACCCGACTCGACCGACCCGACCCGACACCCCGACCCGACCCGACCCGACCCGACACCGACACCCCGACCCGAGCCTGACCCGACACCCGACCCGACACCGACCGGCACCCGACCCGACCAAGCACCCGACCCGAGACCCGACCCGACCCGGCACCCGACCCGACACCCATACCCCGAGACCCCGACCCCGAGCCCGACACGGCAGCCCGACACCGACACGACACCACGACCCCCGACACCTCCCGAAAAGGTGTTCTTTGGCCTTCTAGAGGCCGACGGGGTCATATATTTGTGAATTATTAGTTAGGTCATATATTTTTCGATTTTGTTATGAAAAACATCATATATAATTGTGTTGATCGGGTAGTTTTAAATGTGCAGTTGTTTATGTTGTACTTGATGATGATACACTTAAGTGATATACATATTATTATTCATGTCGGTACTTTTTTTTATGTTGTACTAATTTCGTTTATTCTTTGTCATGGCAGGTGTTGAAACATGGTGGTCGCTGGTCGGGAGCGCGCCGAGGCCCCTTCTTCGTCGGCACGTAGTGTGAGGTCTTCCATTCCACACGCACCTCTCCGCCGAGCGTTGCTAGATAGTATGGCGACACCGCCGGGCCCTTCTTCGTCGATCGCGGTGCCCAGCAGGGGACGAGGTAAGAAGAAGAGAGGAGGTGGAGCATGTGGTCGTGGGAGAGGAGGAAGGGTGACTCTTACGGCGCCTTCCTCGCCGCCGCCCCCAGCTGTTTCACCCGAGCACGTGACTGCTAGGGTGGACTCGTCTGAGGAGGAGGCTACAGGGACTCCGGTCCACGAGCCTCCGGTCCACGGGTCTTCGGCCCACGAGCCTCGGGTCGACGGGCCTTCGTCCCACGAGAGTTGGGCCCACGAGACCCCGGAGGAGCACACGTCTGGATGGGGTACTTGGTCGGGTCAGCCTGAGGAGCCGAGTGCCATGCTGATGATGGCGGGGAGCCGAGTGGCCATGCTGATGATGGCGGGGAGCCGACTGATTATGAGGAGGAGGGTGAGGAGGGGGGCAACGTCTACCAGCATGGTGCTACACGGCTACCGTCTGTGTCGGCGACCCGCGAGCAGAGGTGGTTGATTTTCCCTGATGGGGAGAGGTAAGTGCATTTAATCTTTTTGTACCTTCTGCATTCACGTTTCTTCAAATAACTAATGTGTCGGCCTTGTCATGCTGCAAGGGTTGGGACCACCATGAAAGTGTCCGCCGGCCCAACTCCGTCCTTGGAGTTCTGATTCGGCAAAACTTTCCGGGGTTTGTCACGTTGCCTGGTGAGGGTCGGCTTCCAGAGGTTGGATTGAGTTGGGAGCACTACTTGGCTGCTCCGGCCCCGCCGGGTGAGATTATCGACGGTGTCTTGTGCAAGACGAGGGCAGACGTGGTGATCAGAAAGTTCTTGGTAATTTCTCCTTTACACAATTAAAAATCTTGAACTAGCTAGTTATTAATTGTACTAGTCAATATTGTCTCATTTGATTGCAGACATTCTACAGGTGTGAGGAGGGATACGAGGAGGAGGCGGCAGATGTTATCGACAAGGAATGCAAGCGCCTACTTTAGAACTTACGGCATGAGGTTCAGGTGCAGGCTGTTCGAGACTACTACGCCAGGCGTGGTATCAAGAAGCCCAAGCAGGAGTGCCGCGAGAAGTTCTTGAGTAAGGAGCAGTACATGAAGGTAATTCTTAAGGCCTTGTACTTACTTCCTTCATTTAGTAATTCATAGCCGTAGCGCTCAAGTTTCTATTTGCTAACTTAGGCCCCTCCGAGATGGCGTGCGGATCGGATGGATTGTTGGGAGGTGTTGGTCAATGCGTGGTGCTCAAAACAATGGCGGCCCACCCACAACGAGGCCAAGGACAAACGTGCCCAAATGGAAGGTGTGCCACACCACCAAGGCAGCTCCAACTTATTTCAAGATCTGGTGGAACTGGGTATGTGGTTTGCTTCATGATTCATGCAATTCATTCATCATGCTAGTTTTAGCCCTTTAATTAGTAATTTACTTTGTTTCTCTCTTTCAGGCACGCTACAATAAGGAGGATAAGGTGCCAGAGGTGTACGACCTGTATGCCATGGCCCTGCTGGCTCTTACAAGAAAGTCAAGGCATTCTCTGCGTCGACCTCGATGATCCAAAGAACTTCACCAACATATCCGCCACGACAAGCTCGTGCAATATAGAGATCGGGGAAGGCGAGGCAAGGGAGGACTTTAACCCGAGCTGTGGTCCCATTGATCTGAACTGCTGATGATATTTGGTGGCGGGAGGTCCCATGGCTCCATAGCCATGGGAGATGGACTTACCGTTGTCCTAGCACTCTCTCGGAGATCAAAAGCGCTTGATCGAGCTCCGCTCTGAGATAAGGCCTCATGAACAGCCAGTCCAACTCGCCTTCAAGGTTAGTTATCGTACTCAGCTATCTTTCTCCATTACATTGTGTGCTCTTCCATCAATGATTACAAATGGTCATGTGAGTGGTGTTGCAGGTGGCTATCTGAGTGAGAGAGATAGAACGGAGAAACTTGGCGGGGGCGGAGAGGCAGCGGGAGTTGGAGGAGAGGACGATAAAGATGTTGGAGGAGGAGAGGGCACGAAATGACATGCAGGCAAGGGCCATGTACGAGCTCCTTGTGGTAAGTTTCTTCTGCAGATTACTTGCTAGTCTTAACATTTGAGTCTCATTACTAACTAGTATGACTCTATTGTGAAAACCAAATGTGCAGTCCATGTGCGAGAAGTCCGGTCAGACCGCTCCACCGATGCCAGTGATTGCTCCTGGGAGCACGGTGAGTTTAATTTGAATGGACATTACTTGCTAGTCTTAACATCTGAGTGTCATAATGCTAACGAGACATTGGAAATGATCTTTGGTGCAGCTTAACTCCAGAAACGCATCGCATGATCCTTCTCCAGCTACCGACACGAGCCAGCCAGCTCCTACACCTCCCTGATCACGGTATGTTTCTCTAGTGTTTTGCTTAACAAATGCATAAATACCTAGACTTAGCTTTATTTCCTCCAATATGCTTACCATAATGACCTAGAGTTAGCTTCTTTTCCTCCAAAATGACTTAATATGCTTACTGACCTCATAAACCATCCATTCTACCTAAGTTAGCTCTAAAACGATATGTACTTAGGTTACTTATGTCAAAAATTGCATAATTAGCTTAGTTAGCTCATAAACGATCCATTTTACCTAAGTTAGCTCTAATATGACTCATTTTACCTTAGTTAGCTTACAAGTGATTCGATTTATCCAAGTTAGCTCTAAAATGACGGATTTTAGTAGATTACCTCACAAATGATCCATTTTACCTACGTTAGCTTTAAAATGACCCATTTCACCTAGGTTAGCTCCAAAATGACCCATTTCACCTAGGTTAGCTCCAAAATGACCCATTTCACGTAGGTTGGCTCCAAAATGACCCATTTCACCTAGATTTACTCCTAAACCATCAATTTCACCTAAGTTAGCTAAAAACGATCCATTTCACCTAAATTAGCTCTTAAATGATCCATTTCACCTAAGTTAGGTCATAAACGACCCATTTCAACTAAGTTAGCTCATAGAAGCTCATAAATGATCCATTTCACCTAAGTTAGCTCAAAAACGATCCATGTAACATCCCAAAATTCTAAATTTTGGAATGTTATATTAAATAAATAATTATGCTGGTTTGTTTGATTGTTGTGTAACTGATTGTGTGAAATTGAGTGAAATTTGAAACTTTTTGAAAGTTCTTGAGAGGAATGAAATGACATTCCCAAACTTTCACCTTGCATTTATGATCTCCATGAATTCAAATTCAATTCAAACACAAAACCCTAGAGAGAAGATGATATGACTTCTTCCATTTAAATAAATGAAAAGGGTTTTGAAAAGATTTGAATTCCATTTGGAAATATTTCAATTCTGAAACTTTATGCAACTCAATGATTTTCACGAGAGAAGATAAAATGACTTCTTCAAATTAAATGAAATATGAGTTGGGAGTTTTAAAAGAATTAAATCCAAAGTTCTTTGAATTTATTTCCAATTTGGAGTTATTTGAGTTTTATTCAAAATATTTTTCTCCAAAAACAAAATATATGGAAAATAGGGTAACATGATTCCCTACATCAGAAAAATGGAGAGAAATTAGTTTGAAGCCATTTTGGTATTTTAAAATGATTTTTATTGGATTTTATTGGACCAGAAGCACTCTTTGCTTTATCTAAATTTGTGTGGATTTTATTTAATGCTAGAATAAGGTTCATCATGTAGAAAATCTTTTTCTGAAAATTTTGATATATTATATGCCTATATAATATTTTCATTTTATTTTGTTTTATCATTTTGTTTTCCTCTCTGTTTGTAAAAAAAAAATTCGCAGCGCCTTGGGCCAAAGGCCCAAGCCGCCAACCAGCCAGCCGGCCAAGGCCAAGGCCATCGCACTCACGCATCTAGGGAGCAAGGGAGCCAAGGTTTCCTATTCTTTTACAAATCCTAGTAGGATTTGATCCCGTTTCATTATTCCGTTTATTCCGATTTGTTTCTAGATCTTTCCCCTCTTTGTTTCCTAATCCCAGTCTATTCCTTGTCCCCTACCCCAAGCAAAACCCTCCCCTCCCCAATATAAATACCCAAGCACCCCCCCTCCAACACATCAAACCAACACCTCTGCTCTCCTCTCCTTGCAGCAGAAGTGCGGCACCACCGCCGCCGCTTGCCACCGCCGCCAAGCGGCGGCCGCGCCTCGACCTCTCCCGAGGTTTATATGATCTACTTTCCACCGCCCGTGATCTCCTTTCCTCTAGGAGCAACCGCAACATTGGATCCGATCTTCTTCCCCAACTCCGACGACTACTCGGTGAGATCCACGAAATCCGTAATTCATTTTTTCAGAAAATAGCAATCTTAGAAAATTCATATCTTTTAGAGTTTTTAGTATTTTGAGTGATTCCAATTGCTATGTGTCACAAATTTCTGAAGTTTCTGTTAGTGTCTCTGGATTTCAAATTTGAGTAGTTTAAATTTGAATTTGATAAATTTTGTTCAGATTAGTATTTTGGCCATAACTTGAGTTTAAAATAGGTTTTAATTAATTCTTTTTGCTCCTGGTCACTTGTGATATTGTTTAGCTGTAGGATTTAGTTTGGTAATTTTGGAGTACTTTAAGTTAGATTTTAGTAAAAACAGTACTGTTTTGCTTATATAGTTGTTTTAGTTATGTAATTATTGTTTTTAATTATTTTAGTTCATTCCTTTTGTAGATTTTCACTTGTTGTTATATGTTTATGTTTAGCTACAGTAGATAAATTTTGTAGTTATTTATTAGTGTTTAGCTACTGCTTTTGTAATTGCTTGTTTAGTTCATAGTGATAGTGGATAAAAATAGTTTTATTAGTTTTTCTTTTTCCACTTCAAGTTATATTGTTTTGTTTCTGTTATTTGTGAACACATTAGTTGTTGTATTTATTTAGTATAGTTTATTAATGTTTTAATAAACGATTTGCTGTTATAGTTGTCTTAGTGTTTTGCTAGTTGCTATATTTGTTCTAGTATTAACTAGATGGTTATAGTAGTTTTATATTAGTTCTTTTTGTTAGTTAGTAAATTAGTAATTTATTTTCTGTTATGTTATTAGATTTATATTTTCTTTGCTGTAGAAAAAATTATTAGAATAATTTAGTGATGTTATGTTAAGATTTGTGTGAGTTGGTCACCACTAGTTTTTCCGTGAATTTTTCTTTCGAAGTTTTTCCTTTGGTTTTCGACTTGGTTTTCTTTGTTGCTTTTATTTTGATTGAGTATTGTTATGATTGATAGAATTGATTGCTAGGATGATTGCTTATATGATTGTCATTTAATATAGATTTTCAACGGAGTGACGAATAGTCCTATCAAGTTATTTTCGAGAGCGTTATTATCTTCATCAAGTAATACCAGGCAAGTTCACTTTGACCATGTTTTTCATACCTATGTGTTTTATTGCATCTCGTGTCATCTTCGCAACAATCCCTCCAGAGTGATATTGAATCCTTGTAGTTGAGTAGTATGCATGAGGTAGGAACCCGTCACCTGTTACCAAGCCCGGGACGTTATTTATTTTAATGCTACGCTATAGTAGACGGGGTTGGTATGAGTGCTCGGGAGTGGTGTGAGAATGGAGGATCTATGTCAATGATGACAACTCCATGATGGAATCTGCAAGGACTGCATCTTCAAGGCCTCAAGACTTCAAGACTCGAGACAAGAATTCAATACACACTCTTGGGTGAAGGATGGTTGTGGGCACCTGGAGAAACCGGTGGTTGGCGGGATGCATGGAGAAGCGCCATGACATCTTGCGGAAAGCTTCACCTGACTCAAAGAGACGGAAGAATACTTCATGCCGGAAGCTTACTGTGCAACCGCAAGTCACTATGGGCTCGACTTGGTTGACCTTAGTTGTGACTCTGGCTGGGGCGGTGCTAGCAGATGTAGAACTACGGTAGGATTGGATGAGCACCGGACGGTGGTCGAGGAACTCTTCGAAGACCATGTTTGGTCATCTTGTTCTCAAACACCACGAAGTGCGAGAACGTAAAGAGAGGATCGAATCTTGCGGGTAAAGTGTACAAACCTCTGCATAGGGTTTAAACCTAATCGATTAGCTGTGTCCCGGTTATGGACAATTTGAGCCTCTGGACTTGGATCTATCTGGAACACTCAACACCGGATGATAACTTAATTGTGGGCAACTTATGATGAATTTGGGCTATGAGACATCGGTTGGCGGAACCATGTCATGATAGAAAACTCTATAGTACAGACTTCATTTATTCCTTTGATGTAGGGAAAATAAAACCAGCTTTTACATAAACAAAACTCAGATCTGAGCCACAAAGCCATGCTGCATATAGTATAGTTTATCATCTGTTTTCTCTTATTGTGATCTTGCGGTACATTCAATGTACTGACCTACACGGCTGCAACGTATCATGTTGCAGATATTTCTCGACGAGTAAGAGTTACGATCTGAGGTTACGGTCTACACTCAACCTGCCGATGGCGTTGATGGGACTCCACACCGACTATTTGTTTCGCTGTGACTTATGAGGTATATATCAGTTTTGCGTTAATTATACATGTGATTGCACTTTGATATATACATTGATGTCTGTGTGTGCAAACATACTTGATCCGAGGATGGCACGAAACACAGAGGCTTGACCGTCTCGAGGTCGGGTTACTCTGAATATGGTATCGTAACACATGTTGACTGTAGGGCGTGACCCTAGAAATCGGAAAGCCCTTGGACAGGATATATCAAAACTTTATTTTCAAAAAGACTCTTACTTCTCATCTTTTCTGATTTTATCAAATAGACCCTCTCACCTCAAATAGTTAGAATATACCCTTATCCTTTGATCACCGGAGGATCAATGAAGACGCCCAAGAAGGATTAGATATCGGAGAACTGATGACCCCTTCAGAGTAAAGATGATTTCACCATGTATTAGAAGAATTGAAGCTACAACAGTTGAAGACTCCGAAGACTTGAAGGATCTGAAGAATTATTTGACCTCTAGAAGACCAAACCCTGTTACACACCTCGTTAGATCACGATGATTTGTGGGTTGTCATTTGTTTGATGTTTTCCGACAGCCCCAAAATAAAACACGTTCCTTCAAAACTATTGTTTGTATTGCGTGTATTCTTCCCCACCTCTCTCATATCTCATCCCAAAATTTTGGACCCCATAGATGATGAACGAAGTTGGCACGATATTCTCTGGACGAAGACTCAGCGGAGGCGAGCTATGGATTGAACATGGAGAATCACTTGGGAGCAATTTGGTTTCAAGGAAGAATGAAGTATCTTACGCTCTTGATTACTTTGAAGGAAGTGCTGCAACCTGGTGGAAAATGCATCAAGCCATACAAGGATTTAATGGAGCAAGAACTTGGGGCCAATTCAAGAAGACTCGACAAGATCTCGTCTTATCCGGAAGCACCATGATACACCAAGAAATAAACCTTGTGCCTGCAAGATTTGCGGATAAATAGGACACACCCAGGAGGAACACAAGGATGGATGCCCACATTGTGAGGAGAATCACTAAGCCGAAGAATGCCCAACTAGTCAGGTGACTTGTTTCTTGTGTGAAGGAACCACCCACTACCCGACTCAGTGTCACATTTACCCCATAGTGCAACAAACTATTCAGGAGCAGGAAGAAGGAATGAAAGAAGCTCTCCGAGAAGTTATGAAAGAACCTGTGATGAAGGAATGTGTTGAAGACCCTGATGGAGAAGGCCTCAATAGATTTTACTCCAACGCTTGCTATTCATGTGGAGAAGAAGGACATTTTTCCCAGTATTGTACCAAGGAAAGAGAAGAATATTTCAGAGATTTCCGACAGCAGAAGTGAAGTTTGACCCTCGGAAATAGAAGCTCGATCATTCAGAGAAATCCAGGAAGAGAAAAGAAGGCAACCCCGAACAACACAATTTTCGCGAAACCGGTGGCACCTGGAGAAACCAGTGGTTGGCGGGATGCATGGAGAAGCGCCATGACATCTTGCGAAAGCTTCACCCAGACTCAAAGAGGCGGAAGAATACTTCATGCCGGAAGCTTACTGTGCAACCGCAAGTCACTATGGGCTCGACTTGGTTGACCTTAGTTGTGACTCTGGCTGGGGCGGTGCTAGCAGATGTAGAACTACGGTAGGATTGGATGAGCACGGACGGTGGTCGAGGAACTCTTCGGAAGACCATGTTTCGGTCATCTTGTTCTCAAACACCCTGAAGTGCGAGAACGTAAAGAGAGGGATCGAATCTTGCGGGTAAAGTGTACAAACCTCTGCATAGGGTTTAAACCTAATCGATTAGCCGTGTCCCCGGTTACGGACAATTTGAGCCTCTGGACTTGGATCTATCTCGGAACACTCAACACCGGACTGATAACTTAATTGTGGGCAACTTATGATGAATTTGGGCTATGAGACATCGGTTGGCGGAACCATGTCATGATAGAAAACTCTATAGTACAGACTTCATTTATTCCTTTGATGTAGGGAAAATAAAACCAGCTTTTACGCATAAACAAAACTCGAATCTGAGCCACAAAGCCATGCTGCATATAGTATAGTTTATCATCTGTTTTCTCTTATTGTGATCTTGCGGTACATTCAATGTCTTGACCTACACGGCTGCAACGTATCATGTTGCAGATATTTCCTCGACAGTAAGAGTTACGATACTGGGTTACGGTCTACACTCAACCTGCCGATGGCGTTGATGGGACTCCACACCGACTATTTGTTTCGTTGTGACTTATGAGGTATATATCAGTTTTGCGTTAATTATACATGTGATTGCACTTTGATATATACATTGATGTCTTGTGTGTGCCAAACATACTTGATCCGAGGATGTACGAAACACAGAGGCTTGACCGTCTCGAGGTCGGGTTACTCTGATATGGTATCGTAACACATGTTGGTGTGGGGCGTGACCCTAGAAATCGGAAAGCCCTTGGACAGGATATATCAAAACTTTATTTTCAAAAAGACTCTTACTTCTCATCTTTTCTGATTTTATCAAATAGACCCTCTCACCTCAAATAGTTAGAATATACCCCTTATCCTTTGATCACCCGGAGGATCAACTGAAGACGCTCCAAGAAGGATTAGATATCGGAGAACTGATGACCCCTTCAGAGTAAAGATGATTTCACCATGTATTAGAAGAATTGAAGCTACAACAGTTGAAGACTCCGAAGACTTGAAGGATCTGAAGAATTATTTGACCTCTAGAAGACCAAACCCCTGTTACACACCTACGTTAGATGCGATGATTTGTGGGTTGTCATTTGTTTGATGTTTTCCGACAGCCCCAAAATAAAACACGTTCCTTCAAAACTATTGTTTGTATTGCGTGTATTCTTCCCCACCTCTCTCATATCTCATCCCAAAAATTTTGGACCCCATAGATGATGAACGAAGTTGGCCTGATATTCTCTGGACCGAAGACTCAGCCGGAGGCAGAGCTATGGATTCAGAACATGGAGAATCACTTCGGGAGCAATTTGGTTTCAAGGAAGAATGAAGTATCTTACGCTCTTGAAGACTTTGAAGGAAGTGCTGCAACCTGGTGGAAAATGCATCAAGCCATACAAGGATTTAATGGAGCAAGAACTTGGGATTAATTCAAGAAGACTCGACAAGATCTCGTCTTATCCGGAAGCACCATGATACACCAAGAAATAAACCTTGTGCCTGCAAGATTTGCGGATAAATAGGACACACCCAGGAGGAACACAAGGATGGATGCCCACATTGTGAGGAGAATCACCAAGCCGAAGAATGCCCAACTAGTCAGGTGACTTGTTTCTTGTGTGAAGGAACCACCCACTACCCGACTCAGTGTCACATTTACCCCATAGTGCAACAAACTATTCAGGAGCAGGAAGAAGGAATGAAAGAAGCTCTCCGAGAAGTTATGAAAGAACCTGTGATGAAGGAATGTGTTGAAGACCCTTATGGAGAAGGCCTCAATAGATTTTACTCCAACGCTTGCTATTCATGTGGAGAAGAAGGACATTTTTCCCAGTATTGTACCAAGGAAAGAGAAGAATATTTCAGAGATTTCCCGACAGCAGAAGTGAAGTTTGACCCACGGGAAATAGAAGCTCTGATCATTACAGAGAAATCCAGGAAGAGAAAAAGAAGGCAACCCCAGAACAACACAATTTTCGCAGAAACCAGTGGCACCCTGGAGAAACCAGTGGTTGGCCGGGATGCATGGAGAAGCGCCATGACATCTTGCGGAAAGCTTCACCCAGACTCAAAGAGACGGAAGAATACTTCATGCCTGGAAGCTTACCTGTGCAACCGCAAGTCACTATGGGCTCTGACTTGGTTGACCTTAGTTGTGACTCTGGCTGGGATGGTGCTAGCAGATGTAGAACTACGGTAGGATTGGATGAGCACCGGACAGTGGTCAGAGGAACTCTTCGAAGACCATGTTTGGTCATCTTGTTCTCAAACACCACTGAAGTGCGAGAACGTAAAGAGAGGGATCGAATCTTGCGGGTAAAGTGTACAAACCTCTGCAGAGGGTTTAAACCTAATCGATTAGCCGTGTCCCGATTACGGACAATTTGAGCCTCTGGACTTGGATCTATCTCGGAACTCTCAACACCGGACTGATAACTTAATTGTGGGCAACTTATGATGAATTTGGGCTATGAGACATCGGTTGGCGGAACCATGTCATGATAGAAAACTCTATAGTACAGACTTCATTTATTCCTTTGATGTAGGGAAAATAGAACCAGCTTTTACGCAAACAAAACTCGAGATCTGAGCCACAAACCATACTGCATATAGTATAGTTTATCATCTGTTTTCTCTTATTGTGATCTTGCCGGTACATTCAATGTACTGACCTACACGGCTGCAACGTATCATGTTGCAGATATTTCCTCGACGAGTAAGAGTTACGATACAGGGTTACGGTCTACACTCAACCTGCCGATGGCGTTGATGGGACTCCACACCCGACTATTTGTTTCCGCTGTGACTTATGAGGTATATATCAGTTTTGCGTTAATTATACATGTGATTGCACTTTGATATATACATTGATGTACTGTGTGTGCCAGCATACTGATCCGAGGATGGCACGAAACACGAGGCTTGACCGTCCGAGGTCGGGTTACTCTGAATATGGTATCGAACACATGTTGGTGTGGGGCGTGACCCTAGAAATCGGAAAGCCCTTGGACAGGATATATCAAAACTTTATTTTCAAAAAGACTCTTACTTCTCATCTTTTCTGATTTTATCAAATAGACCCTCTCACCTCAAATAGTTAGAATATACCCTTATCCTTTGATCACCGGAGGATCAATGAAGACGCTCCAAGAAGGATTAGATATCGGAGAACTGATGACCCCTTCAGAGTAAAGATGATTTCACCATGTATTAGAAGAATTGAAGCTACAACAGTTGAAGACTCCAAAGACTTGAAGGATCTGAAGAATTATTTGACCTCTAGAAGACCAAACCCCTGTTACACACCTACGTTAGATGCGATGATTTGTGGGTTGTCATTTGTTTGATGTTTTCTGACAGCCCCAAAATAAAACACGTTCCTTCAAAACTATTGTTTGTATTAGTGTATTCTTCCCCACCTCTCTCATATCTCATCCCAAAATTTTGGACCCCATAGATGATGAACGAAGTTGGCACGATATTCTCGGATCGAAGACTCGGCCGGAGGCGAGCTATGGATTCGAACATGGAGAATCACTTGGGAGCAATTTGGTTTCAAGGAAGAATGAAGTATCTTACGCTCTTGAAGACTTTGAAGGAAGTGCTGCAACCTGGTGGAAAATGCATCAAGCCATACAAGGATTTAATGGAGCAAGAACTTGGGGCGAATTCAAGAAGACTCGACAAGATCTCGTCTTATCCGGAAGCACCATGATACACCAAGAAATAAACCTTGTGCCTGCAAGATTTGCGGATAAATAGGACACATCCAGGAGGAACACAAGGATGGATGCCCACATTGTGAGGAGAATCACCAAGCCGAAGAATGCCCAACTAGTCAGGTGACTTGTTTCTTGTGTGAAGGAACCACCCACTACCCGACTCAGTGTCACATTTACCCCATAGTGCAACAAACTATTCAGGAGCAGGAAGAAGGAATGAAATAAGCTCTCCGAGAAGTTATGAAAGAACCTGTGATGAAGGAATGTGTTGAAGACCCTGATGGAGAAGGCCTCAACAGATTTTACTCCAACGCTTGCTATTCATGTGGAGAAGAAGGACATTTTTCCCAGTATTGTACCAAGGAAAGAGAAGAATATTTCATAGATTTCCCGACAGCAGAAGTGAAGTTTGACCCTCGGGAAATAGAAGCTCTGATCATTACAGAGAAATCCAGGAAGAGAAAAAGAAGGCAACCCCAGAACAACACAATTTTCGCAG
Source organism: Aegilops longissima (assembly GCA_021605205.1). Taxonomy (NCBI): domain Eukaryota; kingdom Viridiplantae; phylum Streptophyta; class Magnoliopsida; order Poales; family Poaceae; genus Aegilops; species Aegilops longissima. Next base: position 592,048,531 of record CM038681.1, on the reverse strand, counting down.
AAACCAGTGGCACCCTGGAGAAACCAGTGGTTGGCCGGGATGCATGGATAAGCGCCATGACATCTTGCAGAAAGCTTCACCCAGACTCAAACAGACGGAAGAATACTTCATGCCCGGAAGCTTACCTGTGCAACCGCAAGTCACTATGGGCTCTGACTTGGTTGACCTTAGTTGTGACTCTGGCTGGGACGGTGCTAGCAGATGTAGAACTACGGTAGGATTGGATGAGCACGGACGGTGGTCGAGGAACTCTTCGAAGACCATGTTTGGTCATCTTGTTCTCAAACACCACGAAGTGCGAGAGCGTAAAGAGAGGATCGAATCTTGCGGGTAAAGTGTACAAACCTCTGCAGAGGGTTTAAACCTAATCGATTAGCCGTGTCCCGATTCACGGACAATTTGAGCCTCGGACTTGGATCTATCTCGGAACTCTCAACACGGACTGATAACTTAATTGTGGGCAACTTATGATGAATTTGGGCTATGAGACATCGGTTGGCGGAACCATGTCATGATAGAAAACTCTATAGTACAGACTTCATTTATTCCTTTGATGTAGGGAAAATAGAACCAGCTTTTACGCAAACAAAACTCAGATCTGAGCCACAAAGCCATACTGCATATAGTATAGTTTATCATCTGTTTTCTCTTATTGTGATCTTGCGGTACATTCAATGTCTTGACCTACACGGCTGCAACGTATCATGTTGCAGATATTTCCTCGACGAGTAAGAGTTACGATCTGAGGTTACGGTCTACACTCAACCTGCCGATGGCGTTGATGGGACTCCACACCGACTATTTGTTTCAGCTGTGACTTATGAGGTATATATCAGTTTTGCGTTAATTATACATGTGATTGCACTTTGATATATACATTGATGTCTTGTGTGTGCCGATATCTTGATCCGAGGATGGCACAAAAACACGAGGCTTGACCGTCGAGGTCGGGTTACTCAGATATGGTATCGAGCACATGTTGGTGAGGACATGACCCTAGAAATCGGAAAGCCCTTGGACAGGATATATCAAAACTTTATTTTCAAAAGACTCTTACTTCTCATCTTTTCTGATTTTATCAAATAGACCCTCTCACCTCAAATAGTTAGAATATACCCTTATCCTTTGATCACCCGGAGGATCAATCAAGGCGCCCAAGAAGGATTAGATATCGAGAACCGATGACCCTTTGAGTAAAGATGATTTCACCATGTATTAGAAGAATTGAATCTACAACAGTTGAAGACTCCGAAGACTTGAAGGATCTGAAGAATTATTTGACCTCTAGAAGACCAAACCCCTGTTACACACCTACGTTAGATGCGATGATTTGTGGGTTGTCATTTGTTTGATGTTTTCCGACAGCCCCAAAATAAAACACGTTCCTTCAAAACTATTGTTTGTATTGCGTGTATTCTTCCCCACCTCTCTCATATCTCATCCCAAAAATTTTGGACCCCATAGATGATGAACGAAGTTGGCCTGATATTCTCTGGACCGAAGACTCAGCCGGAGGCAGAGCTATGGATTCAGAACATGGAGAATCACTTCGGGAGCAATTTGGTTTCAAGGAAGAATGAAGTATCTTACGCTCTTCAGTACTTTGAAGGAAGTGCTGCAACCTGGTGGAAAATGCATCAAGCCATACAAGGATTTAATGGAGCAAGAACTTGGGACGAATTCAAGAAGACTCTGACAAGATCTCGTCTTATCCGGAAGCACCATGATACACCAAGAAATAAACCTTGTGCCTGCAAGATTTGCGGATAAATAGGACACACCCAGGAGGAACACAAGGATGGATGCCCACATTGTGAGGAGAATCACCAAGCCGAAGAATGCCCAACTAGTCAGGTGACTTGTTTCTTGTGTGAAGGAACCACCCACTACCCGACTCAGTGTCACATTTACCCCATAGTGCAACAAACTATTCAGGAGCAGGAAGAAGGAATGAAAGAAGCTCTCCGAGAAGTTATGAAAGAACCTGTGATGAAGGAATGTGTTGAAGACCCTTATGGAGAAGGCCTCAATAGATTTTACTCCAACGCTTGCTATTCATGTGGAGAAGAAGGACATTTTTCCCAGTATTGTACCAAGGAAAGAGAAGAATATTTCAGAGATTTCCGACAGCGAAGTGAAGTTTGACCCTCGGAAATAGAAGCTCGATCATTACAGAGAAATCCAGGAAGAGAAAAGAAGGCAACCCCGAACAACACAATTTTCGCAGAAACCGGTGGCACCTGGAGAAACCGGTGGTTGGCGGGATGCATGGAGAAGCGCCATGACATCTTATGGAAAGCTTCACCCTGACTCAAAGAGACGGAAGAATACTTCATGCCCGAAGCTTACTGTGCAACCGCAAGTCACTATGGGCTCGACTTGGTTGACCTTAGTTGTGACTCTGGCTGGGATGGTGCTAGCAGATGTAGAACTACGGTAGGATTGGATGAGCACGGACGGTGGTCGAGGAACTCTTGGAAGACCATGTTTGGTCATCTTGTTCTCAAACACCCTGAAGTGCGAGAACGTAAAGAGAGGGATCGAATCTTGCGGGTAAAGTGTACAAACCTCTGCAGAGGGTTTAAACCTAATCGATTAGCCGTGTCCCCGGTTACGGACAATTTGAGCCTCTGGACTTGGATCTATCTCGGAACTCTCAACACCGGACTGATAACTTAATTGTGGGCAACTTATGATGAATTTGGGCTATGAGACATCGGTTGGCGGAACCATGTCATGATAGAAAACTCTATAGTACAGACTTCATTTATTCCTTTGATGTAGGGAAAATAGAACCAGCTTTTACGCAAACAAAACTCAGATACAGAGCCACAAACCATACTGCATATAGTATAGTTTATCATCTGTTTTCTCTTATTGTGATCTTGCCGGTACATTCAATGTACTGACCTACACGGCTGCAACGTATCATGTTGCAGATATTTCCTCGACGAGTAAGAGTTACGATACAGGTTACGGTCTACACTCAACCTGCCGATGGCGTTGATGGGACTCCACACCGACTATTTGTTTCACTGTGACTTATGAGGTATATATCAGTTTTGCGTTAATTATACATGTGATTGCACTTTGATATATACATTGATGTCTGTGTGTGCCGACATCTTGATCCGAGGATGGTACGAAACACGAGGCTTGACCGTCCGAGGTCGGGTTACTCTGATATGGTATCGTAACACATGTTGGTGTGAGGACGTGACCCTAGAAATCGGAAAGCCCCTTGGACAGGATATATCAAAAACTTTATTTTCAAAAAGACTCTTACTTCTCATCTTTTCTGATTTTATCAAATAGACCCTCTCACCTCAAATAGTTAGAATATACCCCTTATCCTTTGATCACCCGGAGGATCAACTGAAGACGCTCCAAGAAGGATTAGATATCGGAGAACTGATGACCCCTTCAGAGTAAAGATGATTTCACCATGTATTAGAAGAATTGAAGCTACAACAGTTGAAGACTCCAAAGACTTGAAGGATCTGAAGAATTATTTGACCTCTAGAAGACCAAACCCCTGTTACACACCTACGTTAGATGCGATGATTTGTGGGTTGTCATTTGTTTGATGTTTTCTGACAGCCCCAAAATAAAACACGTTCCTTCAAAACTATTGTTTGTATTGCGTGTATTCTTCCCCACCTCTCTCATATCTCATCCCAAAATTTTGGACCCCATAGATGATGAGCGAAGTTGGCACGATATTCTCTGGACGAAGACTCAGCCGGAGGCAGAGCTATGGATTCAGAACATGGAGAATCACTTCGGGAGCAATTTGGTTTCAAGGAAGAATGAAGTATCTTACGCTCTTCAGTACTTTGAAGGAAGTGCTGCAACCTGGTGGAAAATGCATCAAGCCATACAAGGATTTAATGGAGCAAGAACTTGGGACGAATTCAAGAAGACTCTGACAAGATCTCGTCTTATCCGGAAGCACCATGATACACCAAGAAATAAACCTTGTGCCTGCAAGATTTGCGGATAAATAGGACACATCCAGGAGGAACACAAGGATGGATGCCCACATTGTGAGGAGAATCACCAAGCCGAAGAATGCCCAACTAGTCAGGTGACTTGTTTCTTGTGTGAAGGAACCACCCACTACCCGACTCAGTGTCACATTTACCCCATAGTGCAACAAACTATTCAGGAGCAGGAAGAAGGAATGAAATAAGCTCCGAGAAGTTATGAAAGAACACATGATGAAGGAATGTGTTGAAGACCACGATGGAGAAGGCCTCAACAGATTTTACTCCAACGCTTGCTATTCATGTGGAGAAGAAGGACATTTTCCCGATGATTGTACCAAGGAAAGAGAAGAATATTTCATAGATTTCCGACAGCAGAAGTGAAGTTTGACCCTCGGAAATAGAAGCTCGATCATTCTGAGAAATCCAGGAAGAGAAAAAGAAGGCAACCCCAGAACAACACAATTTTCGCAGAAACGGTGGCACCTGGAGAAACCGGTGGTTGGCGGGATGCATGGATAAGCGCCATGACATCTTGCGTAAAGCTTCACCCAGACTCAAGCAGACGGAAGAATACTTCATGCCCGGAAGCTTACGTGCAACCGCAAGTCACTATGGGCTCGACTTGGTTGACCTTAGTTGTGACTCTGGCTGGGACGGTGCTAGCAGATGTAGAACTACGGTAGGATTGGATGAGCACGGACGGTGGTCGAGGAACTCTTCGAAGACCATGTTTGGTCATCTTGTTCTCAAACACCCTGAAGTGCGAGAGCGTAAAGAGAGGATCGAATCTTGCGGGTAAAGTGTACAAACCTCTGCAGAGGGTTTAAACCTAATCGATTAGCCGTGTCCCGATTACGGACAATTTGAGCCTCGGACTTGGATCTATCTGGAACTCTCAACACCGGACTGATAACTTAATTGTGGGCAACTTATGATGAATTTGGGCTATGAGACATCGGTTGGCGGAACCATGTCATGATAGAAAACTCTATAGTACAGACTTCATTTATTCCTTTGATGTAGGGAAAATAGAACCAGCTTTTACGCAAACAAAACTCAGATCTGAGCCACAAAGCCATCCGCATATAGTATAGTTTATCATCTGTTTTCTCTTATTGTGATCTTGCGGTACATTCAATGTCTGACCTACACGGCTGCAACGTATCATGTTGCAGATATTTCCTCGACGAGTAAGAGTTACGATCTGAGGTTACGGTCTACACTCAACCTGCCGATGGCGTTGATGGGACTCCACACCCGACTATTTGTTTCGCTGTGACTTATGAGGTATATATCAGTTTTGCGTTAATTATACATGTGATTGCACTTTGATATATACATTGATGTCTGTGTGTGCCGACATCTTGATCGAGGATGGCACAAAAACACGAGGCTTGACCGTCTCGAGGTCGGGTTACTCTGAGATATGGTATCGAGCACATGTTGTATGAGGACATGACCCTAGAAATCGGAAAGCCCTTGGACAGGATATATCAAAACTTTATTTTCAAAAGACTCTTACTTCTCATCTTTTCTGATTTTATCAAATAGACCCTCTCACCTCAAATAGTTAGAATATACCCTTATCCTTTGATCACCCGGAGGATCAACTGAAGACGCTCCAAGAAGGATTAGATATCGGAGAACTGATGACCCCTTCAGAGTAAAGATGATTTCACCATGTATTAGAAGAATTGAATCTACAACAGTTGAAGACTCCGAAGACTTGAAGGATCTGAAGAATTATTTGACCTCTAGAAGACCAAACCCCTGTTACACACCTACGTTAGATGCGATGATTTGTGGGTTGTCATTTGTTTGATGTTTTCCGACAGCCCCAAAATAAAACACGTTCCTTCAAAACTATTGTTTGTATTATGTGTATTCTTCCCCACCTCTCTCATATCTCATCCCAAAATTTTGGACCCCATAGATGATGAACGAAGTTGGCCTGATATTCTCTGGACCGAAGACTCAGCCGGAGGCACAGCTATGGATTCAGAACATGGAGAATCAGTTCGGGAGCAATTTGGTTTCAAGGAAGAATGAAGTATCTTACGCTCTTCAGTACTTTGAAGTAAGTGCTGCAACCTGGTGGAAAATGCATCAAGCCATACAAGGATTTAATGGAGCAAGAACTTGGGACGAATTCAAGAAGACTCTGACAAGATCTCGTCTTATCCGGAAGCACCATGATACACCAAGAAATAAACCTTGTGCCTGCAAGATTTGCGGATAAATAGGACACACCGGGAGGAACACAAGGATGGATGCCCACATTGTGAGGAGAATCACCAAGCGAAGAATGCCCAACTAGTCGGTGACTTGTTTCTTGTGTGAAGGAACCACCCACTACCCGACTCGGTGTCACATTTACCCCATAGTGCAACAAACTATTCAGGAGCAGGAAGAAGGAATGAAAGAAGCTCTCCGAGAAGTTATGAAAGAACACATGATGAAGGAATGTGTTGAAGACCCCGATGGAGAAGGCCTCAACAGATTTTACTCCAACGCTTGCTATTCATGTGGAGAAGAAGGACATTTTTCCCAGTATTGTACCAAGGAAAGAGAAGAATATTTCAGAGATTTCCCGATAGCAGAAGTGAAGTTTGACCCTCGGGAAATAGAAGCTCTGATCATTACAGAGAAATCCAGGAAGAGAAAAAGAAGGCAACCCCAGAACAACACAATTTTCGCAGAAACCAGTGGCACCCTGGAGAAACCAATGGTTGGCCGGGATGCATGGAGAAGCGCCATGACATCTTGCGGAAAGCTTCACCCAGACTCAAAGAGACGGAAGAATACTTCATGCCCGGAAGCTTACCTGTGCAACCGCAAGTCACTATGGGCTCTGACTTGGTTGACCTTAGTTGTGACTCTGGCTGGGACGGTGCTAGCAGATGTAGAACTACGGTAGGATTGGATGAGCACCGGACAGTGGTCGAGGAACTCTTTGGAAGACCATGTTTGGTCATCTTGTTCTCAAACACCACAAGTGCGAGAGCGTAAAGAGAGGATCGAATCTTGCGGGTAAAGTGTACAAACCTCTGCGGAGGGTTTAAACCTAATCGATTAGCCGTGTCCCGATTCACGGACAATTTGAGCCTCTGGACTTGGATCTATCTCGGAACTCTCAACACCGGATGATAACTTAATTGTGGGCAACTTATGATGAATTTGGGCTATGAGACATCGGTTGGCGGAACCATGTCATGATAGAAAACTCTATAGTACAGACTTCATTTATTCCTTTGATGTAGGGAAAATAGAACCAGCTTTTACGCAAACAAAACTCAGATCTGAGCCACAAAGCCATACTGCATATAGTATAGTTTATCATCTGTTTTCTCTTATTGTGATCTTGCGGTACATTCAATGTACTGACCTACACGGCTCCAACGTATCATGTTGCAGATATTTCCTCGACGAGTAAGAGTTACGATACAGGTTACGGTCTACACTCAACCTACCGATGGCGTTGATGGGACTCCACACCGACTATTTGTTTCATTGTGACTTATGAGGTATATATCAGTTTTGCGTTAATTATACATGTGATTGCACTTTGATATATACATTGATGTTGTGTGTGCCAAAGATACTGATCGAGGATGGTACGAAACACGAGGCTTGACCGTCTCGAGGTCGGGTTACTCTGATATGGTATCGAGCACATGTTGGTATAGGACATGACCCTAGAAATCGGAAAGCCCTTGGACAGGATATATCAAAAACTTTATTTTCAAAAAGACTCTTACTTCTCATCTTTTCTGATTTTATCAAATAGACCCTCTCACCTCAAATAGTTAGAATATACCCCTTATCCTTTGATCACCCGGAGGATCAACTGAAGACGCTCCAAGAAGGATTAGATATCGGAGAACTGATGACCCCTTCAGAGTAAAGATGATTTCACCATGTATTAGAAGAATTGAAGCTACAACAGTTGAAGACTCCGAAGACTTGAAGGATCTGAAGAATTATTTGACCTCTAGAAGACCAAACCCCTGTTACACACCTACGTTAGATGCGATGATTTGTGGGTTATCATTTGTTTGATGTTTTCCGACAGCCCCAAAATAAAACACGTTCCTTCAAAACTATTGTTTGTATTAGTGTATTCTTCCCCACCTCTCTCATATCTCATCCCAAAATTTTGGACCCCATAGATGATGAACGAAGTTGGCACGATATTCTCTGGACGAAGACTCACCGGAGGCGAGCTATGGATTCGAACATGGAGAATCACTTGGAGCAATTTGGTTTCAAGGAAGAATGAAGTATCTTCGCTCTTGAAGACTTTGAAGGAAGTGCTGCAACCTGGTGGAAAATGCATCAAGCCATACAAGGATTTAATGGAGCAAGAACTTGGGACGAATTCAAGAAGACTCTGACAAGATCTCGTCTTATCCGGAAGCACCATGATACACCAAGAAATAAACCTTGTGCCTGCAAGATTTGCGGATAAATAGGACACACCCAGGAGGAACACAAGGATGGATGCCCACATTGTGAGGAGAATCACCAAGCCGAAGAATGCCCAACTAGTCAGGTGACTTGTTTCTTGCGTGAAGGAACCACCCACTACCCGACTCAGTGTCACATTTACCCCATAGTGCAACAAACTATTCAGGAGCAGGAAGAAGGAATGAAAGAAGCTCTCCGAGAAGTTATGAAAGAACACTGTGATGAAGGAATGTGTTGAAGACCACGATGGAGAAGGCCTCAACAGATTTTACTCCAACGCTTGCTATTCATGTGGAGAAGAAGGACATTTTCCCGATGATTGTACCAAGGAAAGAGAAGAATATTTCAGAGATTTCCCGGCAGCGAAGTGAAGTTTGACCCTCGGAAATAGAAGCTTTGATCATTATAGAAATCCAGGAAGAGAAAAGAAGGCAACCCCAGAACAACACAATTTTCGCGAAACGGTGGCACCTGGAGAAACCGGTGGTTGGCGGGATGCATGGAGAAGCGCCATGACATCTTGCGGAAAGCTTCACCTGGACTCAAAGAGGCGGAAGAATACTTCATGCCCGGAAGCTTACTGTGCAACCGCAAGTCACTATGGGCTCTAACTTGGTTGACCTTAGTTGTGACTCTGGCTGGGGCGGTGCTAGCAGATGTAGAACTACGGTAGGATTGGATGAGCACGGACGGTGGTCGGAGGAACTCTTCGAAGACCATGTTTTGGTCATCTTGTTCTCAAACACCACGAAGTGCGAGAACGTAAAGAGAGGATCGAATCTTGCGGGTAAAGTGTACAAACCTCTGCAGAGGGTTTAAACCTAATCGATTAGCCGTGTCCCCGATTCACGGACAATTTGAGCCTCTGGACTTGGATCTATCTGGAACTCTCAACACGGATGATAACTTAATTGTGGGCAACTTATGATGAATTTGGGCTGTGAGACATCGGTTGGCGGAACCATGTCATGATAGAAATCTCTATAGTACAGACTTCATTTATTCCTTTGATGTAGGGAAAATAGAACCAGCTTTTACATAAACAAAACTCGAGATCTGAGCCACAAAGCCATACTGCATATAGTATAGTTTATCATCTGTTTTCTCTTATTGTGATCTTGCGGTACATTCAATGTCTTGACCTACACGGCTGCAACGTATCATGTTGCAGATATTTCCTCGACGAGTAAGAGTTACGATCTGAGGTTACGGTCTACACTCAATTATGAAAGAACACATGATGAAGGAATGTGTTGAAGACCCGATGGAGAAGGCCTCAACAGATTTTACTCCAACGCTTGCTATTCATGTGGAGAAGAAGGACATTTTTCCCGATGATTGTACCAAGGAAAGAAGAATATTTCAGAGATTTCCGACAGCAGAAGTGAAGTTTGACCCTCGGAAATAGAAGCTTTGATCATTATAGAAATCCGGGAAGAGAAAAGAAGGCAACCCGAGAACAACACAATTTTCAGAAACGGTGGCACCTGGAGAAACCGGTGGTTGGCGGGATGCATGGAGAAGCGCCATGACATCTTGCGGAAAGCTTCACCTGCACTCAAAGAGACGGAAGAATACTTCATGCCGGAAGCTTACGTGCAACCGCAAGTCACTATGGGCTCTAACTTGGTTGACCTTAGTTGTGACTCTGGCTGGGGCGGTGCTAGCAGATGTAGAACTACGGTAGGATTGGATGAGCACCGGACGGTGGTCGGAGGAACTCTTCGAAGACCATGTTTTGGTCATCTTGTTCTCAAACACCACGAAGTGCGAGAGCGTAAAGAGAGGGATCGAATCTTGCGGGTAAAGTGTACAAACCTCTGCAGAGGGTTTAAACCTAATCGATTAGCCGTGTCCCCGATTCACGGACAATTTGAGCCTCTGGACTTGGATCTATCTGGAACTCTCAACACGGATGATAACTTAATTGTGGGCAACTTATGATGAATTTGGGCTGTGAGACATCGGTTGGCGGAACCATGTCATGATAGAAATCTCTATAGTACAGACTTCATTTATTCCTTTGATGTAGGGAAAATAGAACCAGCTTTTACGCAAACAAAACTCGATCTGAGCCACAAAGCCATCCGCATATAGTATAGTTTATCATCTGTTTTCTCTTATTGTGATCTTGCGGTACATTCAATGTCTTGACCTACACGGCTGCAACGTATCATGTTGCGAGATATTTCCTCGACGAGTAAGAGTTACGATCTGAGGTTACGGTCTACACTCAACCTGCCGATGGCGTTGATGGGACTCCACACCGACTATTTGTTTCATTGTGACTTATGAGGTATATATCAGTTTTGCGTTAATTATACATGTGATTGCACTTTGATATATACATTGATGTACTGTGTGTGCCAGCATACTGATCCAGGGATGGCACAGAAACACAGAGGCTTGACCGTCTGAGGTCGGGTTGCTACAATCCATTTCACCTTACTTAGCTCAAAAACGATGCCCTTCACCTTAGTTAGCTCATAAACGACCCATTTCAACTAAGTTAGCTCATAAATGATCCATTTCAACTAAGTTAGCTCATAAACAACCCATTTCAACTTTGTTAGCTCATATATGATCCATTTCACCTAAGTTAGCTCATAAATGACATATACTTCTTGTTCTAGTCTTCTTCTTGTTCTACTCACCTATTTCTAACTTTCTTATTTACCATTTTGCAGATTTCATTCACTTCATGGAAGCTAGCTTGCTATGATGGAGTGCTTGATTTTCCTTTGATGAAACTTTGCATTGTATCTAGCTTGCTATCATGGAACTTGCTTATGTATGAACAATGTGTATGGATGGAACATGCTTATGTATGAACAATGTGTATGGATGAAACTGATGTGATATGAAACTTATGTCCTGGATATGTGATATGAAACTTATGTGCTGGATATGTGATATATATTTGCTGTGAAAATTGTTGGAGTAAAAAAACAGAAAAAAGGGATAATATGCAGGATCTTTGCCGTCTGCCACCGACGGCAAAGAGATCTTTGCCATCAGCAGCGGACGACAAAGAGGCCACGTGGCAGGCAACTGTGTTTCTTGGGAGGCTGACCAATTTGGTCAATTTGCCAACAGTGGCTGACGGCAAAGGCTTTGCCGTCCGCAGCGGACCGCAAAGGCCTGCTGTTAACCACCTAACGGAGTAACAGCGCATTTATTGCCATCCGTCTTCTTTGCCATCCGCTACTGATGGCAAAGGCCCCTTTGCCGTCAGCTGCCCGAAGCAGACGGCAACGCAGCTCTAGCCGTCCCATACTTTGCCGTCACCTTTTGCCGTCCACGGCTGACGGCAAAGGTCTTTGCCGTCCGCCATCCATGCCTTTGCTGTCTGCCATGGGGGATGGCAAAGTAGCAGATTCCTGTAGTGATTCGGACTGCCACTGCTCCCAATTTGTTATCGTGAATACAGAAGGAGACCGAATACTGAAACCACTAGTAATTTCCAAATCATGTTTACCACTGTTCAACCACAACAAATCATTTTGACATCCTTTAATAGCTTCCTTAGAAGGTAAGCTATTTTTCCAATCACACACATGTTGCTGCAACTTCTTATGGACAATATAACATTATTGTGTAGTTTGAGTCGGGAGCTCACTTGGTTGCCGCAAGAAGGCATAAATCAACAGTGTACGCACGAGTGGCGGAGAGCAGTAAATCTAATCTATACAAGGAAACATCAACATACCAATATCCCAGTTTCTTGTAGCCAGTTGCATGACCAGGGGCTTCTCCTCCATGACCTCAAGGATCTCAGATTCTTTTCTACATTTCCTGTGTCGTATTTTAGCAATTGGCTCTTCTTGCATTACTCCAACAAATGGCTTGACCCTCCAGGAATGCTGGCTCAACCTACTAGTGAAGAGATGCCCAACTTGACGGAAAGAAACAACTATCAGAGGAAACATTAGTTGAGTTGATGGCTTGTGAAAGCTTTGACGTGTGCACATTCTAGCTGGAAACTGCTTAATAGTATGTCCTAGGACGCCTTGAATAGAGCCGCAGACAAATATTACACCACAATCAGCATAATGAAACAACCATTTTTCCTTGCTGCTGGCCAGACTCCACCAACAGCCCAAGAAGTGGCAACACTCAGTATAGGGACATTTCATCACAGGCATAGTTCCAATAGACAGCCCCAAATATGGTGTACACCGTGATAGGCTCACCAATCTCATCTATACAACTTGTCGTTGATTGCATGCAAATGACGGCCATGGTCATGGCCTGCATATGTGCCTCTTGTGGACGATGCACACTAGCAAATGTAGAGGCCATGGATGCCACATGACTTCATTGTGATGCATCCCTTCATTGAACAACATGTACCTGTTAGCGGCCTCGGCATTGTCACATACAAGAACCAGCCAGAACATAGATATTGCCTTGGTGACATCCTTGTCGAAGCATTTTGGCAAGACCTTGGGGAAAGTTGGCTTGTCAGGCACAAGAAGATCAAACAACTGCATCAGTGGGTTTGGCAAGTGCTCGGAAGGGCCAGTGACGGGCTCCGACTGAGTGAGGACATGACCAGCAATGTCATCATCCCACACCATGTCCTCGGGGGGCATTTTCTCCACCTCAACAAGAAAATCCACACAAGCCTCTGTGGAAAGGGACAGACCTCCAACATTGGTGAGCACCTCACTGATGAGTGCATTGTCATCTGGTACTCCCAACTCTCCATCAAGCATAACCACCGCTGAGGATGCACTCAGAGTTGCTTCCTGGGTGAACACGGATGGCTGCACTTCAGCATTGGCGTGGCACCTGTCTAGAGAAGGGGACGACCAAGTTGTGGACCCATTGACATGCACCTGATGAGTGATACTCGGAGCAGTATGGGGTATGAAAGCATATGTCAGCCAGTGGAAGACGGGAGGTCGGCTCGTGAGCATGTGCGACGTCCCTGATGGTCGATGATGCGGTGTCATGGGGTGCCGCCGGACAGATACCCATGGATGTGATTATTGCGAAGGGCGATGTGGGAGTTGAAGCAGACGGAGTTGGTGCAGAGACGAGTGGTTCCAACTCCACATGATCCGCCATCTCCACACAATCCCAATCAACCACAATAGGTTCGGAGTTGGGCAGCATGTGGACGCTGATCGATAGTGGAGTGTGCTGGATGTCCAGAAGGTAGGAACTATCATAGATGCACCATCCATGGAGTGCTTCCTTAGCTTGGCTGCCTCTAGCCATGACTGGAACTCCACAAATACCTCCATGTTTGTGGATTTATGTGACACACATATCGTGCACCCCATAGGCACCAAAGAGCTAATCTAGTACCTCCTCTTACCTGGTAAATCAAGTGGGTGATGGTGATATGCAAAACGTTGCTACTGGTCGCCTCCGGTTATACTAAAATTTTGTCGAACAGCTGATGAGCGGTGGAAAGTGATAACCCACAAGTATAGGGGATCTATCGTAGTCCTTTTGATAAGTAAGAGTGTCGAACCCAACGAGGAGTAGAAGGAAATGACAAGCGGTTTTCAGTAAGGTATTCTCTGCAAGCACGGAAATTGTCGGTAACAGATAGTTTTGTGGTAAGGTAATTCGTAACGGGTAACAAGCAACAAAAGTAACTAAGGTGCAGCAAGGTGGCCCAATCCTTTTTGTAGCGAAGGACAAGCCTGGACAAACTCTTATATAAAGCAAAGCACTCCCGAGGACACATGGGAATTTCTTTCAAGCTAGTTTTCATCATGCTCATATGATTCGCGTTCGTTATGTCGGTGTACTAAAGTAGGGGTACCTTAGTACCCCGAACCTGTGCACGGGCAGTCGCAGCGTCCCCGTGTTAAGCCTTGCCGGGCGTCTGCCAAGACCTTCCGCGGCCCTTCGGAAAGCAAGACCCCGGCAAGAGGAGAATTCAAGATGAAGAGACAAGGCCCCGGCAAGAGGAGCTTGCCGGGAAGGGGATCTTGCCGGGAAGGCTTGGTGGGCGCCGAGCCCCTAAGCGCGACAAGGTTCTGCCGCGGCAAGGCGCTTGCGGGCGGGCAGCCTCTCTTCATCTCGCTCCAGCTCATCCGCCAGCGTGTCGCCACGGGCTCTCCCAAGCTGCGCGTGTCAATGGGCTGTGCAGCCAGCAGGAGCAGCGATAAGCGGCGCCGACAAGCTACCATCGTGGCAAGCGGAGGCGACTTGCGGTCCTGTTAATTGTTTCGGGCGATCGAGGCGGGCATTGATGACTCTTGTCCCTTGCCGTCGAGTTAGGTATAGATTCTGTACCTTTATGCAGGCGGTGTACCAACCTACGTTTTACTATTACGCCCTTGTCTACTTGCCACTGTGGTGACCCCTTGTGCCTATAAAGGAGGCCCAAGTGCAGCGTGAAAGGGTTCGGTTCAACTCGGCTTAGTTCATTCTACTCATACGAGACCACGCTCAGGCTAGGTTTTGTAGCTCCCATTGCTCCCTAGCAAGAACACAAGATAATCCACAAAGCAGCAGTAGGAGTATTATCTCTCCGGAGAGCTCCGAAGCTGGGTAAACCTGCTCGTGTGCATCGCTTCGATCCGCTCTTTGTGCAATCTCCGCCCCCCTCCGAACCACAAGGGACCCAGGTCCCGTAGGTGTTCGTGGGACATGATCAGTCCGCCCCGACATCTTTGGCGCACCAGGTAGGGGGCGTCGAGGCTGTGTGAACCCGATCCGGCGGTCACACGAGCAATTTCATCAACATCTTCGTCAACATGGCGCCGAAGAAGAAGTCTTCGGCAGCTGCAGAGCCGTCCGCGTCGAACCCACCACCACCGGAGCCGTCAGGTGGTGGGGGAAACGCTGGCGGAGGAACCGGCGTCGACGAGAGAGCCCACAACGCCGCCAGGTCCAAAGACAAGGCAGCGCAGGCGTCGACGTCCGAATCCTCACCACGTCCTTCGCAGGAGGCGCGGGACCGACAGCGTCGTGATGCTCGCGGCACCATACGCTCGTTGGATCAAGGCCAAGCTGGAGGATCCCGAGGCCCTCGAGACTCGCATGCACATCAGCATGCTGGTACGAGCGGGGTACGGTCGCTTGGGCGGGATGTTGCTCCTCCTAACTTGGTTAGGAGTCCGAGCACATCCCGTTCTTCGCTCCGTACGTCGTTGCCGCCGACCACACCAGCGGAAGCCTTAACAAGAGCTCAGTTACTCCTAGATTACCCTCCAACGGCCGATAAGGTCGACGAATGGAGGGCCACAATTCAGAGTCTCATCGACTTCGCCAACGGCGACGTCCCGCGGCAACCGAGCGCTTTGCAGCCGCGGCGAGGCGAGAAAGCACGAGCTGATGGCGACGAGACCTGCGGGGGTGCAGCCACCGTGCACTCCCCTTCCCGAAGGCCAAGCTCGCCGACTCCCCGGATCCACCTCGACAGCGACTCCACAGCGTCATCGGATCCGCGAGCTCGTCGCGACCAGCGCCAAGTTCTCCGAGAACGGCAAGAAGAAGACGCTTCGAACTTCAGTCGGCGCCAAGAGAAGCGCGTCGTCAGTCCGACCAGCGCGCCGGGCCCACTGTCGATATGCATGCGCCAGGGGAACCGGGCGACTTGCCGTATGAGGTAGGTTGCCCTGCGTTCACCCGTGAGCTGCGGCAAGTCCGGTGGCCCGACAAGAAAAACTTCAAACCAGATGTGACGAAGAAGTATGATGGTAGGACACACCCATTGGAGTTCCTCAGCATCTACACCATCGCGGTGCAGGCTGCGGGGGGACGAGACGACAAGATCCTCTCCAACTACTTTCCCCTGGTGCTCAAGCCAAACATCAGATCTTGGCTCATGCACTTGCCGGACAGCTCTATTTCTTCTTGGGCAGATTTGTGCCACCAGTTTGTTGGCGCCTTCACAGGTGGCCACAAGCCTCATGGCCAGGAGAGTGATCCCCACCTGCTTGCCCAGAAGGAGGGGGAGTCCCTGCGCAAGTTCATCCAGAGATTCAGTCGAGTGCACTACAACATCGAGGCGTCCACCTGCAGAAGTGATCAGCGCATTCCATCGAATGTGCGAAACCGCAGATGAGGAGGAGATGGCGATGTGCAAAGTGAAAGACGTCAGTGAGCTCATACTGGCCGACAAGTGTGCACGCAGCTAAAGAAGGAAGAAGACTCGAGGAGAGAATGTGGGGCAGAATCGGCGGTGAGGAGATCGCCGGCAAGGAAGAGCCGTGGCGAAACAACGAAGGAAGAAAAACCAAGAAGTACTAGTTGTCGAGCAGTCCGGCAAGGATGGTGCCGCCAACAAAACCAAAACTCTGGCTCCGGCAAGGAGGTTGCCGAGATGCCGACCGCCAAGCTGTGGCGGCCGCCGACAAGCCCTGACAGCTCCAACAAGCGATCTTGTAAGATCCACCGCACCAAGGGCCACGATCTTGAGCTGCAAGAAAGTCGAGCAACTTGTTGAGCTCTGAGAGAGCTGAATACGAGGCGAGACAAGGAGAAAGCCCAAGAAGGTGCAGGTGCAGCAAGTAGAAGAGACCGGTCGGGAGGGCGCGCGGCAAGGCCAAGCAGCGGCAAGGAGACAGACCTCCAGCAGACGCGACAAGGAAGAAGATGAAGATGAAGATGGCGAAGACATGGAGGGCGATGAAGGTGGCGAGCAGGAGTTTCAAAAGCAGCGGAGGTCCTTTGCGTTGACGGTGGTGCTTCTCTGCATACCTCACACCGCCAACTCAAGCAATGGATGTGTGAGGTCAATGCAGCAGAACCATCCATAGAGTCACGCAAACCTCTGAAATGGTCCAGCACGCCCATCATCTTTGACATTGAGGATCACCCTGATCGCATCACTGCAGTCGGGTGCTTGCCGATGTTGGTCTCACCAACCATCCGCAACCTCAAGGTCACAAAGATGCTGGTTGACGGCGAGGCCGGCCTGAATTTGATCTCCTCTGCGGTGCTCCAAAGCTTCAAATCCTCGACAGGAGCTCAAGAAAGCGGTACTTTCAAGGAATCAACCCAGAAGTAGCAAGCCCAAAGGAAGATCACGTTGCGGTAACATTCGGCAGCGAGCTCAACTTCAGAACCGAGAGGGTCACGTTTGGCGTTGCCGATTTCCGTTGCCCTACAATGGCATACTTGGCGTCAAAGACTCGCCAAATTCATGGCTGCCTCTCATTATGCTTACAACTTATTCAAGATGCCCGGCCCGATAAGTGTCATTTCTGTCCATGGCGACAAGAAGGACGCGCTTATCTGCGCCGACAAGATTTACCGGGATGCAGCAGCCGCAATGAGAAAGCAAACCACTTGCGCTGAAGCTCCGGGAAGAAGAAGAACACCAAGTCCGCAAGAGCTCTGTTGCCCACTCCGGCAAGCGCACCTCTTGAGTGCTGCGCTACCGTCGAGGACGCACCATCGAGCTCCACCGCAAGTGCAAGAAGGCGATGGCAGCTCCGCCGAAGACCAAGAAGGTGCCGCCAAGGAGGGCGACACTGGTGGTACCTTCACCATCGATTGCCACGCTTGACCCTAAATAGGAAGGCGAGCTCGTTGCTTTCTGCGGGCGAATGTCGATGTGTTTGCATGGCAACCATCGACATCCCGGTGTTCCAGGAAAGTAATTGAGCACCACCTGGCTGTCTGTCCTCACGCAGCGGCCCGTCAAGCAAAAAGTTAGGAAACAGAGCGGTGGGCGCCAAGAGTTCATAGCGAAGAAATCAAGAAGTTGGAAGCAGCAGGGCTTGTCGAGGAGTACTCCATCCCACGTGGTTGGCCAATCCGGTGGTTATGCATAAGGCTAATGGGAAATGGAGACTTTGTATTGACTTCACCGATGTTAATAAAGCTTGTCCCAAAGACCCATTTCCTTGTCGGCGTGTCGACCGGATAGTTGACTCCACGGTGGATGTGATCTGCTTTCATTTCTTGGCGCATATTCAGGATATCATCAGATCTTCATGGCAGAAGAGGATGAAGAGAAAACCGCATTCATTACACCATGTGGCACGTACTGCTTCATACGAATGCCTTTCGGTTTAAAGAATGCTGGTTCAACCTTTGCAAGAGTAGTCCATGATGCCTTTGAGCCGCAGATACACAGAAATGTAGAAGCCTACATGGATGACATAGTGGTCAAAAGCAAGGAGAAAGCAACTCTGGTTAAGGATTTGGATGAAACATTTGCAAATCTGCGCAAGATCAACCTCAAGCTCAACCCCGAGAAGTGCGTGTTTGGAGTCCCTTCCGGCAAGCTTCTCGGTTTCTTTGTGTCTCAGCGGGGAATCGAAGCCAATCCCGACAAGATCAAGGCCATTGAGCAGATTGAAGCACCGAAGCGCGTCAAGGATGTTAGAAGGCTTGCCGGTTGCGTGGCTGCTCTCAGGAGGTTTATCTCCAAGTCTGCTGGCGCGCCCCGCCATTTTCAAAATTTTGAAAAGGCAGGTCAATGAAATGGACTCCGAAGCGGAGGCTGCGCTGCAGAGACTTGAAGAGGTACCTGTCCTCCGCTCAATACTTGTCGCACCTAGGCCACAAGAGAAGTTGCTGCTGTATATAGCAGCGACCAATCAAGTGGTTAGTGCTGCGTTAGTAGCGGAGAGGGAGGCGGATGATGAGCCGGCAACCGAGGCAGGCGCATCCAGCGACAAGCAAGGGGCTTCGCCGTCAAGCTCTGGTCCCGACAAGGACGGATCAGCGTAGGGTTGCGACAAGATACAGAAGAAGATGGTGCAGCACCCAGTCTACTTTGTCGGTTCCTTCTGCGCAGGAACTAGGTCAAGGTACTACGGTGTCGCGAAGTTGCTTCGGCCTCCTCATGGCCTCGAGAAAGCTGCGCCATTACTTCCAAGCACATGATATAACAGTTGTCACTCGCTTTCCGTTGAAAAGGATATTACAAAATCCAGAAGCAACAGGCAGGATTGTCGAGTGGGCACTGGAACTGTCAAGCTTTGGTCTCAAGTTTGAAAGCACTTCAACTATCCAGAGCAGAGCATTGGCGGAATTCATAGCTGAATGGACACCAACGCAAGATGAAGAAATTCCAGAGACAAGCATCCCCGTCAAAGAGGCAAATAAAGAGTGGCTGATGTACTTCGATGGTGCCTTCTCGCTACAAGGCGCCGGTGCCGGCGTGCTGCTTATCGCACCCACCGGAGAGCACCTCAAGTACATAGTCTAGATGCACTTTCCCAAGGAATAAGCAACAAACAATACTGCAGAGTATGAAGGTTTGCTTGCCGGTCTCAGGATTGCAGTAGACCTTGGGATCAAGAAGCTCATTGTCAGGGGGGACTCGCAACTTGTCGTCCGCCAAGTAAATAAAGATTATCAGAGCCCGTTGATGGAAGCTTACGTCGATGAAGTGAGAAAGCTAGAAGAGCACTTTGAAGTCTTGCAAATGGAACACGTTCCAAGAGCTCAGAATGATATAGCTGATGGCCTCTCCAAATGTGCCGCACTTAAATTACCTGTGGAACCAAGAATTTTTGTGCTCAAGCTGACTCAGCCAACCGTAGCACCCTCAACAGGACAAAGCAAGAAGAGAAAATTGGTTTCCGACGACTACTTTCCGGCAGAGCTCCCTGAAGCCACCGCCAAGAAGGTCCCTAAAATCAACACAAATATCACTGAGGAGCAGTCTACTCCGACAAACCATGCGGTTTGTATTGTTGAAGCAAACGCTCCCGACAAGTTTCGCTCCGGCAAGCTTGCCGGGGATCATCAAGCTCCGGCGGACCCACGAGTTCTTGCCGAGAAGCTGATGTTCTCGCAGATGATAGAAGAGCCTTTAGTCCTTGTTGTCGAGCCACAAGCTCCGGCATGGGCACGACAAATCGTCCATTTCCTTGAGACAGGGAACTTCGAAGAGCAAGAAGAAGCGGAAAAAGTAGCCCGGCAGTCAAGTATGTACCAGTTTGTTGACAACATCCACATGCGAAGAAGACTCAACGATGTGAAATTGAAGTGCATTTGCGGGAAGATGGATGAAGCTGTTGGCGAGAGATACATGGAGGCATATGTGGTCACCACATTGGCAAGAAAAACACTTGCCGCAAAGCTTTCCGACAAGGTTTCTTCTGGCCAGAAGCCCTCCAGGATGCAATTGCACAAGTAACCAAGTGTGAAGTGTGCCAGTTTCATTCAAAACAGATTCATCAACCAGCTCAAGCTCTCCAGACGATCCCTTTATCCTGGCCCTTCTCGGTCTGGGGGCTCGACATCCTCGGCCCTTTCCCCCGAGCAGTCGGGGGCTTTGAGTACTTGTACGTCGCAATCGACAAGTTCACAAAGTGGCCAGAAGTGGAACCAGTGAGGAAGGAGACAGCACAGTCAGCGGTCAAGTTCTTCAGGTCAATTGTTTGCCGTTTTGGGATTCCCAACAGAATCATCACCGACAACGGCACACAGTTCACAAGCCGCACCTTCATGCAGTACGCTCAAGATCTTGGCGCCAAG
Organism: Aegilops longissima; assembly: GCA_021605205.1. Lineage (NCBI taxonomy): Eukaryota > Viridiplantae > Streptophyta > Magnoliopsida > Poales > Poaceae > Aegilops > Aegilops longissima. The sequence continues at coordinate 592,027,664 of CM038681.1, read as the reverse complement.
ATCTGCTTTGCTTCTGTTGCTCATCCGAGAAGCAACGGTCAAGCAGAGAGAGCAAACGCTGAAGTGCTGCGAGGACTCAAGACCAGAACTTTCGACAGGCTGCGCAAGTGCGGAAGAAACTGGATCGAGGAGCTGCGGTGGTTCTTTGGTCGATCGTAACGACGCCAAATCGAGCCATCGCCACACACCTTCGCTCTAGTCTACGGAGCGAGGCAGTTCTCCCCACGGAACTCGTTTACGGGTCACCTCGAGTCCTCGCCTATGATGAGCTTGAGCAAGAGCAGCTGCGACAAGATGACGCTGCTCCTCGAGGAAGATCGTCTTGAGCTGCAGACGAGCTGCTCGTTACCAGCAAGCTTTGCGTCGCTACCATAGCTGCAAAGTTAATGCCGAAGCTTCGAGGAAGGCGACCTTGTTCTTCGCGCGTTCAATCCGCCAAGAATTCCAACAAGTTGGCCTTGAAGTGGGAGGGCCCTTATCGGGTGAAAGCGAAGTCACTAGGCCCGGCGCTGTCCGCTTTGAGACCGAAGATGGCATTCGGTGAGCAATTCCTGGAATATAGAGCATCTTCGCAAGTTTTACCCATGAGGCGCGATTGCGGAACCCGTTCAAGCAACCACCCTTTGTACAAGTCTTGTCGCTGTTGCATGTAATCCTTTGTACAAAGCCGGGCGCAGACCCCGTGCATCAGTAAAGCTTATGTGTTGCGCACAACTTGTCAATACACACCCTCATAAACATATATGCATGTGTTTACTAACATTTTGTGCAGCATCCGCACCCGGTAAGCGATAACGAGCCTCTAGGCTCCATAACTTTATTTTCTCTTCTTTCTTCTCAAACAAGAAGAAGGTTCATCCACCCACAAGTTAACCGGGGAAGGAGAAGATAATGGTGAGGGCCGCCAAGCGTCGCTCGAGGAACTGTCGCCTTGCCGGGAAATGGACAACAGTAAAGCTGAGTTGCCAAAGTTTGAGCATTCGATTTTTTAAAGTTATTTTCCTTGAACGACCACGCTTTATATGGAAAACCTGTGCGCGAAGGAACCAAGTCGTGACTGGTCGCGCCCTTACTTTGTTTCGAGTCCGCTCAACAACTTAAGTGAGCTGCGGCTAGTCGCGACAAGGTTGCTTGTCGGAAGCGGCCCCCCAACGAGGCGCCAAGTTCAAGACTTTTCGGGCCATGACAAGGGTGCTCTGACCGCAAGTTTCCAAAAGCGTGGGGCAGTAACATACAAAGCCAAGAGTCGAGTAAAGGAAGTAGCATAGCAAATATTGCCGGAATAAAGTTATATTACAAAAATAACTTATTGCGGCACGGGCTAAATTGTTCTCAGAACTGAAATAACAGCGAAGAGGAGAAGAAGGGCGCGCCGGCACCCAAGCCCCGGCGAGCCAGAGTTGCCGGGGGCTGCGGTATCAGATAAGCCTTTCGTCCCTTTTCAAGCATCCCTTTTTCATTAAAAACATCCTACTCGGATACAGTCCGTGGAGAATGAAAAACATGAAAGAGAGGATTACAAGTTTTAAATGCGGATAAGGCCCGAAGGCTTACAAATTAAAAAGATAAGATGCCCGTAATCCTTTTCCTGTCCCTCTCTTCAGGAGGTAGGTCAATGAGGCAAGAAAGGCAAAAGGAGCGCCTAGGCAAGCTACAGGTGCCAGAAGGCACCAAGGGAACATCCCGGGGGTTCTCCGAGGGCTTAAGGGAGACGGCGGCGCCGGAAGTGGGGCTCGAAGACGGGGCGGCAGGACGTCAGCACGCTGTCGAGGACACTACGCCCTCGTACTCCGACTTGACGGCCTTGTCGCCATCCCTCTTCCCCTTCCGCAGCCTCCCTACGCCAGTCGCCCAAGGAGACGACCCCGGGGAGTTCAAGGAGCCGGCGACGCGGATGATGGAGTCGCCGGTGACGCACGAAGCAGCGCCCGACAACTAATCGAGCCCGCTACCCTCGTCGTCGCTGTCGCTCTCCTCCTCGTCACTCTCGCTCGAGGAGGAATCTTCGGAGGAGCTATCCACGCAGCACTTCGCCCGAGGGCCGAGATCCCCGAAGACCTTGACGGAGAGGAGATCACCCTCCATTAACTTAAAATGGAGGGTAAACCCCGCCATCAGGCTGTGGATGCGGGTGAACGTCTTCCACCCACGATCAAGATACATCACATTAGGGGCTGGGAATACAACGTGGACTCACGTGCGCTGATCCCACACCCCTCATGTGCGATCTCGATGTCTCGGCGGATCCGACTCCATTGCTTTCATGACGGAGCTGGAAGCGGAGGCGACGACGAGGCGCCGGCGCAGCTCGACGAAGAACTCGCAAGGGTCGTCCCTGTATGGACCACTGGGAGGGGAACCGCCCGGCGGAGGCGGAGACGGCGCGCCGCCCGTCCGCTTCTTCGCCGAGCGCCTCGACCTCGCCCACGACCTCGCCCGGGGGGAACCGCCGGCGGAGGCAGAGACGGCGCGCCGCCCATCCGCTTCTTCCCGGCGCCTCGACCTCGCCCACGACCTCGCCCCTCCCTCTTCCCTTGTGGCTGGCTCTGCCACCCAGGCGTGGGGTTGGGAGGGTCGCTGTCTGGCGACCCTCGCCGCCACCGATGAAGAACCAAGGTTCCCTTTCTCCATGACAAATGAGAGAAAGGGAGCGAAGCCGAGAAAGGAGGAGATGGGAGAGTGCGGGCTTTGCGCCCCCTTCGCTCTTCTTAAAGAAGCAAGGTGGGGGCTCGGCCGCCCCGCTCAGCGAATCAAGGCATAGGAAGAGCAGGGAATCGGGGCCGACCTGCTGCCTCTGCTTGCAACGGCCCAGCTTCCCACTTCCACCGTCCGCGACCCCAAGAGCATAGGAACCACGTGGCGGGATCTGAGAACCGAGGCGACGGATGAGGCGACCTCGACGCCGCCCACTTCCCCACGACACCGCAATTGACGCGTGCGTTCGGGGAACGCGCGGATCTGAGTGGATTTGGTTTGGACCCAGGCAGCGTGCCGTGCCTGTTTTGGGCCTGGCCCAACAGCGCTTCGGCACCGTGTATGGCCCAGACCGGGGCTCTGTCGATTGTACTAAAGAAGGGGTACCTTAGTACCCCGAACCTGTGCACGGCAGCCGCAGCGTCCCCGTGGCAAGCCTTGCCGGGCGTCTGCCAAGACCTTCCGCGGCCCTTCGGAAAACAAGACCCCGGCAAGAGGAGAATTCAAGATGAAGAGACAAGGCCCCGGCAAGAGGAGCTTGCCGGGAAGGCTTGGTGGGCGCCGAGCCCCCAAGCGCGACAAGGTTCCTGCCGCGGCAAGGCGCTTGCCGGGGCGGGCAACCTCTCTTCATCTCCGCTCCAGCTCATCCGCCAACGTGGCGCCACGAGGCTCTCCCAAGCACGCGTGTCAACGGGCTGTGCAGCCAGCGGGGAGCAGCGATAAGCGGCGCTGACAAGCTACCATCGTGGAAAACGTAGGCGCACTTGACGGTCCCTGTTACACTGTTCGGGCGACTGAGACGGGCATTGATGACTCTTGTCCCTTGCCGTCAGAGTTAGGTATAGATTACTATACACTGTATAGAGCGGTGTACCAACCTACGTTTTTACTATTCTGCCCTTGTCTACTTGCCACCTGTGGTGACCCCTTGTGCCTATAAAAGGAGGCCCAAGTGCAACGTAGAAAGGGTTCGGTTCAGCTCCGGCTTAGTTCATTCTACTCATACGAGACCACGCTCAGGCTAGGTTTTGTAGCTCCCATTGCTCCCTAGCAAGAACACAAGATAATCCACAAAGCAGCAGTAGGAGTATTATCTCTCCGGAGAGCTCCGAAGCTGGGTAAACCTGCTCGTGTGCATCGCTTCGATCCGCTCTTTGTGCAATCTCCGCCCCCTCCGAACCACAAGGGACCCAGGTCCCGTAGGTGTTCGTGGGACATGATCAGTCCGCCCCGACATGTTACTTTGATAATTTGATATGTGGGTGGACCGGTGCTTGGGTACTGCCCTTCCTTGGACAAGCATCCCACTTATGATTAACCCCTCTCGCATCCGCAACTACGAAAGAAGAATTAAGGAAAATGCTACATCTTGAGCTTCCGTTGGTTTTCCCTTGAAGAGGAAAGGGTGAGGCAGCAAAGTAGCGTAAGTATTTCCCTCGGTTTTGAGAACCAAGGTATCAATCCAGTAGAGACGACGCACAAGTCACCGAATACCTGCACAAACAATCAAAAACTTGCAACCAGTGCGATAAAGGGGTTGTCAATCCCTTCATGGACACCCACAAAATTGAGAAATGGTAGAGATACATAAACGGTAAAGTGAATATTTTCGGTATTTTTGGTTGTATAGATTGGAAAGTAAAGATTGCAAAATAATAGATCGAAAACTAGCAAGATATAAACGAGATTCAATAATATGGAAAAGAGACCCGGAGGCCATAGCAGGTTTCACTAGTGGCTTCTCTCGAGATAGCATATATTATAGTGGGTGAACAAATTACTACTGAGCAATTGATAGAAAAGCGCATAATTATGACGATATATAAGGCAATGATCATGAACATAGGTATCACGTCCGTGTCAAGTAGACCAAAATGATTCTGCATCTACTACTATTACTCCACACATCGACCGCTATCCAGCATGCATCTACAGTATTAAGTTCATAAGGAACGGAGTAATGCATTAAGCAAGATGATATGATGTAGAGGAATTAACTCAAGCAATATGATGAAAACCCCATCTCGTTATCCTCGATGGCAACAATAAAATACGTGCCTTGCTGCCCCTACTGTCAATGGGAACGGACACCGCAAGATTGAACCCAAAGCTAAGAACTTCTCCCATTGCAAGAAAGATCAATCTAGTAGGCCAAACTAAACCAATAATTTGAAGAGACTTGCAAAGATATCAAATCATGCATATAAGAATTCAGAGAAGAACCAAATAATATTCGTAGATAATCTTGTTCATAAATCCACAATTCATCGGATCTCAGCAAACACACCGCAAAAGAATATTACATCGAATAGATCTCCAAGAACATCGAGGAGAACTTTGTAATGAGAATCAAAGAGTGAGAAGAAGCCATCTAGCTAATAACTATGGACTTGAAGGTCTGTGGTAAACTACTCAAACTTCATCGGTGAGGTAAAGGTGTTGATGTAGAAGCCATCCATGATCGAATCCCCTTTGGAAGATCGCCGGAAAAGGCCCCAAGATGGGATCTCACGGGTACAAAAGGTTGCGGCAGCAGAAAAGTGGTTTCGTGGCTCCCCCTGATGTTTTTGGGGTATAAGAGTATATATAGGCGAAGGAACTTGGTCAGGGGAGCTAAGAGGGGCCCACGAGGGTGGGGGCGCGCCTACCCCCCTGGGCGCACCCTCCTGCCTCGGGCCGGCTCATTGCCTCTCTGACTTCATCTCCAAGTCTTCTGGTTTGCTTTCGGTCCAAGAAGATCATCGTGAAGGTTTCATTCCGTTTGAACTCTATTTGGTATTCCTTTTCTGCAAAACTCTAAAATAGGCAAAAAAACAGAAACTGGCACTGGGCCCTCGGTTAATAGGTAAGTCCCAAATATTATATAAAAGAGCATATTAAAGCCCATTAAACATCCAAAACAGTTCATATAATAGCATGGAACAATCAAAAATTATAGATATGTTGGAGACGTATCAAGCATCCCCAATCTTAATTCCTGCTCGTCCTCTAGTAGGTAAATGATAAAACAGAATTTTTGATGTGGAATGCTACCTAACATATTTATTCATGCAATTCTCTTTATTGTGGCATGAATGTTCAGATCCGACGGATTCAAGATAAAAGTTTAATATTGACATAAAAACTATAATACTTCAAGCATACTAACAAAGCAATCATGTCTTCTCAAAATAGCATGGCCAAAGAAAGCTATCCCTACAAAATCATATAGTCTGGCTATGCTCTATATTCATCACACAAAATATTTAATCATGCACAACCCCGATGACAAGACAAACAATTGTTTCATACTTTTTATGTTCTACATTTTCAATCTTCACACAATACATGAGCGTGAGCCATGGATATAGCACTATAGGTGGAATAGAAGGGGCTATGGAGATGCCCATCAATAGATATCTATGTGAGTGAGTAGGGATTGTCATGCAACGGATGCACTAGAGCTATTAGTGTATGACAGCTCAACAAAAGAAACTAAGTGACTGTGCGTCCAACTTGCTTGCTGACTAAGACCTAGGGCACTTTGAGGAAGCGCATCATTGGAATATACAAGCCAAGTTATATAATGAAAAATTCCCACTAGTATATGAAAGTGACAACATAGGAGACTCTCTATCATGAAGATCGTGGTGCTACTTTGAAGCACAAGTGTGGAAAAAGGATAGTAGCATTTCCCCTTCTCTCTTTTTCTCTCATTTTTTTATTTGGGCCTTCTCTTTTTTTATGGCCTCTTTTTTTTCGTCCGGGGTCTCATCCCGACTTATGGGGGAGTCATATTCTCCATCATCCTTTCCTCACATGGGACAATGCTCTAATAATAAAGATCATCACACTTTTATTTACTTACAACTCAAGAATTACAACTCAATTACTTTGAACAAAATACGACTCTATGTGAATGCCTCCAGCGGTGTACCGAGATGTGCAATGATTCAAGAGTGACATGTATGAAAAAATTATGAACGGTGGCTTTGCCACAAATACGATGTCAACTACATGATCATTCAAAGCAATATTACAATAATGAAGCGTGTCATAATAAACAGAACTGTGGAAAGTTGCATGGCAATATATCTCGGCATGGCTATGGAAGTGCCATAATAGGTAGGTATGGTGGCTGTTTTGAGGAAGGTATATGGTGGGTGTATGGTACCGGCAAAAGTTGCGCGGTACAAGAGAGGCTAGCAATGGTGGAAGGGTGAGAGTGCGTATAATCTATGGACTCAACATTAGTCATAAAGAACGCACATACTTATTGCAAAAATCTATTAGTTATCAAAACGTAGTACTATGCGCATGCTCCTAGGGGGATATATTGGTAGGAAAAGACCATCGCTCATCCCCGACCGCCACTCATAAGGAAGACAATCAATAAATAAATCATGCTCCAACTTCATCACATAACGGTTCACCATACGTGCATGCTACGGGAATCAAAAACTTTAACACAATTATCTCTCAAATTCGCAACTACTCTAATAGCATGACTCTAATATCACCATCTTCATATCTCAAAACAATCATAAAGAATCAAACTTCTCATAGTATTCAATGCACTTTATATGAAAGTTTTTATTATACCCATCTTGGATGCCCATCAGATTAAGACTAATTTTATAACCAAATAAAATTACCATGCTGTTCTAAAAGACTCTCAAAATGATATACGTGAAGCATGAGAGTTCAACAATTTCTATAAAATAAAACCACCGCCGTGCCCTGAAAAGATATCAGTGAAGCACTCTAGCTCAAAAGATATAAGTGAAGCACATAGAGTATTCTAATAAATCATGATTCATGCGTGTCTCTCCCAAAAGGTGTGTACAGCAAGGATGATTGTGGTAAACTAAAAATCAAAGACTCAAATCATACAAGACGCTCCAAGCAAAACACATATCATGTGGTGAATAAAATATAGCCTCAAGTAAAGTTACCGATGAGCGAAGATTTAAAGAGGGATGCCATCCGGGGCATCCCCAAGCTTAGGCTTTTGGTTTTCATTGAATTTTACCTTGGGGTGCCTTGGGAATCCCTAAGCTTAGGCTCTTGCCACTCCTTATTGCAAAGTCCATCAAATCCTTACCCAAAACATGAAAATTTCACAACACAAAACTTCAATAGAAAATCTCATGAGCTCCGTTAGAATAAGAAAATAAATCACCACTTTCAGGTACTGTTGTGAAATCATTCTTTATCTATTTTTTTGTAAACCATACTGTATTCCAACTTCCCTATGGTTCATACCCCCGATACTACTCATAGATTCATCAAAATAAGCAAACAACATGCGAAAAACAGAATCTGTCAAAAACAGAACAGTCTGTAGTAATCTGTAACTTTCAAATACTTATGTAACTCCAAAAATTCTTATATAAATTGGTAGACGTTAGGAATTTCTCTATTAATCTTCTGGAAAATGATTCAACATAAAATCACCCTTCTGTAAAACATTACACCTATTCTTGTGAGCGCAAAAGTTTCTGTTTTTTACAGCAAGATCACATTGACTTCACCCAAGTCTTCCCAAAGGTTCTACTTGGCACAAACCCTAATTAAACATAAAACCACATCCAACCAGAGGCTAGATGAATTATTTATTACTAAATATGAGCAAAAATTAAAGAACAAAAATAAAATTCAGTTGCCTCCCAACAAGCGCTATCGTTTAACGCCCCTAGCTAGGCATAAAAACACGAATAGATCTAGGTATTGCCATCTTTGGTATGCAATCCATAGGTGGCTATCATAATAGATTGATAAGGAAATTTAATTTTATTCCTAGGAAAGTGTTCCATGCCATTCCTTAACGGAAATTGGAATCTAATGTTTCCTTCTTTCATATCAATAATTGCACCAATCGTTCTAAGGAAAGGTCTACCAAGAATAATTGGACATGTAGGATTGCAATCTATATCAAGAACAATGATATCTACGAGCACATAATTCCTATTTGCAACAATAAGAATATCATTAATCCTTCCCGTAGGTTTCTTAATGGTGGAATCCGCAAGATGCAAATTTAAAGAACAATCATCAAATTCACGGAAACCTAGCACATCACACAAAGTTTTTGGAATCGTGGAAACACTAGCACCCAAATCACACAAAGCATAGCATTCATAATCTTAAATATTAATCTTAATAGTATGTTCCCAATCATCCTAAAAGCTTTCTAGGGATAGAAACTTCTAGTTCAAGCTTTTCTTCAAAAGATTGCATCATAGCATCAACGATATGTTTCGTAAAAGCTTTATTTTGATTATAAGCATGAGGAGAATTTAACACGGATTGCAACAAGGAAATATAATCTATCAAAGAGCAATTATCATAATTAAATTCCTTTAAATCCAAAATAGTGGGTTCATTGCTACTTAAAGTTTTGACCTCTTCAATCCCACTTTTATCAATTTTTGCATCTAGATCTAAAAACTCCAAATCATTGGGACGCCTTTTAACTAAAGTTGACTCATCTCCAGTCCCATATTTATCAAGATTCATATTGGAAAACAAAGATCTAATAGGAGTCCATCAATAACTTTTAGATCTTCATCATTATATCATGAAAACTAGAAGAACGCGCTTTTGCAAACCAATCTTTTTTAGCACGCATCTTAGCAGTTCTTTATTTGCACTCATCAATGGAAATTCTCATGGCCTTGAGAGACTCATTGATATCATGCTTAGGTGGAATAGATCTAAGTTTCAAAGAATCAACATCAAGAGAAATTCTATCCATGTTCCTAGCCAACTCATCAATCTTAAGAAATTTTTCTTCAATCAAAGCATTGAAATTCTTTTGCGAACTCATAAATTCTTTAATACTATTCTCAAAATCAGAGGGCCTCTTATTAAAATTTCCATAAGAGTTGTTGTAGGAATTACCATAATTATTAGAGTAATTACTAGGAAACGGCCTAGGATTAAAATTGCCTCTATATGCGTTGTTACCAAAAAAATTCCTACCAATAAAATTCACATCCATAGATTCATTATTATTGTCAATCAAAGTGGAAAAAGGTATATCATTAGGATCAGAAGAAACACTTTTATTAGCAAATAATTTCATAAGTTCATCCATCTTTCCACTCAAAACATTGATCTCTTCAATCGCATGAACTTTTTTACTAGTGGATCTTTGGTGTGCCATTGAGAATAATTAACCATAATATTATCTAGGAGTTTAGTAGCTTCTCCTAAAGTGATTTCCATAAAAGTGCCTCACGCGGCCGAATCTAAAATATTTCTAGAAGCAAAATTCAATCCGGCATAAAAAATTTGTATAATCATCCACAAATTCGAACCATGTGTAGGGCAATTATGTATCATTAATTTCATCCTCTCCCAAGATTGTGCAGCATGCTCATGATCAAGTTGCTTAAAATTCATAATATTGTTCCTAAGGGAGATGATCTTAGCGGGAGGAAAATACTTAGAGATAACAACATCTTTGCACTTATTCCATGAATCAATACTATTTTTAGGCAAAGATGAGAACCAAGTTTTAGCACGATCTCTAAGCGAAAATGGAAATGGCTTCAATTTGACAATATCATTATCCACATCTTTCTTCTTTTGCATATCGCATAAATTAACGAAATTGTTTAGATGGGATGCGGTATCTTCACTAGGAAGGCCAGAAAATTGATCTTTCATAACAAGGTTCAACAAAGCGGCATTGATTTCACAAGATTCAGCATTGGTAGTAGGAGCAATCGGAATGCTAATAAAATCATTATTGTTGGTATTGGAAAAGTCACACAATTTCTTATTATCTTGAGCAATTGTGACAAGCAATCAATCCAACACACAAGCACACAAGAAGCAAGCGAAAAGAGACGAATGGAAGAGGGGCAAAGAAAAGCCAAAGGTTTTCGAAAATCTTTTTAGAAGTGGGGGAGAGGAAAACGGGAGGCAAATGGCGAATAATGTAATGCAAGGGAGAAGATTTTATGATGGGTACTTGGTATGGCTTGACTTGGCGTAGATCTCCCCGGCAACAGCTCCAGAAATCCTTCTTGCTACCTCTTGAGCTTGCGCTGGTTTTCCCTTGAAGAGGAAAGGGTGATGCAACAAAGTAGCGTAAGTATTTCCCTCAGTTCTGATAACCAAGGTATCAATCCAGTAGGAGATGATGCACAAGTCACCGAATACCTGCACAAACAATCAAGAACTTGCAACCAACGCAATAAAGGGGTTGTCAATCCCTTCACGGTCACTCGAAAAAGTGAGAACTGACAGAAATAGATAAATGGTAAAGTAAATATTTTTGTATTTTTGGTTGTATAGATTGGAAAGTAAAGATTGCAAAATAATAGATCGGAAACTAGCAAGATATAAACAAGATTCAATAAAATGGAAAAGAGACTCGGGGGCCACAGGTTTCACTAGTGGCTTCTCTCGAGATAACATATATTATGGTGGGTGAACAAATTACTGCCGAGAAATTGATAGAAAAGCGCATAATTATGATGATATTTAAGGCAATGATCATGAACATAGGAATCACGTCCATGTCAAGTAGACCGAAACGATTCTGCATCTACTTCTATTACTCCACACATCGACCGCTATCCAGCATGCATCTAGAGTATTAAAAGAACGAAGTAATGCATTAAGCAAGATGACATGATGTAGAGGAATTAACTCAAGCAATATGATGAGAACCCCATCTTGTTATCCTCGATGGCAACAATACAATATGTGCCTTGCTTCCCCTACTGTCACTAGGAAAGGACACCGCAAGATTGAACCCAAAGCTAAGCACTTCTCCAATTGCAATAATGATCAATCTAGTAGGCCAAACTAAACCGATAATTCTAAGAGACTTGCAAAGATATCAAATCGTGCATATAAGAATTCAGAGAATAACCAAATAATATTCATAGATAATCTTGTTCATAAATCCAAAATTCATCGGATGTTGGCAAACACACCACAAAAGAATATTACATCGAATAGATCTCCAAGAACATCGAGGAGAACTTTGTATTGAGAATCAAAGAGAGAGAAGAAGCCATCTAGATAATAAATATGGACCCAAAGGTCTGTGGTAAACTACTCACGCTTCATCGGAGAGGTAATGGTGTTGATGTAGAAGCCATCCATGATCGAATTCCCCTCCGGCAGATCGCCGAAAAAGGCCCCAAGATGGGATCTCACGGGTACAGAAAGGTTGTGGCGGTGGAAAAGTGGTTTCGTGGCTCCTGATACGTCTCCGTCGTATCTATAATTTTTGATTGTTCCATGCCAATATTTTTCAACTTTCATATACTTTTGGCAACTTTTTATACTATTTTTGGGACTAACATATTGACCCAGTGCCCAGTGCCAGTTCCTATTTGTTGCCTGTTTTATTTTCGCAGAAACCCAATATCAAATGGAATCCAAACGGGATAAAAACTGACGGAGAATTATTTTGGAATATTTGGGATTTTCCGGAGGAAGAATCAACGCGAAACGGTGTCCGGGGTGGCCACAAGACAGGGGGAGCGCCCTGGACTCTCGTGGGCCACCTGTAAGGCTGTTGATGCTCTTCTTTTGCCGCAAGAAAGCTAATTTTACGAGAAAAATATGGGTGAAAGATTCACCCCAATCGGAGTTACGGATCTCCAGATATAAAAGAAACGGTGAAGGGGCAGAATCTCAGAACGCAGAACTAGAGAGATAGATCCAATCTCGGAGGTTCTCTCGCCTCTCCCAAGCCATGGGAGCCAAGGACCAGAGGGGAAACCCTTCTCTCAACTAGGGAGGAGGTCAAGGAAGAAGAAGAAGAAGGGGGGCTCTCACCCCCTTGCTTCCGGTGGCGTTGGAACGCCGCCGGGGGCCATCATCATCACCGCGATCTTCACCAACACCTCCGCCATCTTCACCAACATCACCATCACCTTCCCCCATCTATATTCAGCGGTCCACTCTCCTGCAACCCGCTGTACCCTCTACTTGAACATGGTGCTTTATGCTTCATATTATTTTCCAATGATGTGTTGCCATCCTATGATGTCTGAGTAAATTTTCGTTGTCCTATCGGTGATTGATGAATTGCTATGATTGGTTTGAGTAGCATGTTTTATTATTGGTGTTGTCCTATTGTGCCCTCCGTGTCGCGCAAGCGCGAGGATTCCCGCTGTAGGGTTTGCAATATGTTTATGATTTGCTTATGGTGGGTGGCGTGAGTGACAGAAGCACAGACCCGAGTAAGTAGGTTGTTTGCGTATGGGATAAAAGGGGACTTGATATTTTAATGCTATGGTTGCGTTTTACCTTAATGAATCTTTAGTATTTGCGGATGCTTGCCAGAGTTCCAATCATAAGTGCATATGATCCAAGTAGATAAAGTATGTTAGCTTATGCCTCTCCCTCAAATAGAATTGCAATAGTGATTACTGGTCTAGTAACGTAGTCAATTGCTTAGGGACAATTTCACAACTCCTACCACCACTTTTCCACACTTGCTATATTTACTTTATTGCATCTTTATCTAAACAGCCCCTACTTTTTATTTACGTGTTCTTTATTGTCTCGCAAACCTATCCTATCACACCTAGAAAGTACTTCTGTCGGGGAAACTGATCCACGAACACCGATGGGACCGGCGGACCGAGCCCCTTTCGGTTTGGCGGGGGGCGGAGATCGCACGAAGAGCAGATCGAGGCGAAGCACACGAGCAGTTTACCCAGCTTCGGAGCTCTCCGGAGAGATAACACTCCTACTGCTGCATGTCTGAGTGTATTGAGTTCTTGCTCGGGAGCGCTGAGTGCTACAGTACACTCTAGCTGATAACGAGACCGAGCGTGAATGTTTTTCTGGCCTCGAACCCCCCTCTACGTTGCGCATTGGCCTCCTTTTATATGCTCAAGGGTTCTCCGACAGGTGGCAACGTAGACAAGGGCAAAAATGGAAAAGGAATTGCGCATAGTACAACTACCTGTACAGTGTATCATACCTAACCCTGACGGCAGGGGACAAAGGCATTAAATGCCCGTCTACGTCGCTCAAATAGTGCAAAAAGGGACCGTCAGGGACGCCACCGCTTGCCACGATGGCAATCTTGTCAGCGCCGCTTGCCTCCGTTCCCCGCTGGACGCACAACCTCATGCCACGCGCGCCTGGAAAGGTCCCAGGGCGACACGTTGGTGGATGTGCTGGAGCGCAGGTACAGAGTGGTAGTTTGCCGTGGCAAGTGCCTTACCGCGGTCGTTGTCTTGTCGCGTCCGGAAGCTTGTCGCTCACCGGGCCTCGCCGGGACGCGTGGCGCGACGCGGCAAGTTCCTTGAGATGCCTTGGTTGGCCTTCCCGGCAAGCTCCTCTTGCCGGGGCCTTGTCTCCTTGGCTCGAATACTACATTCCCGGCAAGCTCCTCTTGCCGGGGCCTTGTCTCCTTGGCTAGAATACTTTGTTCTTGAATGGCTCCAAAGGAACCACGGAGGACCTTGGCGGTCACCGCGGCAAGCCTTGCCGCGGGGTGCTGCACCTGCCCGTGCACAAGTTCGGGGTACTAGGGTACCCCTACTCTAGTACACCGACAGGAGCCCCCGGGCCTGGGCCACACACGGTGCCGAGCGCTGTTGGGCCAGGCCCAAAACAGGGCACGGGCACGCGCGGCCCGGGGTACGCCGTATCTTACTCCGCATCCACCGCGCCCTCTCCGAACGGCACGCGTCGAATGCGGCGTCGTGGGAGAGATCGTGTGTGGTTTCTTTATTCGGAAAGACGGAACGTCTGCCCCCTCCCCCTTTATAAGCAGGGGAAACAGGGGCAGTTCGCCCATCTCGCCGGTTGCTGTTCCAATCTCAAAACCTCCGCCGCTCCCCTTCTTCCCAAGGCTGAAAAGAGAGCAGCGCCCGCTTCATCGCCACCAGCATCACCAACGCCGTCGATCTCCCCACCACCTCCGCCATGGCTCGAAAGCCGACAAGGGAAAGTCGTGAAGTCGGCCGGCGCTTGGCTCATGGCGCTGCGAAGGAGCGGCGATCTTCCCCCAGCTCGCCGCGAAGGATGCGAGGGTACTACTACCTCTTCTAGTCGACGGAGACGCGAGCGCATCCACGCACGAAGGTACTCCCAGCTGCCGCTGGCGGCTTCAATGGATATCCCTTCTTCGCGTTGTTCTTCTACTGCGGGCTCTGCCCGCCTTTCTCTGAATTTTTCTGTGATATCATGAACACTTACGGGTTCCGCCTCCTTGACTTCACCCCCAATGCTATTCTGACCATGGCAGTTTTCGCTCATCTCTGCAAAAACTTTGTCGGAGTCTTCGTACAACCTGCCTTTTTCAATATTTTGAAAAATGGCAGGGCGCGCTCAGCAGACCTAGAGATAAACCTGCTGAGAGCAGCTATGCAACCGGCAAGTCTTCGTACATCCTTGACGTGCTTTGGTGCTTCAATCTACTCAATGGCCTTGATCTTGTCGGGATTGGCTTCAATTCCCCGCTGAGACACGAAGAACCCGAGAAGCTTGCCGGAGGGGACTCCAAACACACACTTCTCGGGGTTAAGCTTGAGGTTGATCTTGCGCAGATTTGCAAAGGTTTCGTCTAAATCTTGAATCAGAGTCGCCTTGTCCTTGCTCTTGACCACTATGTCATCCATGTAGGCTTCCACATTTATGTGTATTTGCGGCTCAAAAGCGTCATGAACTACCCTTGCAAATGTCGAACCAGCATTCTTTAAACCGAAAGGCATCTATACGAAACAGTATGTGCCACATGGGGTGATGAATGTGGTCTTCTCCTCATCCTCTTCTGCCAAGAAGATCTGATGGTATCCTGAGTATGCATCAAGAAATGAAAGCAAGTCACATCCGGCCGTGGAGTCAACAATCTGGTCGATGCGCGGCAAGGGAAATGGGTCTTTGGTACAAGCTTTATTGACATCGGTAAAGTCGATACAAAGCCTCCATTTCCAGTTTGCCTTGCGCACGACTACAGGGTTGGCCAACCACGTAGGATGGAGCACTCCCCTGACAAGGCCTGCTTCTTCCAGTTTCTTGATTTCTTCTGCGATGAATTCTTGGCGCCCACCGCCGCTTCGACTTTCGCTTGACGGGCGCGATGAGGACAGACGGCAAGATGGTGCTCGATTACTTTCCTGGGAACACCGGGGATGTCAGACGGTTGCCACGCAAATACGTCGACGTTCTCCCGCAGGAAAGCAACGAGCGCGCTTCCCTATTTAGGGTCGAGAGTGGCATTGATGGTGAAGGTACCACCAGTGCCATCCTCCTTGGCGGACACCTTCTTGGTCTTTGGTGGAGCTTCCATTGTCTTCTTACACTTGCCGGTGGAGCTCGATGGTGCGTCCTCGACGGTAGCGCAGCACTCCGAAGAGGTGCGCTTGCCGGAGTGGCCATCAGAGCTCTTCCCGGACTTGGTCTTCTTCTTCGCCCCGGGAGCTTCAACGGCAAGTGACTTGCAATCTGTTGCGGCTGCTGCTTCCCGGTAGATCTTGTCGGCGCAGATAAGAGCATCCTTCTTGTCGCCAGGGACAGAGATGACACTTATCGGGCCTGGCATCTTCAGCATGTTGTATGCATAGTGAGAGGCCGCCATGAATTTGGCGAGTCTTTGGACGGCCGAGTATCCCATTGTAAGGCAATGGAAAGTCAAGAACGTCAAAAGTGACCCTCTCGATCCTGAAGTTCAACTCGCTGCCAAATGTCACCGCAACGTGATCTTTCCTTCGGTTTGCTCCTTCCGGATTGATTCCTTGAATGTGCGGTCTCTTCGAGCTCGCCATCGGGGATCCGGAGTTTCGGAGTACCGCGGAGGAGATCAGGTTCAAGCCGCCCCGCCGTCAACTAGCATCTTAGTGACCTTGAGGTTGCGGATAGTTGGTGAAACCAACATCGGCAAGCACCGACCGCAGATTATGCGATCGGGTGGTCCTTAATATCAAAGATGATATGCGTCTGGACCATTTCAGAGGCTTGCGTGACTCGACGGATGGTTACGCCGCATTGACTTCACGCACCTTGCTTGAGCTGGCGGTGTGAAGTATGCGAAGAAGCACCGCCGTCAACGCACAAGACCTCTGTGGCTTTCTGGAACTCCTGCTCATCGGTCTCGTCATCATCCATATCTTCATCGTCGTCGTCATCTTCATCCTTGTCGCGGCGCTGGAGGTCTGTCTCCTTGCCGCTGCTTGGCCTTGCCGCGGCGTCCTCCTCGGCCGGGGCGTTTCTTGCCGGCTCCTCCAGCACCTTCCTGGGCCTTCTCCTTGTTGCGTCGCTCGTATTCAGCCTTTTGCTGCTCGACAAGATGCTCAACCTTCTTGCAGCTCTGGAGGTCATGGCCCTTGGTGCGGTGGATCTTGCATTACTGCTTGTTGGTGCCGTCCTGCTTGTCGGCGACCGCCACAGCCTGGTACTTGGTGCCTGCGGCAACCTCCTTGCCTGAGCTACCAGCTTTGGCTTTCTTGGCGCCGCCTCCATTGCCGGACTGCTTAACGACTAGCACATCTTTGCCTTTCTTCTTCCTGTTGTTCCGCCGCCGGTTTTTCTTTGCCGGGGCAGTCTCCTCACTATCAGATCCTCCTGCTTCTCTATTCTCTATGGGGAGTTTCCTCCCTTCCTCAGCACGTGCACACTTGTCGGCCAGGGCATATAGCTCACTGACGTCTCTGATCTTGCACATCGCCATCTCCTCCCGCATCCAGCGGTTTCGCGACGCTCGATGGAACGCGCTGATTACAGTGGCAGGGTGGACATCTGGATGTTGTGTTGTACGCGGCTGAATCTCGAATGTACTTGCGCAGGGCGCCCTTCCTTCAGGCGCAGCAGATGAAGGTCGCTCTCTTGGCCATGAGGCTTGTGGTCGCTGTAAAGGCGCCGACAAACTGGTGGCATAGTTCTGCCAGAGGATATGGTGTTGTCCGGCAAGTGCATGAGCCAGGATCGACATTAGGCTTGAGTACCGCCGAAAGTAGTTGGCCGGATCTTGTCGTCCTTCCTCCGCAGCTTGCACGCGATGGTGTAGATTTGAGGAACTCCGACGGATGCGACTTGCCGCCGTACTTCTGCAATACGTCGGCTTGAAATTCTTCATCTTTGGGCCTTTGGACTTGCCGCAGCTCATGAGCGAACGCAGAGCAACCTACCGCGTACGGCAAGTCGCCTGGTTCCCCTGGCGCATGCATGTCGACAGAGGGCCCAGCACGCTGGTCGGATTGACGCCGCGCTTCTCTTCGGCGCTCGATGCGAGTACGAGCGTCTTCTTGCTGTCGTTCGTGAAGAACTTGGCGTTGATCGCGACGAGCTCGTGGATCCGATGATGCGGTGGAGTCGCTGTCGAGGTGGATCCGGCGAGTCGCCGATCTTGGCCTTCGGGGTGGAGAGTGCATGGTGGTTGCACCCCCACCGGTTTCGTCGCCATCAGCTCGTGCCTTGCAGTCCTGCCGCGACAGCGATGTACTCCGCTGCCGCGGAGTGTCGCCGTTGGCCAAGCCGATGAGACTCTGAATGGTGGCCCTCCACTCATCGATCTTGTCTGCCATTGGAGGGTAATCTAGGAGCAGTTGAGCTCGCACCAAAGCTTCTGCTGGAGTGGTGGGCGGCAGTGGCGAACGGCGCGAGGAGCGGGATATGCTCGGACTTCTAACTATGTTAGAAGGAGCAGTATCCCGTCCAGGCGACCGTGCCTCGCTCGTGCCAGCATGTTGGCGTGCATGCTGATCTTGAACACCCCGAGATCCACCAGCTCGATCTTGGTCCAATGAACGTATGGCATTGTGAATACCATGACACTGTCGGTCCCGCGCCTCCTGAGATGGGCGCGGTGCATGTACGGACGCCGAGGTCTGCGCAGCCTTGTCCTTGGACCTGGCAGCACCATGAGCTCCCTCGTCGATGCCCGTTCTTCCGCCGGCGTCTACCCCACCACCCGTTTGCTCCGGTGATGGTGGGATCGACGTGGATGGAACAGCTGCCGCCGAAGCCTTCTTCTTCGGTGGCATGTCGATGAAGATCTGGCTCGTGTGAATGCCGGATCAGGTTCACACAATCTCGACGCCCCCTACCTGGCGCGCCAAAGATGTCGGGAAGCTGATCCATGAACACCTCTCGGGACCGGCGGACCGAGCCCCTTCGGTTCGGGGGCGGAGATCGCCACGAAGAGCAGATCGAGGCGAAGCACACGAGCAGTTTACCCAGCCGGAGCTCTCCGAGAGATAACACTCCTCTTGCTGCATGTCCGAGTGTATTGAGTTCTTGCTCGGGAGTGCTGAGTGCTCTGATACACTCTAGCTGCTAATGAGACCGAGCGTGAGTGTTTTTCTGGCCTTGAACCCCCCTCTATGTTGCGCATGGGCCTCCTTTTATATGCTCAAGGGGTCTCCGACAGGTGGCAACGTAGACAAGGGCAAAAATGGAAAAGGAATTGCGGTTGGTACAACTACCTATACAGTGTATCATACCTAACCCTGACGGCAGGGGACAAAGGCATTAAATGCCCGTCTACGTCGCCCAAACAGTGCAGAAAGGGACCGTCAGGGACGCCACCGATTACCACGATGGCAATCTTGTCAGCGCCACTTGCCTCCGTGCCCGCTGTCAAGACACCTCATGCCACGCGCACAGAAAGGTCGAGGCGACACGTTGGTGGATGTTACGGAGCGCAGTAGTGAGTGGTAGTTTGCCGCGGCAAGCGCCTTGCCGCGGTCGTTGTCTTGTCGCGTCCGGAAGCTTGTCGCTCATCGGGCCTCGCCGGGACGCGTGGCGTGTCGGCAAGTTCCTTGAGAATCCTTGGTTGGCCTTCCCGGCAAGCTCCTCTTGCCGGGGCCTTGTCTCCTTGGCTCGAATACTACCTTCCCGGCAAGCTCCTCTTGTCGGGGCCTTGTCTCCTTGGCTAGAATACTTTGTTCTTGAATGGCTCCAAAGGAACCACGGAGGACCTTGGCGGTCACCGCGGCAAGCCTTGCCGTGGGGTGCTGCAACTGCCCGTGCACAAGTTCGGGGTACTAGGGTACCCCTACTCTAGTACACCGACAGGAGCCCCCGGGCCTAGGCCACACACGGTGCCGAGCGCTGTTGGGCCAGGCCCAAAACAGGGCACGGGCACGCGCGGCCCGGGGTACGCCGTATCTTACTCCGCATCCACCACGCCCTCTCCGAACGGCACGCGTCGAATGTGGCGTCGTGGGAGAGATCGTGGGTGGTTTCTTTATTCGGAAGGCGGGCGTCTGCCCCTCCCCTTTATAAGCAGGGGAAGCAGGGCAGTTCGCCCATCTCGCCGGTTGCTGTTCCAATCTCAAAAACCTCCGCCGCTCCCCCCTTCTTCCCAAGGCTGAAAAGAGAGCAGCGCTCCGCCCCCCATCGCCACTAGCAACACCAACGCCGTCGATCTCCCACACCACCTCCGCCATGGCTCCGAAAGCCGACAAGGGGAAAGTCGTGAAGTCGGCCGAGGCGCAGCGGCTCGCGGCGTTGCGAAGGAGGGCGCTCTTCCCCCAGCTCGCCCCGAAGGATCTGAGGGAGTACTACTACCTCTTCTAGTCGACGGAGACGCGCGCATCCTCGCACGAAGGTACTCCCAGCTGCCGCTGAACCGGGCTCGAATGGATATCCCTTCTTGGCGTTGTTCTTCTCTGCGGGCTCGCCCGCCTTTATCTGAATTTTTTTGTGATATCATGAACACCTACGGGTTCCGCCTCCTTGACTTCACCCCCAATGCTGTTCTGACCATGGCAGTTTTCGCTCATCTCTGCGAAAACTTTGTCGGAGTCTTCGTACAACCTGCCTTTTTCAATATTTTGAAAAATGGCAGAAGCGCTTCAACAGACCTAGAGATAAACCTGCTGAGAGCAGCTATGCAACCGGCAAGTCTTCGTACATCCTTGACGCGCTTTGGTGCTTCAATCTGCTCAATGGCCTTGATCTTGTCGGGATTGGTTTCAATTCCCGCTGAGACCACGAAGAACCGAGAAGCTTGCGGAGGGGACTCCAAACACACACTTCTCGGGGTTAAGCTTGAGGTTGATCTTGCGCAGATTTGCAAAGGTTTCGTCTAAATCTTGAATCGAGTCGCTTTGTCCTTGCTCTTGACCACTATGTCATCCATGTAGGCTTCCACATTTATGTGTATTTGCGGCTCAAAAGCGTCATGAACTACCCTTGCAAATGTCGAACCAGCATTCTTTAAACCGAAAGGCATCTATACGAAACAGTATGTGCCACATGGGGTGATGAATGTGGTCTTCTCCTCATCCTCTTCTGCCAAGAAGATCTGATGGTATCTGAGTATGCATCAAGAAATGAAAGCAAGTCACATCCGCCGTGGAGTCAACAATCTGGTCGATCGCGGCAAGGAAATGGGTCTTTGGGACAAGCTTTATTGACATCGGTAAAGTCGATACAAAGCCTCCATTTCCGCTTGCCTTGCATGCGACTACTACAGGGTTGGCCAACCACGAGGATGGAGCACTCCACGACAAGGCCTGATTCTTTCAGTTTCTTGATTTCTTCTGCGATGAATTCTTGGCACTCCACCGCTCGCTTCGACTTTTTCGCTTGACGGGCGCGCGATGAGGACAGACGGCAAGATGGTGCTCGATTACTTTCACAGGAACACGGGGATGTCGGGGCGGTTGCCACGCAAATCGCCGACGTTCGCCCGCAGAAAGCAACGAAGCGCTTCCCTATTTAGGGTCGAGTGGCATTGATGGTGAAGGTACCACCAGTGCCATCCTCCTTGGCGGACACCTTCTTGGTCTTTGGTGGAGCTGCCATTGTCTTCTTACACTTGCCAGTGGAGCTCGATGGTGCGTCCTCGACGGTAGCGCAGCACTCCGAAGAGGTGCGCTTGCCGGAGTGGGCATCAGAGCTCTTGCCGGACTTGGTCTTCTTCTTCGCCCCAGGAGCTTCAACGGCAAGTGACTTGCAATCTGTTGCGGCTGCTGCTTCCCGGTAGATCTTGTCGGCGCAGATAAGAGCATCCTTCTTGTCGCCAGGGATAGAGATGACACTTATCGGGCCTGGCATCTTCAGCATGTTGTATGCATAGTGAGAGGCCGCCATGAATTTGGCGAGTGCTGGATGGCCGAGTATCCCATTGTAAGGCAATGGAAAGTCAAGAACGCCAAAAGTGACCCTCTCAGTCCTGAAGTTCAACTTCGCGCCAAATGTCACCGCAACGTGATCTTTCCTTCGGTTTGCTCCTTCCTGGATTGATTCCTTGGAATGTGCCGGTCTCTTCGAGCTCGCCATCAGGGATCTGGAGTTTCTAGAGTACCGCGGAGGAGATCAGTTTCAAGCCGGCCCCGCCATCAACTAGCATCTTAGTGACCTTGAGGTTGCGGATAGTTGGTGAAACCAACATCGTCAAGCACCCGACCGCAGTTATGCGATCAGGGTGGTCCTCAATATCAAAGATGATAGGCGTCTGGACCATTTCGAGGCTTGCGTGACTCGACGGATGGTTCTCGCCGCATTGACTTCACGCACTCCTTTGCTTGAGCTGGCGGTGTGAAGTATGCAGAGAAGCACCGCCGTCAACGCACAAGACCTCTCGTGGCTTTCGGAACTCCTGCTCATCGGTCTCGTCATCATCCATATCTTCATCATCGTCGTCATCTTCATCCTTGTCGCGGCGCGGGAGGTCTGTCTCCTTGCCACCGCTTGGCCTTGCCGCGGCGTCCTCCTCGCCGGGCGTTTCTTGCCGCTCCTCCAAAGACCTTCTGGGCCTTCTCCTTGTCGCGTCGTCAGATTCAGCCTTTTGCTCCTCGACAAGCTGCTCAACCTTCTTGCAGCTCTGGAGGTCATGGCCCTTGGTGCGGTGGATCTTGCAAGATCGCTTGTTGGTGCCGTTACGCTTGTCGGCGACCGCCACAACGGTAGTTGTTGGTCTGCGGCAACCTCCTTGCCGGAGCTACCAGCTTTGGCTTTCTTGGCGCCGCCTCCATTGCCGGACTGCTCAACGACTAGCACATGTTTGCCTTTCTTCTTCCTGTTGTTCCGCCGCCGGTTTTTCTTTGCCGGGGCAGTCTCCTCACTATCAGATCCTCCTGCTTCTGTATTCTCTACGGGGAGTTTCCTCCCTTCCTCAGCAGGTGCACACTTGTCGGCCAGGGCATATAGCTCACTAACATCTCTGATCTTGCACATCGCCATCTCCTCCCGCATCCTGCGGTTTCGCACGTTCTGATGGAATGCGCTGATTACATGCGGGGGTGGACATCTGAGATGTTGTCTTTGTCTGTGGCTGAATCTCTCGAATGTACTTGCGCTAGGGCTCTCCTTCCTTACAGGCGCAGCAGATGAAGGTTGCTCTCTTGGCCATGAGGCTTGTGGCCGCCTATAAAGGCGCCGACAAACTGGTGGCATAGTTCTGCCAGGAGGATATGGAGTTGTCCGGCAAGTGCATGAGCCAGAGGATCGACATTAGGCTTGAGTACCGCCGAAAGTAGTTGGTCAGATCTTGTCGTCCTTCCTCCGCAGCTTGCACCGCGATGGTGTAGATCTTTGAGGAACTCCGACGGATGTGACTTGCCGCCGTACTTCTCGCACGCGTCGGCTTGAAATTCTTCGTGCTGGGCCACTGGACTTGCCGCAGCTCACGAGCGAACACAGAGCAACCTACCGCGTACGGCAAGTCGCCTGGTTCCCCTGGCGCATGCATGTCGACAGAGGGCCCAGCGCGCTGGTCGGATTGACGCCGCGTTTCTCTTCGGCGCTCGATGCGAGTACGAGCGTCTTCTTGCTGTCGTTCGTGAAGAACTTGGCGCTGATCGCGACGAGCTCGTGGATCTGATGATGCGGTGGAGTCGCTGTCGAGGTGGATCCGGCGAGTCGGCGATCTTGGCCTTCGGGGTGGAGAGTGCATGGTGGTTGCACCCCCACCGGTTTCGTCGCCATCAGCTCGTGCCTTGCAGTCCTGCCGCGGCAGCGATGTACTCGGCTGCCGCGGAGTGTCGCCGTTGGCCAAGCCGATGAGACTCTGAATGGTGGCCCTCCACTCATCGATCTTGTCTGCCATTGGAGGGTAATCTAGGAGCAGTTTAGCTCGCGCCAAAGCTTCTGCTGGAGTGGTGGGCGGCAGTGGCGAACGGCGCGAGGAGCGGGATATGCTCGGACTTCTAACTATGTTAGAAGGAGCAGTATCCCGTCCAGGCGACCGTGCCTCGCTCGTGCCAGCATGTTGGCGTGCATGCTGATCTTGAACACCCCGAGATCCACCAGCTCGATCTTGGTCCAACGAACGTATGGCATTGTGCATACCATGACGCTGTCGGTCCCGCGCCTCCTGACGCTGAGGTCTGCGCAGCCTTGTCCTTGGACCTGGCAGCACCATGAGCTCCCTCGTCGATGCCCGTTCTTCCGCCGGCGTCTACCCCACCATCCGTTTGCTCCGGTGATGGTGGGATCGACGTGGATGGAACAGCTGCCGCCGAAGCCTTCTTCTTCGGTGGCATGTCGATGAAGATCTGGCTCGTGTGAATGCCGGATCAGGTTCACACAATCTCGACGCCCCCTACCTGGCGCGCCAAAGATGTCGGGGAAACTGATCCACGAACACCTATGGGACCGGCGGACCGAGCCCCTTTCGGTTCGGCGGGGGGCGGAGATCGCACGAAGAGCAGATCGAGGCGGCACGAAAGCAGTTTACCCAGCTTCGAGCTCTCCGAGAGATAACACTCCTACTGCTGCATGTCTGAGTGTATTGAGTTCTTGCTCGGGAGTGCTGAGTGCTACAGTACACTCTAGCTGCTAACAAGACCGAGCGTGAGTGTTTTTCTGGCCTCGAACCCCCCTCTACGTTGCGCATGGGCCTCCTTTTATATGCTCAAGGGGTCTCCGACAGGTGGCAACGTAGACAAGGGCAAAAATGGAAAAGGAATTGCGGTTGGTACAACTACATGCGATGTATCATACCTAACCACGACGGCAGGGGACAAAGGCATTAAATGCCCGCTCACGCCGCCCAAACAAGGCGTAAAGGGACCGTCGGGGACGCCACCGCTGCCACGATGGCAATCTTGTCGGCGCCGCTTGCCTCCGTGCCTCACCTGGCCGCACAGACCTCATGCCACGCGCTACCGAAAGGTCCTGGCGACACGTTGGTGGATGTCTTTGGGAGCGCAGGCTGTGGTGGTAGTTTGTCGTGCAAGCGCCTTGCCATGATCGTTGTCTTGTCGCGTCCGGAAGCTTGTCGCTCACGGGCCTCGCCGGGACGCGTGGCGCGTCGCGGCAAGTTCCTTGAGATGCCTTGGTTGGCCTTCCCGGCAAGCTCCTCTTGCCGGGGCCTTGTCTCCTTGGCTCGAATACTACCTTCCCGGCAAGCTCCTCCTCTTGCAGGGGCCTTGTCTCCTTGGCTAGAATACTTTGTTCTTGAATGGCTCCAAAGGAACCACGGAGGAACTTGGCGGTCACCGCGGCAAGCCTTGCCGCGGGGTGCTGCAACTGCCCGTGCACAAGTTCGGGGTACTAGGGTACCCCTACTCTAGTACACCGACAACTTCTAGTTTCATACTTGTTCTAGCTAGAGTGAACGTCAAGCATGCGTAGAGTCGTATCAGTGGCCATATAGGACTTGAGAGAGTATTTGTTCTACCTTTAGCTCCTCGTTGGGTTCGACACTCTTACTTATCGAAAGAGGCTACAACTATCCCGTATACTTGCGGGTTATCAAGACCTTTTTCTGGCACCATTGCCGGGGAGTCATAGCGTGGGGTGAATATTCTCGTGTGTGCTTGTTTGCTTTATCACTAAGTAATTTTTATTTGCTGTTCTTAGTTGTTCTCTATCTTTAGTTATGGATATGGAACACAAAATACCAAAAAAATTAGGTGTACTTGCTACCCATGGAGATGGGGTAACTCCTAAACCCTCAATTCTCATTATGTGAAAGATATTAAGTACTACTTTGATAATCCTGAGAAAACCCCATTCAACTTTATAATGGGAGACACGTTGGATCAACGTGAATACTTTAGGGACTATCGCTCAACACAAAAAGGGAAACTATTATGGGACCAATTTATTATGTTGCGTTGGTATGCCCGGGATCTATGCTTGAGATATGATATTACTTGTTGCTCTAGGATGAAGGCTCCACACCTTCCCTTTTCATGCAAATTTAATGATAATGAAACCTTAGCTTCTTATGCTAATGGTATATATAATTAATATGATGTGGAACAAATAGAAGAATTTGTTGCTTTTAAGGCTGCTTATGAAATTGAATCTTTGTTTGAAAAGTATGAAGCTTTAGATGATGATGTTTATAGGCCTGAAAATCTTGCTATACTTAGTTATTGCTATGAAAATTATGAATACAATTACTATATTAATGCATATTTGAGGAAGTCTCCGCTGTCCAAGAAGAGATTAATATTTTGCAGGAAGCTATGGAAGAAGAAATTGATGAAACTGTGAGCTCATTGGATGAAAAAGATGATGAGGAGAGCGAAGAACAAAAGGAGGAAGAGCGGATTGATCACCCGTGCCCACCTTCTAATGAGAGTAACTCTTCAACTCATACATTGTTTAATTCCCCTTCGTGCTTACCGAAGGATGATTGCTATGATCCCGTTGATTCTCTTGAAATATCCCTTTTTGATGATGCTTGCTATGCTTGTGGCCAAGATGCCAATATGAATTATGCTTATGGAGATGAACTTGCTATAGTTCCTTATGTTAAACATGAAATTGTTGCTATTGCACCCACACATGATAGTCCTATTATATTTTTGAATTCTCCCGACTACAGTATATCAGAGAAGTTTGTGCTTATTAAGGATTATATTGATGGGTTGCTTTTTACTACTACACGTGATGATTTTGATGGATATAATATGCATGTTCTTGCTTCTCCTACTTGCAATTATTATGAGAGAGGAACTACATCTCCGCCACTTTATGTTTCCAACACAATAGAATTGCAAGAAACTGCTTATACTATGCATTGGCCTTTACTATGTGTGTATGAATTGTTCTTTTATGACATGACGATGCATAGGAAGAGAGTTAGACTTCGTTGTTGCTTGATATATGTTACTTTGTGCTCACTACTAAATTACAAATCATTGTTAATTAAAATTGGCTTTGATATATCTTGGGATCCGGGTGGATTCATTACTTGAGCACTATATGCCTAGCTTAGTTGCTTTAAAGAAAGCACTGCCATGGAGACAACCCGGAAGTTTTACATAGTCATTTATTTCTGTTGAGTGCTTTCATATAGTTTAAAAACAAAAAAATAAAGAGGGGAACCTAAAAACTTTTCAAAAAGGAAAGTGAATGTGAGAAAGACAAGCATTGTTGAAGTGGGAGCTAGCCTTGAACTTCGTTCATGCTCACGGAAACTTTGTGAATCTTGATACAGAAACTTTTCAACAAAAATAATTATCGCCTTGTACAATTCCATTGTATTATAAAAATAATGTGCTAAGTTTTGCCTTTAGGATGTTTACAATGCTTGTTGGTTTGTACGGTGCAGGACAGAAACTTTGGCTGTAGTGTGTGATTTTACATTTTTAACTGGAACGTCAATTGGTTCTGATTACTTCTTCACTTTCTTTCTATACAACTTATTTATTTTTCATAATTTTGGTAGAATTTTTGGGGTACCAGAAGTATGGTGAATGTTCATATTGCTACATACTGTTCTGTTTTTTACAGATTCTGTTTTTGATGCATAGTTTGCTTGTTTTGATGAATCTATCAATTTATATCAGTGGATTAAACCATAAAAAAGGTATATTACAGTATACACAAAGAAAAAAATATGAATTGGTTTGATACAGTACTTAGAGTAGTGATTTGCTTTATTATACTAACGGATCTTATCGAGTTTTCTGTTGAAGTTTTGTGTGGATGAAGTGTCTAATCGAGGAGGTCTCGATATGAGGAAAAGGAAGAGAGGCAAGAGCTCAAGCTTGGGATCCCCGAGGCACCCCAAGTAAATATTCAAGGAGACTCAAGCGTCTAAGCTTGGGGATGCCCCGGAAGGCATCCCCTCTTTCTTCAACAAGTATCGGTATGTTTTCGAATTCGTTTCGTTCATGCGATATGTGCAAGTCTTGGAGCGTCTTTTGCATTTAGTTTTCATTTTTATTTTATGCACCATGCTGGTATGAGATAGTCATTGGTTGATTTGTAGAATGCTCATTGCACTTCACTTAAATCTTTTGAGTCTGGCTTTACATAATGCTTTATGTGCTTCACTTATATCATTTGAAGTTGGATTGCCTGTTTCTCTTTACATAGAAAACCGCCATTTGTAGAATGCTATTTTGCTTCGCTTATATTTGTTAGAGCGTGGGCATATCTTTTGTAGAAAGAATTAAAATCTCTTGCTTCACTTATATCTTTTTAGAGAGATGACAGGAATTGGTCATTCACATGGTTAGTCATAAAATCCTACATAAACTTGTAGATCGCTGAATATGATATGTTTGATTCCTTGCAATAGTTTTGCGATATAAAGATGGTGATATTAGAGTCATGCTAGTGGGTGGTTGTGGATTGTAGAGACACTTGTGTTGAGGTTTGCATGTCCCGTAGCATGCACGTATGGTAACCATTGTTTGACAAATTTGAAGCATGGGGTGTTTCTTTGATTGTCTTCCTTATAAGTGGCGGTCGGAGACGAGCGATGGTCTTTTCCTACCAATCTATTCC
The DNA here is from genome assembly GCA_021605205.1 of Aegilops longissima. Lineage (NCBI taxonomy): Eukaryota > Viridiplantae > Streptophyta > Magnoliopsida > Poales > Poaceae > Aegilops > Aegilops longissima. The sequence goes on along the minus strand of CM038681.1, from coordinate 591,999,359 downwards.
CCTAGGGGTATGCGTAGTAGTACTTTGCTTCGAGGGCTAATAAAATTTCGCAATAAGTATATGAGTTCTTTATGACTAATGTGAGTCCATGGATTATACGCACTTTTACCTTTCCATCATTGCCAGCGTCTTCGGTACCGTGCATTGCCCTTTCTCACCTCGAAAGTTGGTGCAAACTTCGCCGGTGCATCCAAACCCCGTGATACGATACACTCTATCACACATAAGCCTCATTATATCTTCCTCAAAACAGCCACCATACCTACCTATCATGGCATTTCCGTAGCCATTCCAAGATATATTGCCATGCAACTTCCATCATCATCATATACATGACTTGAGCATTTATTGTCATATTGCTTTGCATGATCGTAAGATAGCTAGCATGATGTTTTCATGGCTTGTCCTTTTTTGATGTCATTGCTATGCTAGATCATTGCACATCCCGGTACACCGCCGGAAGCATTCATATAGAGTCATATATTTGTTCTAGTATCTAGTTGTAGCATTGAGTTGTAAGTAAATAAAAGTGTGATGATCATCATTATAGAGCATTGCCCCATGAAAAAAAGAGAAAAAAGAAAAAAAGAAAAAAAGGAAAGGCCAAAGAAGCCCATCGAAAGAACAAAAGAAAAGAAAAGGGGCGATGTTACTATCCTTTTTTTCCACAGTTGTTCTTCAAAGTAGCACCATGTTCTTCATATAGAGAGTCTCCTATGTTATCACTTTCATATACTAGTGGGAATTTTTCATTATAGAACTTGGCTTGTATATTCCAACGATGGGCTTCCCCAAATGCCCTAGGTCTTCGTGAGCAAGCAAGTTGGATGCACACCCACTTAGTTTTAGTTTGAGCTTTCATACACTTATAGCTCTTAGTGCATTCGTTGCATGGCAATCCCTACTCCTCACATTGATATCAATTGATGGGTATCTCCATAGCCCGTTGATCAGCCGTGTCTATGTGAGACTTTCTCCTTTTTGTCTTCTCCATATAAAGCCCCATCATCATATTCTATTCCACCTATAGTGCTATATCCATGGCGTGCGCTCATGTATTGCGTGAGGGTTGAAAAAGCTGAAGCGCGTTAAAAAGTATGAACCAATTGGTCGGCTTGTCATCGGGGTTGTGCATGATGGGAGCATTTTGTGTGACGAAAATGAAGCATGGCCAAACTATATGATTTTGTAGGGATAAGCTTGCTTTGGCCTTGTTGTTTTGAAAAGACATGATTGCTTTATTGGTACGCTCGAAGTATTATTGTTTTTATGTCAAATGATAGACTATTGGTTTGAATCACCCGTGTGTTAATATTCATGCCATGATTAGACATATGATCAAGATTATGCTAGGTAGCATTCCACATCAAAAATTATCTTCTTTATCATTTACCTACTTGAGGACGAGCAGGAATTAAGCTTGGGGATGCTGATACGTCTCCGTCGTATCCATAATATTTGATTGTTCCATGCCAATATTCTTCAACTTTCATATACTTTTGGCAACTTTTTATACTATTTTTGGGACTAACATATTGATCCAGTGCCCAGTGCCAGTTCCTGTTTGTTGCATGTTTTATGTTTCGCAGAAACCCAATATCAAACGGAATTCAAATGGGATAAAAACGGACGGAGAATTATTTTGGAATATTTGGGATTTTCCGGACGAAGAATCAACGTGAAACGGTGTCCGGGGTGGCCACGAGACAGGGGGGCGCGCCCTCCCCCCCTAGGCATGCCCTGGACTCTCGTGGGCCATCCATAAGGCGGTTGACGCTCTTCTTTCGCCGCAAGAATGCTAATTTTACGAGTAAAATCTGGGGGAAAGATTCAACCCAATCAGAGTTACGGATCTCCAGATATAAAAGAAACGGTGAAGGGGCAGAATCTGAGAACGCAGAAATAGAGAGATAGATCCAATCTCGGAGGGGCTCTCGCCGCTCCCAAGCCATGGGAGCCAAGGACCAGAGGGGAAACCCTTCTCTCATCTAGGGAGGAGGTCAAGGAAGAAGAAGAAGAAGGGGGGCTCTCTCCCCCTTGCTTCCGGTGGCGCCGGAACGCCGCCGGGGGCCATCATCATCACAGCGATCTTCACCAACACATCGCCATCTTCACCAACATCTCCATCACCTTCCCCCATCTATATTCAGCGGTCCACTCTCCCACAACCTGCTGTACCCTCTACTTGAACATGGTGCTTTATGCTTCATATTATTTTCCAATGATGTGTTGCCATCCTATGATGTCTGAGTAGATTTTCGTTGTCCTATCGGTGATTGATGAATTGCTATGATTGGTTTGAGTTGCATGTTTTATTATTGGTGCTGTCCTATTGTTCCCTCCATGTTGCGCAAGCGTGAGGGGTTCCCGCTGTAGGGTTTGCAATATGTTTATGATTTGCTTATGGTGGTTGGCGTGAGTGGCAGAAGAACAAACCCGAGTAAGTAGGTTGTTTGCGTATGGGATAAAAGGGGACTTGATACTTTAATGCTATGGTTGGGTTTTACCTTAATGAATCTTTAGTATTTGCGTATGCTTGCTAGAGTTCCAATCATAAGTGCATATGATCCAAGTAGAGAAAGTATGTTAGCTTATGCCTCTCCCTCAAATAGAATTACAATAGTGATTACCGGTCTAGTAACGTAGTCAATTGCTTAGGGACAATTTCACAACTCCTACCACCACTTTACTTTATTGCATCTTTATCTAAACAGCCCCTACTTTTTATTTACGTGTTCTTTATTGTCTTGCAAACCTATCCCATCACACCTACAAAGTACTTCTAGTTTCATACTTGTTCTAGGTAAAGCGAACGTCAAGCGTGCGTAGAGTCGTATCAGTGGCCGATAGGACTTGAGAGAGTATTTGTTCTACCTTTAGCTCCTCGTTGGGTTCGACACTCTTACTTATCAAAAGGGGCTACAACTATCCCATATACTTGCGGGTAATCAGCTCCCCCTGATGTTTTTAGGGTATAAAAGTATATATAGGCAAAGGAACTAGGTCAGGGGAGCTACGAGGGGCCCATGAGGGTGGGGGCGTGCCTACCCCCTGGACGCGCCCTCCTGCCTCGTGGACGCCTCGTTGCCTCTCCGAGTTCATCTCCAAGTCTTATGGTTTGCTTTCGGTCCAAGAAAGATCATCGCGAAGGTTTCATTTCGTTTGGACTCCGTTTGGTATTCCTTTTCTGCAAAACTCTAAAATAGGCAAAAATGTAAAGCGGCACTTTGGGCCCTCGGTTAATAGGTTAGTCCCAAAAATAATATAAAAGAGCATATTAAAGCCCATTAAACATCCAAAACGGATAATATAATAGCATGGAACAATAAGATATTATAGATACGTTGGAGACGTATCAGTAAACCTAACCTTGAAACATATGGATCCAAATCAGCCCCTTATGAAGCAACGCATAAACTTGGGTTTAAGCTTCTATCACTCTAGCAACCCATCATCTACTTATTACTTCCCAATGCCTTCCCCTAGGCCCAAATCATGGTGAAGTGTCATGTAGTCGACGTTCACATAACACCACTAGAGGAGAGACAACATACATCTCATCAAAATATCGAACGAATACCAAATTCACATGATTACTTATAACAAGACTTCTCCCATGTCCTCAGGAACAAGCGTAACTACTCACAAATCATATTCACGTTCATAATCAGAGGGGTATTGAATAGCATTAAGGATCTGAACATATGATCTTCCACCGAATAAACCAACTATCATCAACTACAAGGAGTAATCAACACTACTAGCAACTCACAGGTTCCAATCTGAGGTTATGAGACAAAAATCGGATACAAGAGATGAACTAGGGTTTGAGAAGACACTACTAGGGAAAAGCCGATACACAGAGGTATAGCAGTAGCGCTGGTTAAAATAGGGCGCTATTGCTAATTTGTAGTAGCGTGTTCACGTAAAGCGCGCTATAGCTCAAATGTTAGCAGTAGCGCATGTTAGGAAACAAGCGCTACCACTATAATTCCCATGTCTTAGCCGATAGGCTACACATAGTAGTAGCAATCCATATAGAACCGCGCTACCGCTACTTACTTTGTAGCAGTGTGTTTTCTTCTAAACATGCTACTGCTAAAGGATGTAAAATTAAATGGAAAGCAAATAGAAAGGTAACTGAAAATGAAAGAAATAGAATAAGGTGAAAGGAAAAAATAAAATGTGAAGGAAAATAAGTGAAAAAGGGAAAAAGGAGAAAGGAGTAGCAGTAGCGTGTATACAAGAACACGCTGTAGCTAACATAGCGATGGCGCTCTTTTCCGAACGCGCTCATGCTACTTCAATTAACCACCCCGGCTCAAAATTAGGCTAAGTCCTCCATTCCCCCCTTTCCCCTACTCCTCTGTCGCTGCCGCCCGAGCCTGCCCTCAGCGCCGCCGCCCACCCTCAACCTCAGCGCCGCCGCCCGCCGCCGCTCTCGACCTCACCGTTGCCGCCCTCGACCTCATCGTCGCCTCCCTCAACCTCACTGCCGCCGCCCGAGCCCGCTAACACCGCCGCCTCCCGATCCCGAGCCCGCCCTCGCCGCCCCTACCTCTCCATCACTGAGCACCTCCCCGCCACCGTTTCTCCCCTCTCTGTAAGCCCCCCACCCCTCCCCACCCCCTTTCTCTCTGCTTAATTAGTCAGTACTAGATGTTTTTTAGTAGTAGTAGATGTTAATTTAGGGTTCATAGACAATGAATTTTAGTAGTTGAACTAGTTTAGTTTTAGTTGAACTAGTTTAGTTTTAGTTGAACTAGTTTAGTTTTAGTTGAACTAGTTTAGATTTAGTAGAACTAGTTTAGTTTTAGTTGAACTAGTTTAGTAAGTAAATTAATAAACTAGTTGAACTAGTTGAATTAATAGAACTAATGTATTTTTAGTAAGTAAATTAAAAACTAGTTGAACTAGTTAAGTTTTAGTTAAACTAGTTTAGTAAGTAAATTACTATAACTAGTTGAACTACTTTATTTTTAGAAAGAACTAGTTTTTTTATATTTATAGTAAGTTTATATTTAGTAATAACTAGTTGAATTAATAGAACTATTTGAACATGTCATATTTGTTGTTATTTTTTTAGTTTAATCAATTATTCGGGATGTATTAGTGATAACTTATAGGGTTTTTGCTTTTGCAGAAATCAAGGAGCCCCTCCATCATCCCCGTCGTCGTCCCCGTCACCGACCCCCTCCGACCTCGAGGTGAGACCTGCCAAATCTCCATGTATATCTTGTGTTGCTCATATACGATATGTGGTTGCCCAAGTGGTCGGTCATGTTCAGGTTACACCTCCGAGTGGCCTATGTTTTGCCGGAGTGTTGATTAATTTCCGTTCCAGCAAATTTCAGGCGCTCGATATGTCCATTTTTAGCAAAGGTCATGCTGGATTTTTCCGTGAATTCTGGCATGACTTGTGCTAGAATATGTACAAGTTTAATCTTTGAATTATGAACGTAGGAAATGTCGTACTCGGACGACAGCAGTCTCGAAGTGTGGAGTGTGCCACGACGATCGAGGTATGTGCGACAGGTTCATTTAGCTGGACGAAGATCGACGCTTCAACATTTCGTAATTAAGCATGACTTCAACTATTTCAACGTCTAATTTTCATGTTTTACAATTTGACTAGCTTATCCCATGCCATGCAAGACGCTATGTCTTGGAGAGGATGGGTTTTGAAGACCATGAAAATTTTGAAACAAAGAAAATACATCTAAGGACCCATCATGATATGGATTTTGAAGTAAATCTGTGCAATGCTCAGAGCATAACCCATTTTGGTTGCCAAAATTGGGAAGAACTTTGCAAAATGTATGGTTTTTATGAGGGTATGATTGTCACCATGGATCTTGGTGATCCTGACATTGAGCAAGACAATATGGACATTTGGGTCCTTGTTGATACGCTTCCGATTCTACCGCAATGTGAGTTTCTCAAACATAGTTATTAACTAATTTATATTGTTTATTTCAAAATTGTTGACAACTTATTTTGATTCTTCAAAGAATGTGCGGAAGATGGTAGACAAAACCCACTACGCTGATGGCTACGAATTAACTTATAAGGAGAAAAGTCATCTGATCGCTTATTGTACTTATCTTGAGGATTACAATACCTATTATCGAACTCCTCCAAATTATGGTGAATACGTGCCACTAGTGCACGTGTTGAACCGCAGTAACTTCTATGGAGATACCCTGGTAAGATTTTTTACTATTACGACATCCGTGCATCTTTTGCATACTTCTAAAACTAGTACATCATTGCTAACTACGAAGTTATTACTATGTTCTTCAACAGAAAATCCCGATGGATTGTGTGCCTCATCTGATGTATCTGAATGGTCGCCTTAGAGTTCTGAATATACTACCAGGTCAATCTAAGGAGCTCACCTGTGCATATCGGATTTCTAAAACCGGTGATCGCATGCTCATCAAAGAATGGAAAAAATGTTTGGACATTCTAAAGGAGGTTCTTGGAAGTAACATTAAGCGAAAGGCAAGAATTGGAGACAGGATAATATCCATTCTCCATAATGGAGAGTCAGGGGCTATCTTGTTTTTTGCTATTTTACCTTAGAGAATGTAGTAGGTCCTAAGAGAATGTAGTGGGTGAGGGAGTCCTGGATTAGGGGGTATCCGGACAGCCGGACTGTGTACAACGTCCGGATATTGAAGCGTGAAGATACAAGACTCAAGACTTCGGCCCGTGTTTGGATGAGACTCTCCTTGGCGTGGAAGGCAAGCTTGGCGATCCGGATATTGTGTTTCCTTCCTTGTAACTGACTCCATGTAAACCCTAGCCCTCTCCGGTGTCTATATAAACTGGAGAGGTTGGTCCTTAGAAGGTTGATCACAATTACAATCATACCATCATAGGCTAGCTCTTAGGGTTTAGCCTCTACGATCTCGTGGTAGATCTACTCTTGTCCTACCCATATCTTCAATATTAATCAAGCAGGAAGTAGAGTTTTACCTCCATCGAGAGGGCCCGAACCTGGGTAAACATCTGTGTCCCTTGCTTCCTGTTACCATCAGCCTTGACGCACAGATCAGGACCCCCTACCCGAGATCGCCAGTTTTGACACCGACATTGGTGCTTTCATTGAGAGTTCCTCCGTGTCGTCGCAACAAGGCTCGATGGCGCCTCCAATCATCAACAACACGGTCCAGGGCGAGACTTTTCTCCCCGGACAGATCCTCGTGTTCGGCGGCTTCGCACTGCGGGCCAATTCGCTTGGCCATGTGGAGCAGATCGACAACTATGCCCCCGGCCACCAAGTCAGGTTCGGAAACTTGAACTACACGACGGATATTCGCGGAGATTTGATCTTCGGCGGATTCGAGCCTGTGCCAGGAGCACCGAACAGTCACGATGAGCACGGCTTAGACCCGCTGTCAGATGAGGCTCGGGATATCACCCCGGCAGAAGCCTCGGATCTAAATCCAGGGCAGGTTGTGTTTCCCAAGGACGGAGGGCTAGACCCTGCCCCGCAAACCGTACCCTCATCGGCGATGGAGCCGAACACAGGCCTCACTTCTGAGGAAGCCTGTGACCCCGGACCCCCGGATTCGTATCTGGATGTAGGTTCCAGTCCATGCGTTCCCGAACCCGCCGAGCCTGGTTGGGCTCCGGTAATGGAGTTCATCGCAGCGGACATCTTTCAGCACTCGCCCTTTGGCGACATACTGAACTCATTAAAAATTCTCTCTTTGACTGAGAATTCTGGGCCAAACTATGTCCGGCTCGAGTGGGAAGTAGGCGACGAAGAAATTCGTTACCCACCCACCACCCACTTCATAGCCACGGTTCATGACTTAACCGACGTGCTTGACTTCGACTCCGAAGGCATCGACGGTATGGACGACGATGCAGGAGAAGACTCAGAATCTGTGGGGTACCGGACTTCTGCCTCGTAACATGACATATACATGGTCGATACGCCCAAGGAAGACGACGGTGACAATCCGGAAGATAAAACCCCCGGGCAAAAGCCAAAGCGACAGTGCAGACGCCGTTCCAAATCCAGCAACAGTAAAAGTATCAGCAAGAGCGCCAGAAGGATGGATACTCCACTCAACCCCGCAAGGCAAAGGAACCAGCGATGGAGCCGGACGAACCTGGTCACGCCGAATACAGTTCGGAGCAGACGCCCGAAGACAATGATCTAGAAGGACGAGTTCATCAAACCGGCCCAGGACAAGAAGACAGTCCGGACGATGCCGCATTCATCATTCCGGAAGAACGTGTAGAACGAGATAACCTCCACAGAAAGCTTATGGCCACAACAAGAAGTCTGAAGAAGCAGAAGCAACGGCTTAAAGCTGCACAGGAAACACTCAATCGCAGATGGAACAAAGTGCTAGACACTGAAGAAATATATGGCGACGATCGCCATACAAAGAGCTACCCAAAACGCAAGCTACTGCCAGAATTCGACGATGAGGCCGTTCCACCAAAGAGTAACATGACCAGGAGACCGGATGTACCACTTCATAACCACAACAAAGCAGCTACCGAAGACGCGCACGATCTATGTGAGCACCTGGATAAGACAGCTGCCGCAGCTAGGTCCATCTACAGATCTAGAGGACACACCCCGGCAAGGGACCATGGTCGCCAAAATGATTACACTAATCAAATGCCAGTTCAGAATAAACACCGGACACAAAACAGCCGATAGCATGCCACAGCGCGTCGAGATACAGAGGGGCTGCTCACCCCCTGTGCTTTACTGATGAAGTATTGGACCATGAATTCCCACAGGGCTTTAAACTTGTGAACATAGAGGCGTACGACGAAACGACAGACCCAGGGGTCTGGATCGAGGACTTTATCCTACATATACATATGGCTCGTGGGGATGACCTCCATGCCATTAAATACCTTCCCCTCAAACTAAAGGGACCGGCTCGTCACTGGTTGAAAAGCCTCCCCGAAAATTCAATCGGGAGTTGGGAAGAACTTGTCAGGACCCTGACTCAATGCCACATCGATCTAGCATGTAACACCTCATATCACTTTGCGGCCTCACGCACGGTATCCCCACGGGTGTCGCCTTACCTTTGCCCGGGACCGTTTGCGCCTTTTGGCACACGTATATGATAGTGTCACTACCATCCATATGATAAGGAGCCTGGGCTGACATGGCTAGTCGTAAACCCAAAGTGGCACAAACTTACAGGGACAAGCATCCATGACCCAACATCGAACGTGTCGGTCATCAGCGAGTGTATCCAGGCTGTAGCACTGGGCTAGCAGGACTCCGGTGAACCGGCTGTAGCGGGCTAATAGGACTCCGGTATTCATCGCTTGACATTTCCCTGAAGGGACAGACACAGAACGAAGAAGGACACATGCCGCCAGCCTAAGTGTTCGGAGCAAGTGAAAGCTACCATGGCTCGATGGAAGCACTAGGAGACATTTCCCGGTAAGATAGGCTACTAAGGATAAACAACTAGATAGTCAGATCCCACACATACCAAGCATTTCAATAACATACACACAATATGCTCGATATGTGCAAATACAACATGGCATCACAACATGACTCTACAACCCAAGTATTTATTCAATAGGCTCCGAGGAGCGAGATATTACAAACATGGGTCTCATGACCCAACACTCAGAGCATACAAGTCAAAGCACAAGCGGAAGCTTAACACGTCGAAAGTACGCATAACTACAAATGAAAAAGGCCGAGAAGCGACTAACTACTGAGATCTGCCGAGGGCACAAGATCGTAGCTGAGGTAACAAGCTAAACGTCGAAGTCCAAGCGGAACTACTAGCGAGACTGAAGTCTCTCTGCAAAAACATAAAATAGGCAAACGTGAGTACAAATGTACCGAGCAAGACTTACATCAGAACCATCTACATATGCATCATTATCAACAAAGGGGGTGGTGGAGTTTGACTGCAGCAAGCCAGCTTTGACTCGGTGGCTATCCTGAACTACGACTGCAAGTAACTCTTTTGAGGTGGCGCACACGAGTCCACATATTCACCATATCAATACACCACTATGGATCCGCTCCCGTTTCCCTACGAGAACGCCATCCATAGCACTCACGCTTATCTTGCGTATTTTAGAGTATCCACTTTCACTTGTCTATGAACTTTACAGGCAACCCGAAGTCCTTTACGCAGAACCGGCTATTGAATAGATAATGTTAACCACGGAGGGTGTACTTCTTCACACACTCTCACCACTTACCGTCGTTTACACGACATGTACTGCAACCTTCAAGCGGAAGCCAGCGAGGGTGTCGGCCACGACCGACTAACCACACAAGTCTCTAGTCCGGGTTTATCGCCTATTCGGTTCCATCCGCAAGGAGATCTGGCGGGTGTCGCTCATGGCCCCAAACGATGTGAGCAGGGTTCCCAAGCCCACCATCCGGTGCCACTTGGTACACCGTACATCAGGTGCCTAGTCTGTCCCAAGCCCACACTGCACGGGTGCCACTTGGTAGACTACTAACACTACCTACAAACACGAAACTAGTTGCAACTCCTGGACAGAGATCAAGTTGATTAATAAGCCGAGAGGGGCCGAGTTACCGGAACCCAATGTGTGGTAGTAAATTTTCATGGATCACAAACACAGAACTCAGTTCCCGAGGACGGCTGCAATGAGACAACCCACCATGTACTCCTACATGGCCTCTCACCGCTACCTTTACCAAATCGTGTTCACACACTTAGCTCTCAACAGTAGGACATGTTCACCACATTCCAATTCATTCCCGATGAATTAGACCTGACACAACTCTAAGCAATAGAAGGCATGACAAACAAGCATGAATGAGTAGGCACATCAGGGCTCAAACAACTCCTACTCATGCTAGTGGGTTTCATCTATTTACTGTGGCAATGACAGGTCATGCAGAGGATAAAGGGGTTCAACTACCGCAGCATGTAACAGTTGAATAGTTGTTGTCCTAATGCAGTAAAAGAGAGCAGGAGCGAGAGAGTGGGATTGTATCGGAATGAACAAGGGGGTTTTGCTTGACTGGCACTTCTGAAGATAGTATAGTTCTTCATTGGTGTCATTGATCACATCATTGAAACACGTCTATCGAGAGGGGGCAATTACCGGCAACTAAGAAAGAAACACAATCAATGCAATGCACAACATGATGCATGGTCATGACATGGCAATATGCTGTGGTTTGAGCTAATGCAACTAGCAGCAAGTTAAATGAAGTTGGTTTGAATCCAAGATTCAAATTCAAACTCCATATGTGATTATTCAAATGCCATTTAATTGATTTGACCTAAACAGTGAACAAAAGTTGTTATAACATTCATGAAAATTGTACATATGGATACATTGGATTTTTCTAATCATTTTTCATATATAATTTATTTCATTTGGAGTTACGGTTGAATTTCTATGATTTTTAGAAGTTTGTACTATTTTCTGGAATTTCCTGGTTATTTTAAATTAGACTAAGACCAGAAAATAGTTTACTGCCCTAGCATGACATCATGCTGACGTCAATAGGTCAACGGGTGGGTCCAGGTAAAACCTGACCAATGGGTCCCGCGTGTCAGTGACTAACTAAACTAACATAATTCAATTAGCACTAACCTAGGTTAAGCTAATTTAGTTTAAACCTAAACTAGATTAGTTAGCCGGGCAGGGCCCGCATGTCATGGACCCAGGGGAGGTCAACCCCTTGGTCAACTGAGGCTAACTCCCCGGCGGCTCGACGCCGGCGACCACAGGTGCGGCGGAGGGGCTCGGGTTCGCTCTCCCGGCGCCCAAATGAGCGGCGGAGAGTACCCACGGGGAGCCGAAGCTCGCCCGCATCTAGCGTAGCAAGCAGCAGCGGCTGGGGAGGCCGGAGCTCGTAGGAAACGAGCTCGGGGCGGCGGCCGGCGATCGTGCGCAAGTGGCACGGCGGCTATGGTGCACAGAGAAGAGAACAGAGAGGGGGAGGACGGGTAGCAGCTCACGACGATCTTCTTGGAGTGGACGGCGAGCTCAGGGAGGGCCTGAGGCACTCGGGGCGTCGAGGGGGATCTCCGGCGATGACAGTGGGGGACGAACTCGGTGAGGACAGAGGGGCGCGCCCGGCGTCGAGTGGCGGAATGAGGAGGTCGAGGACGTCGAGGCGGAGCTCATGGACTCGTCAGAGGGTCGAGGGAATGGCTCAGGGCGCGGTAGCGGCGGCGGCAGCAACGGTGGTGCTCGGTGGTCGCGTGGGAGAGAAACAGAGGAGGGGAGAGAGGACGGGAGTGAGCGGTTGGGTTCGGGAACGTGCGTGGCATCTCCAGGGAAAGCCAGGGCGTCGAGGAAGCACGCAGGCAGGGAGGAGGTGGCCTGCACGTGGCCAGCAGGCGGCGAGCACGCGCCCCTGTCCTTCTATCCAAGGAGGAAGACGACAGGGGGCAGCGATGGTGGGCTGGGCCGCCAGCTACAGTACTGGGCCTGTTGGTGGGCGCCAGGTAAGCTTCTGCCAGGTAAGTCCTACTGTCTCTCTCTTCTATTTGTTTTAGTTTTCTATTTTGTTTCTCTGTTTTGGTTTAGTAATAATGCTAAATCATTTCATAAAATCCTGGAAATAATTATGGGTGCTTTCTGAATTATTTCAGTGACCCTCAACAATTTCCAAAAAATTTGGAGCATCTAAAATATATATAGCATTTAAATAGCCCCAATTCAAATATGTTTGGATTAATTCAAAGTCCAAATATGTCCTGCAAAAATGTGAACCATTTTTGGTAGATGCTTCCACCTTGATCCAGAAATGATGAACATTTTTAAAGGGCATTTTGAAATCATTGTAAAATATTTTGGTTGAACCTATTTAAATTCCTTTTGATGCTAGGGTTTGAACAATCCCCATTTCAGGTTTAAATGAAATTTAAACATGATGCAGCAACCAAGCTAGTCCAAGTACATAGCAAGGCTAGGGGCGTGACAGAACTTGAAGACGCTTTCAGGGCCAATTTTCAAGGGACTTATGTCCGGCCTCTGGATGCTGACAATTTACGTCACATAATCCAACAACCCGGAGAGTCCGCCCGAAAGTTTTGGAACAGATTCCTCACTAAAAGGAATCAAATTGTCGATTGTCCAGATGCCGAAGCCTTAGCGGCATTCAAACACAGCATCCGTGACGAGTGGCTCGCCAGACACCTCGGCCAAGAAAAGCCAAGGACAATGGCAGCCCTAACAAGGCTTATGACCCGCTTTTGCGCGGGTGAAGATAGCTGGCTGGCCCGTAAAGGCACCAGCCACCCCAGCACATCCGAAATAAGGGATGGCAACGGGAAGCCACGGTGTAATAAAAACAAACGCTAAAACAAGGATAAGAGTCCGGATAACACAACGGTTATTGCCGGATTCAGGGGCTCTCGACCTGATCAGCAAAAGAAGCCATCTAAGGCCAGCAAAGAGGGACCGTCTAAATAGAGTCCTAGACAGACTGTGCAAAATTCATGGCACCCCTGACAAACCTGCAAACCACACGCACAGAGAGTGCTAGGTCTTCAAGCAGGCCGACAAATTAAATGCCGGACGCAAGGGAAGGGAAACACCAAGTGAAGACGAGGATGAACCTCGCCAGCCGAACACTGAGGACAGAAAAAATTCCCGCCAGAGGTTAAAACAGTGAACATGATCCACGCGACTCGCACATCCTTGGGAAGGCACGAATGCGTCCATAAAGACGCGCGCGATATAGAGCCCATCGTACCCACACCTAACTACTGGATGTCTTATCCGATCACCTTCGATCACCTGGATGGCCGAACTAGCATTCGGCGCGAAGGATCAGAGGCCTTGGTGCTTGACCCAATAATCAACGGATACCACCTCACCCACGTCCTCATGGATGGCGGCAGTAGTCTAATTTTAATATATGAGGACACTGTCCGCAGAATGGGGATAGACCCAGCCAGAATTAGTAAAAGCAACACCACCTTTGAAGGGGTGATACCAGACATTGAAGCCTACAGCAGGGGCTCCGTCATACTGGAGGTCACATTCGGCTCTCCAGGCAAATCTAGAAGCGAAGAACTAATCTTCATCATCGCACCCTTCCAAAGCAACTATCACACATTGCTTGGAAGAAAGGCATTCGCCCGCTTCAACGCATTGCCGCACTATGGCTACCTCACACTCAAGATGCCCGGTCCGCGTGGTGTCATCACCGTTAGCGGAATAACAGAATGCTCTTCGCGCGCAGAGAAACCCGCGACGGCCTTAGCGGCCGAACTATAAGCGGCCACTAACATTAGAAAAAACATGACCGGCCGTTAAGACCACGGACACGGTTAGATGAGTCCGGTAGCCCAGATCAAACCAGGGCACCGTATATGTAATCCCATAGCGGATACCAGGGGCTATAAATACTTAAAAAAGCCCCACACTTGGCTGAACCTTATTGGCAGGCCAACACCTTGCACTTTTACTATCTATCGCATACTTACGTCGCACTCTCCTATGAGTTTTCTTTTTCCACAGACAACATTCGCACGATACCCTTCCAGGATGCGGCACAACAGAGACAAAGGCGCAGACGTGCAACAGGGCCCCGTTCAACAGGTTTCTTTTTAGATTAAGCCCCTGTGTAAACCTTTTTATTGCCTCTTGTTGCTTAACCATCCCATGGGTTCCATACCCATAGAGGATACTACCGTTTTTGACATTTCGCCATGACAGATCAACACACTACCTGGAAACACAGGGTTTATAATGAGGGGCATTCTTGAGCTCATCATCTGTTAGAAAGTCCTAATACCTTCGGGAGTGTTCGGCGTCACAAGTTTGGCCTTATATGCATCAGCTCCGAATCATGTCATTGGTCAAATGTTGGGTTAGCCCGGCTCCTGGGTTCGCTGCCTTATGTTCTGTTATTATCGGCTAAGGTGGCCAAAGGAGAACTACTGCGATTGTGCCCTGGTTATTACGGATGAGCACCTCAGTAGAGAAATCCGAAAACTGACTGTCATGATACAGCGAGAGACTGATCGACCACTCGAAGACTCGTCGGAATCTCTAGGATTCCTCCGCATTAACGAAGGGCCGTTTCCCGGCCATGTACGTACACGCCCGTACTCAGATGCAGGCGAAGGTGCAAGGGGCTACATAGTAGCCCCATCTTTAGACTCCCAAGGCTAAGCGAAAGTGTTACAGCTATATAGTCCGGTTGCCTAGTTCGACGTGCAATCACCTCCTTAATTGACCAAGACGTTGGGTCAAGTGTGATTAAGCATATTTTTTGCGAACAACCCCGCATTGTATGCATGGGGGCTGAAGCCAACAACTGCTAACTTTCGGATTACACGTATATATATATATATATATATATATATATATATATATATATATATATATATATATATATATATAAAAAAACGGCCGCACAGGGGACACAATAATACTTTCAGGCAAAAAGTATAAAAATAGCCTTGCAACCAAAATAACATTGTTTTTACAATGATTCGATTCATCACTCGAATAGGACATTCATCGAGCACTGCGCCTCTATTAGGCGGGCACCTTCGGTGACCTGCACCAAGTAGTGCTCGGCCGGATGATGGCCCCCCACCGGATCCTGGGCCGCTATAATGGTGGCATCCATATCCGTCCAATAGGCTTTAACGCGGGCAAGAGCCATACGTGCACCTTCTATGCATGCCGACCTTCTCATGGCATCGATCTGGGGCACTGCCCCAAGGAATTGTTGCACCAAGCCAAAGTAATTGTCCGTCTTAGGCCCCTTAGGCCAAAGATGGTCTATTACAGACCGCATTGCAAGCCCGGACAGCCTGTGGAGCTCCGCTACAGCAGCCATCTTGTCACTTAACGGATGCGGGCGAGTGGGAGCATGGAATTGCGACCAGAAAACCTTCTCCACTTCCTTATCACCTTGATCTTTGAAGAACTCGACAACATCAGCCGTACTCTTCGCCAGATCCGCATATGCGTCCGCAGGACTCCAGCGTCCATCCAGGGGAGCGTACTCTGGATCGAAAAACTTCATCCGCAGCAAATAGGAGCCTCCAGCCGTGATTTTACCGGCCTGTTGAAGCTCCTCCCGCGCACCCCTGAGCTCGGTTCGTATTTCCTTGGTGGCATTAAGTGCCTTGTTCAGGTCGGCCGATTTATCCTTATGATCCTTTTTAAGGAACTCATACTGGTCAGCGGCATTTTTTAACTCCAAAGCCATTTCTGCTATCTTTTCCTTGCTTCGGCAATGGGCAGCCTGTTCGGCTCTCAATTCCTCGGCCGCCTTTAGGGCAGTCGCATTGCTCACCAGAGCTTGCTCCTTGGCTAGAGCAAGTTCAGCCCTCAGGGCCTCCACGGCAGCAGCACCATCTGCAGTCCAAATATATTACATTAATATATGCCACCTTCATATTTTCTTATACAGAGGAAGACAGGGCACATACTATAGCGACCCGACCCAAAATCGGTCAAGTCTCTATGTCTGTACCATCCCAAGATCATGCTGGCACTCACAGTACATTGATGAAATAATCAAAGTTCAATCACACCTGAATTTATTACGATTCTCATATCGAGTCTTTATTACAATAGAATAAATTCGGCAAGGCCAACTCATGAGAAATAAACTAAGTAAAACTGCGAAGCGTAGAAGAATAGCGAGTCCATCCGACTCCAAAGGGCAATCGCCAAGCGGATCGTAGCCTCAATCCTGATCGAATACTCCTCTGCAACATAAGGCGTTGCAGCCGTAGGTCAACATTTTGAATATCTTGGCAAGTCATGAAGAGAACAATAATAAAATTTACTAACACTATATGCAATTTGGGTGTGGGGCTCTAAGTTTCATCATTTTGCGAAAAGCCGTTTTCCCTACTACGGTGGACTTGCTTGCAAATACTACAAAATTGTTGGTAGTTATTGAGATGGTTCCGCCAACCAATGTCTCATTCCCAAATTATTAAGTCATAACCCCTCAATTAATTTATTAATTTTAGTGTTGAGATTTCGAATACTTCCAAGTTCCAGAGGCTCAAATTATGCGTAACGGGGACACGGCTAATCGATTAGATCTTTTCTCTGCAGAGGTTTAGCACTTTACCCGCAAGAATCGTTCCTCCTTTTAAGTCTTCGCACTTCATGGTGTTTGAAGGCGGACGAGCTAAACAGGTCTTCGAAGAGTTCTTACGCCACCGCGGTACCCATCCAATCCTACCGTTCTTCTACATCTCGTAGTATCGTCCGCCAACGTCACAACTAGGGTTGACCAAGCCAGAGCCCATAATGGCTTGCGGCTGCACAGGTAAGCTTCCGGTCAATGGGGCATCCATCCATCTCTTTGTGGCTAGGTGAAGCTTTCCGCAAGATGTCATGGCACTTCTCCATGCATCCCGGCCAACCTTTGGGTTCTCCGGGGTGCCGTCAACAAATCCTCCACCCAAGAGTGAATTCAAGTCCATCTTGAGCTTGAAGTTCATGGGGTTGTCATCATCTTTGACTCTCACATCTCCCTTATGAATTCACTCAACCAACCCCGTATACGAGCATAGCAAAATTAAACTACTTCGTCCCGGGTGGGTAACAAGGGGAATTGGTTCATCCTACCACATGATACTACTCAAGATCATAACTTCAAAATTTCAACTACTGCATGCTTGGTGGAGAGGTATAACTATAATGCCATAAAATCATAGGTATTGTAAAGAAACATGATCAATGACTTGCCTTGCTGACGATCCTCGTAAGCTAGGGACTCGTGGTAGCAAGCTTCGCACTCCGGAAATTCTACCAAGGCAAACAATAACCATAATAAGCATACAAACATATGGTCACTTACATAACAACATAGTAACATAACACACCAAACACACGAATCAAAACCCAAAGGAAACTCGAAAGAAATCCAACTCAAAGTTTTCCTACATCAAGCAACAACTAGAAATAGTTTTGCATAGCAAAATTTTTCTAACATAACCTAAGCATGGGTTTTTGTTAACTTAACAGAAAAGAATGCATTAAGCAACTAGGAGCAAAAAGAATCACTTTAAAAGCTATTATAAAACTCCTATTAGGCCTAAAGCAATTTCTAATAAGAAAAATAAAATAAAAGTTTTATTTATTATAAATAAAAGTTCATGCTCTAAAGTGACAGAAACTAACCTAGAATAATCTATCACATATGAAAAATAAATTTATTTGCTAACTAAAACAATAGGAAAACAATAGCTAGTTAATTAATTAAGAATAACATGATTCTGATTAAAACTATTTTTTATTAATCCTAAAATGCCCAAATAAATTCCTACGGTTAGGCAATGTCAAAACAAAGTTGTGACAAAAAGAATCACTAAAAATAATATTCCTAACTCATTTTATAGCAGAATTACTATTCTGTCTAAATCTAAAATAAAGCAATTTTAAATAATTTTAACATGACTAATTATATTTTCTACATAAACTATAAGAAATTTGCAAACCAACAAAAAAATTCACTTAAAAATATTAAGTAGATTAAAAGATATGAATTTTTCAAATCTGAAACTATTACATTAAAACAGAAAACGAAAATAAAGAAAAACGGCCTAATAGGCCAAACTAGCATACAGGCGTTAAATAACTAAACGGGCCCTAGGGTTTAAACTGAATCGGCCGGTTCAACTAAAAACCCTAACTAAAAATAAACCGGAACTAACCGGGATAAAAACCGGTCTTTAAAATAGACCGTACCCCTTCGGGGGGATCTAATCTACGCCCTAGAAAACAGAGCGGACGGCGGGGAGGAACTCCGGTGACTTACCGGACGGCGACGGCGACGGCGGCTCGGCGGCGAGTGCTCGGCGTCTCGGTGGTCGGGGCGACGGCGGAGAGCTCCAAGCAAAAGTGGACGGGCGAGGGATTGGTTTGGTGGAGTTGGGGAGCTCGGGGATGACCAGGCGTCGGCGGGGTTAATGGTGGCGGCGTTGGGTGCTCGGCGGCGCTATGGAGGAGGAGGCGTGGGGTGAGGCGAGGGGGAATGAGGTGAGGGGGTATTTATAGGTGGGGGACGACTTGGAGGAGGAAGATCCGGTGATGGGATCGGGCGGATCCCGGGATCGTGAGGTTTCCGAGAGCGGCGGCGGAGGTGGCGTGGGCGAGGGAAGACGACGGGTGGGGTCCACCGCCATGAGTGAGGGGAGAGGGGTTGATCGGTCGGTCGGCCGACCCGAGCCGGTTCGAGGCGAGGGGGCTGGCTCATTGGGCCGCTGGTGGCGCTGGTCAAGGCCGGCTCGATTGGGTCGCCTGGTGTTGGTGGGCGGTTGGCTGGCCGCCGCCAGAGACTTCTTTTTTTCTAATTTAATTTTTTTTGAAAAATAAAAACAGAGATAATATATATAGAATATAAATATTTTATATAGGATATATATATATATATAAATGATCAGGGGAATATTCCCTATCATTTGAACATTTTTCCAGGGGCAAAATCCAAACTTTATAAAAATTCATTTTTTTCAAAATTCAAATAAAACTCAAATTTGAATTTCAAACTTTTGGCAATGTATTTCCTCTGATATTTTTGGAGTGTCATGTTTACTCCTCTCATACTTTTTCTCAAGTATTATCAGGCATAATTTTTGAAATGATTTTTCCACTACCAAAATTTGAATTCAAATTCCAACAACTCCAGAACTTCTGAAACTTCAAATGCCACTCAAATTCAAACAACATGCATAGATGCTTAGCTATAATTGTAAAACATTCCAAATAGGAAATTTGGGATGTTACAAACCTACCCACCTTAAGATGAATCTCGCCCTCGAGATTCGGGTTAACTAACAAATAGGTGCGGGTGGTCTCGAAGGAGGTCTTCTTGGCGCTCCCGGTGGCTTCTTCCTCGGAGTGATGACTCCACAAGACCTTGCAAAACTTGATGATCTTGCTGCGGGTGACTCTGTTCGCAGTCTCGAGAATTCGGACGGGTTTCTCTTTATAAGTCGATCATTGTCGAGCTGTATGGCCTCTAGGGCACCTTGTGTCTCTCAACGGAATATCGGCCATGTCGGCATGACACTTCTTGGTGAGAAACATGGAAGACATCATGAACTCCGGATAATCCTTCCGGCAATTCTAACTTGTAAGCAACTTCTCCACGGCGTTCGAGGATTTTGTAGGGGCCAATGAATCGGGGTGCTAACTTTCCTTTGATACCAAACCTCTTGATTCCACGAAGTGGAGACACACGAAGATATGCTCGGTCTCCGCCCGTAAGTTACTTCCTTGCGTTCTTGTCGGCATAACTCTTACATCTCGATGAGCTATCTTGAGTCTATCTCGAATCAGTTTGACTTTCTCTTGGAATCTCGATAAGGTCGGAACGAAAAGTGTTCGATCTCCAACACTATCCACAGCGGTGGTGTTTCGCACCTCCTTCCGTATAGAGCTTGAAAGGGCCATCTTGAGCTGGGTGATAGCTGTTGTTGTATGAGAACTTCTGCGTATGGCAAATTATCATCCCAGCTAGACCCATAGTCTAGCACACAAGCTCTCAACATGTCCTCCGAATCTGGTTGACTCTCTCGGTCCATCCATCATCTGCGGATGAAAAGCTGTCTTGAACTCCAGCCTCGTACCCAAAGTTTCATGCAAGCTGATTCCAAAACTTTGAGGTAAATTGTGTTCCTCTATCGACACAATACTCCTTGGAACTCCATGCGGACATACGATCCTGGTCATGTATATCTTGGCCAACTTAGCACTGGTATAGGTAGTCTTCACGGAATGAAGTGAGCTACCTTAGTCAAACGATCAACCACTACCCAGATAGAATCATAACTGAGCGGGTCTGGGTAATCCTGTGATAAAATCCATTCCAAGTTTTTCCCATTTCCAATCGGGAATCAGCAAAGGTTGAAGTAACCCTGCTGGCTTCTGATGTTTTGCCTTTACTCGTTGGCAAACATCGCATACTGCTACGTACTCGGCAATATCCTTCTTCATACCTGTCCACCAGAAACTTTCCTTCAAATCCAGGTACATTGTCGTGGAATTGTCACGACAGATGTCCTCATGAAAGGACTTAGTCGTAGGGCCATCGTACAGGTTAACTTAGAGGGGTTAAAGCGGACACAAGACACGGGAATTATACTGGTTCGGCCCCTTCGATGAAGGTAAAAACCTACGTCCAGTTGTGATGTGATTGATATGGTTTCGGCGACTAGGGAGCAGTAGCTTTGCCTTAGCCTCGAATTCTCTGTCCCTAACTCGCCGCCGGGTCGTTCCCTTATATACACGGGCTGACGCCCGGCCGGCCTACAGAGTCCCAATCCGGCTCATACAAGCGATCCGGCTTGGTCTCTTCTTTCTTGTCTTACAACACAACTCCAATCCTAAGGCGGTTTACATACATGGACCTTAATTCGCCTCTGGGCTCCAGGCCTCCACAGTGGGCCTGGATCATGGACGAGGGTAAACCGGCCCTACCGGGCGGTTCACACTCGTAGTAGTATCCCCAACATTAGGCCCAGTTGACTTGAACGGTTCAAGTTAATCTTCAACATCTTCGAAACTCTTGATCTCCTTTCATATTTTGTAAACCGCCATCCGCTTGAACCGCCGTGGCGTCATCGCCGATCTTCGTGTCGGGGCACCACGGCGTCATCTTTAACAAAGAAATCCAAACAGTAAGATTCCCTTCATTAATGCTATCCGGGAATCGGCGGCGCTGCACCGTCCGCGCTTTTGACTCCTTGATTCTCGCGCCCGTTGATTGCCCCGGCCCCTTATAAATAGACCGGTCGGGCCTTTCTCTTCTTCTTCTTCCGCTCTTCTCCTTCCTCGCGACGCCCCGACCCTGAAGCTCCGCAGTCGCCTCCGACCTTCGACCGACGCTTCACGCCGGGCCGCTGCATCAACCTGATCGTACAAGAAGTTCCCGGAGCTCCTCCGCGGCTTTTCTCATCCGGTAAGGTCCCTTTCAAGCCCTAGATCCCATCTGAAGATCCTGTTCATCTCATAGTTCATATGCGTTCATATCGGTTTCTTCATACCTGCTCTGCCAGGGCTGTATAACTCAACCGCGCCATATATTCTATGCGGGTGACTGCTCCACCATCCATCCGACTCCTTATGCATCTTCCCCTTTTCTGTTCAGATCCTTTATTTTAACATGCCTGAACCTTCCTGCGCTTTACGAGGTTTGCATAGGTCATAGAAATTTTTCTTACTGAACTCCGATAGATCTAGATTACTTCCATTCGCGTGTGAAACCTGTTTCTGTCTACACTTCAGCTCTGCCTCCTTTGGCGGTTTAACCTTCGATAGCTAATCCGTCACTCCATTAGTCCTCAGTTAAATCGGAATGGGAAGTCGGCTGCTGAATCGCCGGTTTAACAATATATGATATGCCTGAACCGTTAATGGTGAACCGTTTCTTCCTTTCTTTCGCAGCTTAGTCTTTCGGAATGGCTCCTCAATTCTCAGCTTGCAATTGGGTCCGGTCCAAAATCACTGAAACGCAGCTCAACGGCTATGTCACCACTGGCGGTTTGGCTCCAAAAAATGTCCTCCATTGGCGTGTTCCGGAGGGCGAGTTTCCTCCCGAGCCTGGCGGAGAAGTAATTGTGTTTATGCAGCACCTAGACCGGGGTTCTGCCGCCCGGTTCAAAAATTTCGGGGCGTCCTTGCGGTTTGCAACTCCATCCGCAGGATATCGGCCCAATGCGTGTCGAACATATGCAACTTTCAAGTCTTACGTGAAGTCTATCTTCAAGAAGAACCATCGTGGAGTTGTTAGGGATTTTTCCATTTGAACCGTCGCACAGAATTTTACGATGGTCCCAACACGAGCTGGGCGGCGTTTCAATCGAGAAGAGGAAGGAAGTCGATTTTCCTCACGCCAAACACCACAGCCATCAAAGTTAGAACCAAACCTGGTTCTATTGCCGGAACACCGCTCACCTTAGCGAAAACCCCTTGCCGGGTTACCGTCCTCACCGGCTCAGCAACCAGCATCCGCTGCCTTCACGCTTAACCGCCGCGGAACGGAAGAACTTCGCGCCGCAAATAATCAAGCTCCGGGCTCTAATGGCCAATGGCTTAACCGGCGTGGACCTTGTGCGTTGTTGGGTTTCTTGGGGCATTTTGCCACTAAGCCGCCGGCCCGGATTGATGCACGAGTACACCGGCAGCCTCAAAGATCCTCAAAGGCGTCACGAGCTGCCCATAACTGAACTTGAGGTCACCGAGATCGTCAAGAAGATGCTCGATGAGCCAATCTCCGTCTGCAGCCTAACCGGGTTGGCTCCATTTTGCGTTGCCAACAAACCGCCGGCGGTAAGCTCTACTCACCGCTTTTCAGGCTCTTAATACTCTGTTGATATATGCTAATCTTGTTACTTCTCAGGCTGACAGCTCCTTCTGGAAACGCACCAAACCGGTTCGGGCGCCGCGTGTAAAATCCAAGGCCACCAAGAAAGCAGGCAAGAAGAAGACCGCCGAGTCTCTCGATCCGCGGAGGGCGAAGAATCGAAGTTGAGGTAAACTTGACATTCTTACGAGGAGCCGCCGTAAACCGGCTTTCGCTTTGTATTTCTTCTTGCGTATGCTTGGCCCCTTTACCTTCTTTTTACCGACAATTTTCTTCCCAGGATGATTTGAAGCCGGTCATGCCGATCCTGTTGAGGTAATCTTTCTTTCTTCGAATCCGACCTTGCGCTGTTAAGAGAATTAAATCGCGCCGTCCGGAAAGTGAAAAATACCATTCTGTGCTTACTTGAATCCAAATCTTTCCTTGAAGACACAGCAGGCTGAAGCGCCCGTACAACCCGGCACGGCCAACGGATTACCTCATCCGGTTCACGGACACACCAACCGGAGCGTCGCCCGGAGGTGACTTGTTCTCTGGCGTTATCCCTTAAAGGTTTCTTCCGATGTCCTCTCAATCCGTCTAATCCGAATTATCAGGCCTCTTCCAACTCTTCTGGCGGTTCATCAACCACACAAATGCCTCCGCTGAAAGTTGCCGCAGGGTATGTAACTGCTGTCCATTCGTCCGATTTATAATTGCCTTGTTCCTCTTGCTTTAATCAATTCTGAATATTGCAGCACCAAGGCTCGCTTGAGCAAGAAAGCGAAAACCCTTGACCCTACTGCGGATGCTGATCCGGAAAAGACCCCAGAACAAACCCACGACCATCCGGAAGCCGCCAAAGATAGCTCTGGCGAGTTGTACAAAGACGATACTGCTGACCCGCCAGAACTTGAACCGGAGGTCCAAGTGGAAACCTCGCAGCCTGCTCCAGCAAACCCGTCTGCGGAGCGGGTCGTGATTGTTGAACCGCCGAGCCAGAGCAAGACGACATCAAGCCCAAAGAAGACCGCTGAAAATGACGATGTTATTGTGACAGGTACTGGCTACACTGCTCCTAGCCAACCGGTCGCTTTAGCGAAGCACAGCATCAAGGAAGGTTCCACTACTATGAGCAAAGACAAGGGGAAGACTGATATGTCGACTTCGACAACTTCTCGCCCGGGAACTTCATTCGGCTTTTGAACCGGCTTTACACAAGCCGTGACTTTGAAGCCGGTCTAGTAAATCGCATGAAAGACCGCTATGAGGTAATGAGTTGACCTTTCTTGTATTTTAACTGCATAGTAGCCCCCAAGGGTCGGTTTAACTTTGTAAAGTTAAACTGGGACTTAAGGTGCATCTCCTCATAGCAAACTGAGATCAACTAGCCATTAGCCCCCAAGTGCCAAGTTGAATACTTGTATTGAGCTTGGGACTTTGTATAATGAAACAACTAACATGTTCCCTTTGTCACCAAAATGAAATATACCAGCAAACTGTGCAACTCAAGGACCTTCGAGCCAATCTGGAGACTCAAATGGCAGAAGCCACCAAAGCCAAAGATGAGTTAAAACTGCCACGACCACCATGGAACAGCTGAAGGAGTGGTATAAATCCGGCGGATCAAGCGGGACACCGAGAAAGCGGTTTAATAAAGCGGGCGCAAGAAGCTGAAGCAGCCCTTAAACCGGTGACTGAAGAACTTACCGGACTTAAGCGCCAAATACATGCAATGACTTCTGCTATCTTTGGTAAGAAAATTTTTGCACTGATTATCTCAATTTTGATATTTCCGCGGTTTAACTTTGAGCTATCTGAAACGGTGCAGGCAAGCGTATTGCGCATATGGGCTCTGATGTGCGGAAGAAGCTCAAGGCCGCTTATACCCTGATTGAGCAGCTGTATACCGGCGCCCAGCGGGTCATATGTGCCACATCATATGACAACACGGTGCCGTCCCTGATCGAGAGAGACGCTGGACGGCTGTCTATGGTTCGGGGCAGCGAAGAGTTGAAGCGATCCGCGGCCGGGCTGGTACCCTACTAGCTCGACTCGTGCCAAGGCGTGGATAGCAGATCTTGATCCGGCGGATATAGCTAAAGATTTTCCGAGTGCTCAAGAAAGCGGTGAGGCCTTTGATAACGGCATACAAGCGGATAACAAAGGAGATGCGTCGGTGGCGAGTCAAGCGGCAGCTGAAGCCAACTGGCGGTTCACCGCTCTTTTATAGCGCAAACAACAAGCGGGTGGAGTTGCCATCCCTGAAGTCTGAGCCTTATTCCGCCAATCCGTAAGCACACTTATGCCCCGGCGTTGATCCGGCTGAGCTGATAAGTGAAGAAGCTGTCTTCGGGCCTTAACCGGATTGGTGGTCTACCAATGACTTCGGGCTTTGGGTGAGGAGGAAGAAGAAACTGAACCGGCGTCGAGCGCCCCATCTACCTCGCGTCAACCCGCGAGCAGCGTAATTAAATCAAGCCGGGTGGCGATCCAAGCTTCAAGGCATAACCCCACATGAAACGCCGGGCCTCCAAAGGCTTTGTAATAGGATAGTCAGTACTTTATATTGGACAATGCCGTTACAACCTCAGTCTGTAAACTTTTGCATGGTGGTGCTGGATACTTTGGTTTTGAAGTAGTGAATCCTTCAATATGTTTTGCCTGCAATCACAAATTCTTAAACCGCCATGGCGGCTTGCGCCTCTAGCCGGATTGTGATGCCAATATATTTATATAAGAAAATATCGAGGTATACAATCAAAATTGTGCAATACAAACATACCGCCGATTATCGGCACACAGTTAGCTTTATCAATCCCGAAGCGGAGGCCTTATAAACCATCACCGTCAAGGAGAAGCGATCCTGTATTGTACAATACCGATTTACCGTGTAAATCGTAGCCGAACATGATAAGCCCCTGTTACTCCATAACGTGATGTTAACAGCAAAATCAAGCGGAACAAAATCACGGATTAAAATGTGCGAATTACGATAACGTAAATCCGGTTTAAAGAGGTTTGTCGGTTTAAGAAGGCCAACAAAAGCCAAATGATTGGTATAAAGATCATATGGAAGCAAAAAACAATGAGAAAAATCGCTTTGCAAGAAAAGGCTGTACTGAGCCGGATCGGATGGTGTTACCATGGTGGACAGGACCAAGCCCCCTATAAGGTGTAGCGATGGTTCAAGTCAGCCAGTCCAACCGAACTCGTGGCATGATGCCGATCAAGTGGCATTGCAATGGTTGGGTTCGACCAAAGCCCCAAGTGATTCTATGGCCTTAGGCCGACCAAGAGCGTGTTGGTTCAGACGTGACCATATCCCCAAATGATCTGGTGGCTTTCGCCTGCCAAGAGGTGTTGCATTGGTTCGGACACGACCAAGCCCCCAAGTGACAAAAATTTCTGAAAAGCAAGGACAAGGGTTAAACCGGAGGCCGCTTCACGACAGCATCTCCATGTACCCAAACCGGTCTTTTGTACAGAATAGATACCCCGCTTCAGCCGAGGATCCGGTTTATTGCCTTTATTCATAATATATAAATTGTCTCGATATGTACATAAGTGGAGCCAATGGCTCAGGTATAATAAGGCCGAAGATGAGCTATGTTCCATGGCTGTTGGTCTCCTCCTCGACGGCGTCGTGAGTCCTTTCGCTCTCGAACATCAATCGGATAGTAGGACCCGTTGTATAGATTCTTGCTGACCACAAAAGGCCCCTCCCAAGGTGGGGATAGCTTGTGCATATCTTTCTTGTCTTGAATGAGCCGCAGCACTAAGTCTCCTTCCTGAAAGGTTCTGGTCTTAACCCGCCGACTGTGATACCGCGAAGATCCTGCTGGTAGACGCCCGAGCGAGCAGCTGCCATATCGCGCTCTTCGTCCGGTCGATCCAAATCGTCTTGCCGTGCTGCCTCGCTATCTGCCTCAACATAAGCTGCCACTCGAGGCGAGTCGTGGCGGATATCGCTGGGAAGGACCGCCTCCGCTCCATAGACCATAAAGAGCGGCGTGTATCCGATTGGATCGGTTGGGGTAGTATTTATACTCCATACCACCGATGGTAGCTCCTCCACCCAACAACCGGCGTCCTCTCTAAAGGGACCATAAGTCGGGGTTTGATACCTTTCAAGATCTCTGATTAGCTCGTTCCGCTTGACCATTGGATTGCGGGTGGGCTCTGGAAGAAACATCAAGCGGATGTGCTCTCTTTCACAAAATTCCTTCATAGCTCCTTTGGACAAATTGGTGCCATTGTCCGTGATGATCTTGTGGAAACCCAAACGGAAAATCACCTTTTGATGAAGCCCGAACGCCGTGGCGCATCACACACTGCTAATGAGCTCTGCCTCAACCCACTTGGTAAATTTATCAACCGCCACCAGCAGGTGGGTCTTTTTGTCCTTGGACCTTTGAAAGGTCAACCATATCAACCCCAAAGTCGCATAAGCGGCCAAGTAATTGGAATCATCCTCAATTCTTGGCTGGCACATGAAACACGCTGGAGAACTTTTGGCACCCATCACATCGTCGACCAGATCCTCCGCATCGGCATGGGCGGTCAACCAATAGAAACCATGGCGGGCGCTGGCCACCAAAGATTTTGAACGGCGTGGTGACCACAATCCCCTTCATGGATCTCTCGCAATATCTCACAGCCTTCTTGAGGGACACACAACGCTGAAGCATACGACACCTTTGCAACGGTGCAACTTCGCCATTAACAATGGTCATAGACTTAGACCGCCGAACTATCTGCCGGGCCAGCGTCTCATCTTACGGTAACTCACCCGGTTCATGTATGCCAAATAAGGAGAGTCCAATCCGGAATGACATGCAGGGCCGCCACCAATTGAGCCTCCGGATCAGGGATAGCCAAATCAATTTCATCGGGAAGCTTAAGCGGCGGTTATGCGATACATCAAGGAAAGCGTTAGGCGGGACGGTTTACGTTGAGAGCCCAGCCGGCTTAAAGCATCGGCAACCGTTCTTCCGACGGTCCACATGGTCCACGATATCCTTTAAAATGTCACGCAACAACGTCCACCTCCCGACGATATGCAGCCATGAGTGGATCTTTGGAGTCCCAAGTACACGATACTTCTTTGGGCCACCAAGTCCAGTCACCAAAGCATTTAACCGGCTGAGATTCATTTCCTTAGCCATCCGAAGACCATGGAGCAAAGCTTCATACTCAGCTGCATTGTTCGTACAAGGGAACATTAGGCGGAGAACGTAACAGAATTTGTCACCTTGTGGGGAAGTTAATACGACTCCAGCCCCCGAGCCCTCCAATTGCTTGGACCCATCAAAGTGGATGGTCCAATAGGTATGATCCGGCTTCTCTTCTGGCGCTTGCAACTCCGTCCAATCATTAGTGAAATCGACAAGTGCCTGAGATTTGACGGCCGTCCGAGGCACATACCTTAAACCGTGCGGCCCAAGTTCTATAGCCCACTTGGCAATCCGGCCAGTCGCTTCCCGGTTCTGTATGATATCACCCAAGGGAGCCGAGCTGACCACTGTGATGGGGTGCCCTTGGAAATACTGCTTTAGCTTCCGGCTTGCCATAAAAACTCCATATACCAGCTTCTGCCAATGCGGATATCTTTGTTTGGACTCGATGAGAACCTCGCTGATGTAATAAACCGCATTGAACGGATACTCCTTCCCCGCCTCCTTGCGCTCCACCACAATGGCCACACTCACGCCACGGCATTAGCGACAACATATAACAGGGCGGCTCCTTGTCAATAAGGCGACAAGAACGGTAGGGTTGGCCAGCTGCGCTTTAAATCCTCAATGCCTCATCGGTGGTGAGCTCGAGACGAATTGATCCGTTTTCTTCAGCATCTGGTACAAAGGGACAGCCTTCTCTCCTAGGCGACTGATAAACCGGCTTAATGCAGCAATCCGGCCTGTCAAACGTTGGACATCGTTGATACACCTTGGTTTAGCCAAGGAGATGATAGCTGTAATCTTCTCCGGATTAGCCTCAATCCCCCGGTTGGACACAAGGAAACCCAACAATTTGCCTGCCGGAACACCAAAGACACACTTGGCCGGGTTGAGCATCATCTTGTACACCCGCAAGTTGTCAAAAGTTTCCTTTAAATCCTCAATCAATGTTTCCTTCTGCCTTGATTTCACGATATCATCCACATAAGCGTGCACATTACGGCCGATCTGTTAGATGCGAGACAATTACATGCATAGCGTTGATAAGTTGCTTGGGCGCTCTTGAGCCCAAAAGGCATAGATACATAGCGAAGGCTCCAAAAGGGTGATAAACACCGTCTTCTCCTGGTCCTTAACCGCCATCTTAATCTGGTGATAACGGAATATGCATCAAAAAGCTCAAACGCTCACAACCCGCCGTGGCATCAATGATCTGGTCAATGCGGGGGAAGGCGAAAGGATCTGCCAGACAAGCTTTGTTAAGATCTCTGTAATCCACGCACATGCGCCATGTGCCATTCTTCTTAAGGACCAACACTGGATTAGCAAGCCACTCTGGATGAAAGACTTCGACGATAAACCCTGCTGCCAAGAGCCTAGCAACTTCTTCTCCGATGGCCTTGCGCCTTTCCTCATTAAACCGCGAAGAAACTGCTTTACGGTTTGTATTTGGTCAACATTAAGAGTGTGCTCAGCGAGTTCCCTCGGTACACCTGGCATGTCGAAGGCTTCCATGCAAAAATGTCGATTCTCACGGATGAACTCGATGAGCATGCTTTCCTATTTAGGATCAAGTTGGCAGCGATGGTGAACTGCTTGGACGAATCGCGAGGCACAAAATCAACAAGCTTCGTCTCGGCCGCCGATTTGAACTTCAAGTCGGATCATGCTCCGTAGTTGGCTTCTTCAAAGGGTCATATCCGCCGGATCAACATTGTCTTTATAATACTTTAGCTCTTAGTGGCACAAACCGACTCTGCGTAAGCGCATCACCTTCCTCGCACTTCAAAGCAATTGGTGGCTCCATGAACCGTTATAGTTCCTATGTGACCCGGCATTTTCAGCTGTAAGTAAACATAACAGGGCCGTGCCATAAACTTGGCATAAGCCGGCCGCCCAAAGAGGGTGTGGTAAGGGCTTTGAATTTTCACCACCTCAAATGTCAATGTTTCTGATCGGGAGTCATGTTCGTCCCCAAAGGTCACCTCCAGAGCTATCTTACCGACCGGATGCGCCGACTTGCAGGCACCACTCCGTGAAACACCGTCTTTGGATGGCCTAAGATGCCTATCAAATCAACCCCATGCGCGGAAGGTCTCGTAGTCTGAGGATGTTGATGCTGCTTCCTCCATCCATAAGAACCTTGGTAAACTTGTACCCTCCTACTTGGGGTGCCACCACGGGGCTAAGCGACCGGATTATAAACCCGGGAGGATGGTCCTCTCTGCTCCACACGATCGGTTGCTCGGACCAGCGAGGTAATGCGGCGCGGCAGTTCAACAACACTTGACCGCCCGCTTCGAAGTTTTCGGTCTCGTCATCCATGCTGGTGGTAAACACGTGGTACTGTCCACCGTTCAACTGTTTTGGGTTACTTTGATAACCCGCTCGCTTTGTTGTTGATTGTAGCCCCTTGGTTACGACTGTTACGATTACCTTGATTATTACGATTGCCTTGATTATTCGATTGCCTTGCCGCCCGGATTACCACGAATCCTAGGCGAATTTCCTCCACCGTAACCCGGGCGGACCACTGAACCGCCACGGGCCCTTGATCATACCGAAAGAGTTGGAGTTTTGAACTCCTGCATAATATAACAGATCCTTCCAAAGGTGGTTCGCGGTACCTCCTTCGTCCCATGCTTCGGACAAGGTTGATTCAATATGAAATTCAAGCGATCCGGATTGTGACCGCCCGGTTTGATTGCCTACCCTGCGCCGCTGACCCTTGTCCTGTAGCGTTGGTGTTAACCACAAAGCCCATGTTGCCGTTCGCTTACGCTTGTTCCCTCCATTGCGCCGAATGATCTGCTGGCCCTGGAGTTGTCGTTCTGTTTTCCCTTCCCCACTTCATCATTCTCAGATTCGGGATCCTTGGTACTATCGAATCAGCGTACTTTACCAAAACGCCCATTAAAGTGCCCATGTCATGGCAAAACGCTTCATGCGACCCAGCTTCAATTTCAATGGCTCGAACCGGCAATTGGCTTCCAAGGTCAAGATCGCGGAATCAGGGTTGATCCGATCGAAGAATGTAAAACTTCAAGCTTGGCGCACCCAATGGGTTGTGGACTCTCCTCCGCTGGACACAAGCTGCTAAATCCACCACGAGACATGGGCTGTTTACAGGTGTCTTTGAAATTTTGAATGAACCGGGTTATGGCTGGGTCCACGAGTGATAGAGTTGGGCGGCAAGTTTTTCAACCAAGTCCGGGCCGTACCTTCCAGCATCATTGTGAAGTACTTCACATGCGGCTTCATCCACATCTAGCATCTCCATGGCCATCTCATAGCTTTCTATCCATGCCTCTGGAGCCAAATCGGCGGTATAATTTGGCACCTTGCGTGGCCCCTTGAAGTCCTTGGGCAAGCGCGTTGCGTAAAAGCGGGGGCGAGGCAAGGCACCCCAAAGAGCGAGCGTGACCCTGGTTGAAGATGGTCAGACGAACCGCGGCGGCGGATGATCCTCTGCTTGCGCTGCTAACTTCGGCCTCCCTCGTGCCTGGCGCGGTCCACTACTTAGGCATCTTCAAAGCCGCTGCGGATTGTTGCCTTGGCCGGACCACGCTGCGCATTGCTTGATCTGGCGGTTAAATCGACGCGTCGGCTATAGCTCCGGCTCGGGCGGGGGTGGAGTGGATCCGATCCCGGTATGAATCGCTTCTTGCTGAGCCAGGGCCGTCTGAGGAGCTCCTTAACCCGGCGTGTCTCTACGCTGTGGTGAATCGCCGATCGAATCGCCTCCAACCGTGCCGCAGCCGCCACGAGATTATCCATCGGGTTGGAGTAGTGACCGGAGGTGCACCGCGATGCAGGCGCACCGGTATGATGGCGAGCAGATCTACCACACGGGCTGAACCGGTGCGGCCGCCCCAGTGCTTCGGCGGTTTACCAATGGCGGTGGATTCTTGGTCCTGCCCTACAGGGTATTGAAAAGCTCCCTACCCTCAAAACTGAAGGTGCGGGACTGTACTTCCTTTTCATGACTTCTGTGGCGCTCTGGTCTAGCCTGAGCCTATAAGCCTGCGCATCCAAAGCGGCCCGTTCCACTGTCATCCGTTCGTCCACGGCCGCCAGGTCCGCTTTAGCTTTAGTGATCTGTTCCCTCACCTTTGCAATCTCCGCGTTGTGCAGGTCCTGATCCGGCGGATTAGCTTCCGCCATGAGCACAGCCAATGCGTCGAAAAGCTCTGACAAAACTTGAGCCGGTGGGCGCACAGGGCCTCCGCCCCCGGCTGCCATCACCGCTGTTGAACCGGCGACCAGGGGCGCCGCGGTCGAAGAGTGAAGCGCCTCCTGCGTACCGGCCATGAAGACCCCAACCCGGTTGGGTAGATCGAAGGGGTCCGGAATACTCTCGCCGTCGGAACAGCCCCCGATCTGGCCATCCTGCAGCTGGTATAGAGACTCAGTTTCTCCGGCCGACGATTAAATCGCCGAGTAAACGATAGTTTTGTCACGGATGCTGATCCGTCCTCGTAGCCTCCGTGGGCGACTCCCGAAAACATGCTTGACCGCGGTTTAGCGAGGGCAGGACTCTTCTTCGCCCGCTGAGCCGTCTCGGCGAGAGTCGGTCAGACGTCCGGCCACAGCCCCGACTTCGCCGATCTTGCCGATGAACACGTGTATGCCGCCAAAGGGACCCGGTACCCGTACTAAGCGAGCCGACCTCGGGGCCCCGATCGCGTCGTCGATGTAGAGCTTGCCGCGGCGACTCTTGGTCATCCGCCCATTGATAGCCTTCGAGTCCGCCGAACTTGCCCTCCAAGATCATCAAACCATCGATGCGATAGCCCCACGGTGGCGCCAAACTGTCGTGGAATTGTCACGGCGGATGTCCTCATGAAAGGACTTAGTCGAGGGCCATCGTGCGGGTTAACTTAGAGGGTTAAAGCGGACACAAGACACGGGAATTATCTGGTTCGCCCTTCGATGAAGGTAAAACCTACGTCCGATTGTGATGTGATTGATATGGTTTGGCGACTAGGGAGCAGTAGCTTTGCCTTAGCCTCAATTCTCATCCCTAACTTCGCCGCGGGTCGTCCCCTTATATACGGGCTGGCGCTTGGCCGGCCTCTGAGAGTCCCAATCCGGCTCATACTGGCGATCCGGCTTGGTCTCTTCTTTCTTGTCTTACAACACAGGTCCAATCCTAAGGCGGTTTACATACATGGACCTTAATTCGCCTCTGGGCTCCAGGCCTCCACAGTGGGCCTCGATCATGGACGAGGGTAAACCGGCCCTACCGGGGCGGTTCACACTCAGTAGTAGTATCCCCAACATACATCTTGGTGTTACCGGGGTGAATCGAGTACGGTGAATCATGAGCCTCCTGAAGAATTAGCTTCCTGAGTTCGGGATCATTGGGTACATAAATACGATCCTCGAACCATATAGCTCCGTATTCATCCTTACGGAATCCTTTAGCTTTTCCTTCATTCATCTTTTTCTTTATCTCCTCAATTTCCTTGTCCGACTTCTGGGCTTCACGAATCCTTTCGGCCAAAGTGGACTGAACTTCCAGAGTTGCAACATATCCTCTCGGAACTATCTCCAGTCGGAGATCTCTGAGGTCATCGACTAACTCCTGGGGTAATCCTCCTGCTATAAGAGTATTCACATAACTCTTACGGCTCAAAGCATCTGCTACAACATTAGCTTTCCCTGGGTGATAATGCAATCTCATGTCATAGTCCTTGATTAACTCTAGCCATCTCCTCTGCCTGAGGTTCAACTCTTTCTGCGTGAAAATATACTTCAAGCTCTTGTGATCTGTGTAAACATCACAGCGGTTTCGATGAGGAAATGTCTCCAGTCTTGAGTGCATGCACTCGGCTGCTAACTCCAAATCATGTGTGGCATAATTCATCTCGTGAGGTCGTAGCTATGCGGAGGTATAAGCTACAACTTTTCCTTCTGCATGAGTACTCCTCCGAGGTCCTGACGAGAAGCGTCACAATATACCGGTACTCCTTGTGTATGTCCGCAAAATCAGCTTGGGGCTGTAACCAAGCGTTTCTTCAACTCCGGAAGGCGGCTTCACAATTCTCGGTCCAAATGTACTTGGCTTCCTTCTTCAACAGCTTAGTCATGGGCTTGGCAATCTTCGAGAAGTTCTCAATAAACCTCCGATAATATCCTGCGAGTCAGAAAACTGCGGATCTCCTTGGTGAGGTGGGCGATCGCCAATCGGTGGTGATTCAACCTTGGCGGGGTCAACTGCTATTCCTTCTCCTGAAATAACATGTCGAGGAATCCAACTTCCTTCACCAAAATTCACATTTGCTGAACTTGGCATACAAGCGATGTTCTCGAAGTTTCTCGAACTAGGCGCAAATGTTCCTTATGCTCTTCCTCGCTCTTGGAAAATCAATATATCGTCGATGAACACCACGACAAACTTGTCCAGATATTCCATAAATACCTTGTTCATCAAATTCATGAAGTATGCAGGAGCATTAGTCAATCCAAATGACATGACGGTATACTCATATAAACCATACCTGGTAGTGAATGTTGTTTTGGGTATATCCTTTTCACGAATCTTCAACTGATGATACCCTTATTGAAGATCGATCTTGGAGAATACCTTGGCTCCAACTAGCTGATCAAATAGATCATTAATCATCGGCAGAGGGTACTTGTTCTTGATGGTCACGTCGTTCAACGAACGATAATCCACAACCATTCTCAAGGTTCCATCCTTCTTCTCTACCAAAAGCTGGGGCTCCCCAAGGTGATGAGCTTGGCGAATATATCCTTTCTCCAATAGCTCATTAATTTGATTCTTGATCTCTTTCAAATCGTTCGGTGGCATCCGATAGGGTCTCTTGGATATCGGGGCTGTCGGGCAATAACTCAATCAGAAATTCAATGTCTCATGCGGTGGCATTCTGGTAATTCCTCCGGAAACACGTCGGAAAATCTTGCACTCTGGCACTTCCTCTGAACAACTCCGTGGAATTCACTGATTCTTCATCGACTATGCACGGATACATACTTGATCCTCTTACGCTCCGGGGTGGTGGCGAGAATCGACTTGCGGGCACATCTATGTTTCCTTCAAACCGTCAACCAATCCATGCCTAGGATCACATCCAAGGTGCAGGTTTCCAATACTATGAGGTCTGCGGAAATTTATGATTTCGATGTTGAGGTTGCATGACAGCCTAAGCCTGCCATCATTTCTCCTCTGCGGGCCCGGCGAAGTGGGCTTCTAAGGGTTTTAGTGGGCAACCCATACTTTTCCACAACTACCCTTGATATGAATGAATCGTTGCACGAATCAAAGAATACCAATCTGAGCGTGAATTCAATAAAACTTACCAACCACGATTATCGGCTGATCATAGGCGTCCTCCACGTCAATGTGGTTCACCCGAGCACGAGGGAAAGGGTTGGGCTTCTTCGCTGAGCTTCCATTACCGTTTCCATTCCTCTGCTTGGCCTCCGGCGATCGGTGGCATAGTGCCCTGTTTTACGGCACTTGAAGCAGGTGATATGACTCAGATCCTTGGTCGGGTAGAACGATCTTTGGTTCCCATTACCGTTTCCATTGCCATTGCCATTGCCTGACTTGTTGTCCTGGTTGCGGTTGTTCCCATTTCCTCCATGGTTGTGATGGGTATGCCCTCCTGAGTATGGGGCATAACGGGGCTTCTGCTGAGCTCCAGAGTTGTACTTCCCCTGGTTGTACTTCCGCTTGCGGCTATCAATCTGCTGCTGCTTGCCTTCAAGTATGGTGGCCTTGTCTACCAGCTCCTGGTAGTTGGTGAAGGTAGCCACCATAAGCTGCATTCGGCTCGTCATTGAGTCCCTCGAGAAACTTCTCCTGCTGCGGCATCTGTGGCCACATCATCCGGGGCATAGCGAGCTAACTTGCTGAACTCATCCATGTCTTTGCACAAGACGGTTCCCTGGCGTAAGTTGCGGAACTCACGCTTCTTGAGACTCATGGCTCCGGCTGAAACATGAGCGGTGCGGAAGCTTCTTGGAACTGATCCCGTGATGGTGCGATGGGATAAGTGGCGGTGTAGTTCTCCCACCAAGAAGCTGCAGGTCCATCAAGTTGATGTGCGCAAAGCGCACCTTCTCTGCATCCGTGCATCCAACAGTGATTAACTCTCTTCCGACCTTGCGGAGCCAATCATCGGCCACAATCGGCTCAGTGCTGCTAGAGAACACTGGCGGATTCAGCCTTAGGAACCGAGTCAAGTTGTCAACAGGGGGTGGTGGCGGTGGATTGTTGTTGTTGTTGTTGTTCTGATTCTGAATGAGCATCTACATGAGGGCATTCTGCTGCTGGATCAGCTGGGTGAGCTCCGGCGGGAAGTTGAGACCGGGGTCACGTCTCGGAGGCATCTGGTGTTTTGGAGTGGATGAGAAAATTAGAATAGAACAATGGTCTAATGAGAAATAACACTACCCATATGAATGCACAATCATAATCACACCAATCATTTATTCAATCCACTCAAACATGGTTCAATCTCGATTACAAAAGCTCACGACTAATCGAAAATAACGGCCTAACTGATCGACGGAAAAAGTAAAATAACATGGTGGTCGGCTAAATGTCTTCATCAATAATCCTTGCGTCCTCTAGTGCGATGTCCTCCGGTGTGGTGTCCTCTGTTGCGGCGCCTCCTCTTGCGGCTTTCTCCAGTGGAACTCCCTTCATAATCCTGATCATTGCTCACGAGAGGTCCGTCATCTCCACACGGAAAAAGGTCCTCTCCCAAGTCCATCTTTTCCTCTAATGCGGCAACCTTCATCTTCAGGTCGTCGACTCTCT
The DNA here is from genome assembly GCA_021605205.1 of Aegilops longissima. Lineage (NCBI taxonomy): Eukaryota > Viridiplantae > Streptophyta > Magnoliopsida > Poales > Poaceae > Aegilops > Aegilops longissima. Next base: position 591,962,092 of record CM038681.1, on the reverse strand, counting down.
CCATGAAGTCCGTGATTTCTTCCTCATGGTCAAGGAAGTCTGCGTGTGCCTTCTCCTCCAGTTCCAGTTCACGGAACAACAGCCTCCTGTGTACCTTCGGGTTACGGCGAGTCTGGATCTCCCGTTTCCTGAGGAGACACTCCAAGTCCTGGACATAAGAGAGAATGGAGTCGTCCTCTACGGTACGGATGATATCTCCATTCCTTGCTCTGCGAGAAACCATGGCGAGATATGATGGATCGAGCTCGGCCCTGTACTCTTCTCGGAGATGTCCAAGTGCACGATATATCACCATGTCTCTTTCGAGGATCCAGTTGAAGTCGGTAAACTCAAATTCAATAGGCTCTGTATGTCCTCCGAAGGTTCTCCCTGGAATATGCACTTCAATCCTGTAGTGGGTATCTGTCGGAAGTGCATTGGTAGGCTTCCCGGTGATCGAGGGCAGAGAAATCTTCAGCTTCTTCACGATCTGGACCAGCTTCCTGCCGAAGGGCATCGTCTCATCTGGCTGGCAAAACTCCGGTAGCAAAACTGGGGTGAACTCGGCGGCCATCTAGAATGTTGAAAATCGGAGAGAAGTCAGAAATGAACAGGGGATAATTATGGAATGATAAGGATATAAAATACATAGTCTCTTCCTATGGCTTTCCGATCCTAGGGGTTCGTCCCACGGTCGGTGTGTGCTCGATACCATCTCTGAGCGACCGACCCAAAATCGGTCAAGTCTCGTGGTTCATACCATCCCAAGATCATCTTGGCACTCACGGTACATTGATGAAATAATCAAAGTTCAATCACACCTGAATTTATTACGATTCTCATATCGAGTCTTTATTACAATAGAATAAATTGGCGAAGTCCAACTCATGAGAAATAAACTAAGTAAAACTGCGAAGCGTAGAAGAATAGTGAGTCCATCCGACTCCAAAGGGCAATCGCCAGCGCGGATCGTAGCCTCAATCCTGATCGAATACTCCTCGCAACATAAGGCGTTGCAGCCATGTAGGTCGACATTTTGAATATCTTTGGCAAGTCATGAAGAGAACAATAATAAAATTTACTAACACTATATGCAATTTGGTGTGGGGCTCTAAGTTTCATCATTTTGCGAAAAGCCAGTTTTCCCTACTATAGTGGACTTGCTTGCAAATACTACAAAATTGTTGGTAGTTATTGAGATGGTTCCGCCAACCAATGTCTCATTCCCAAATTATTAAGTCATAACCCCTCAATTAATTTATTAATGTTAGTGTTGAGATTTCGAATACTTCCAAGTTCGAGAGGCTCAAATTGTCCGTAATCGGGACACGGCTAATCGATTAGATCTTTTCTCTGCAGAGGTTTGCGACTTTACCGCAAGAATCGTTCCTCCTTTTAAGTCTTCGCACTTCATGGTGTTTGAAGGCGGACGAACGAGCAACAGGGTCTTAGAAGAGTTCTTACGCCACCGCCGGTACCCATCCAATCCTACCGTTCTTCTACATCTCGTAGTACCGTCCGCCAGCGTCACAACTAGGGTTGACCAAGCGAGCCCATAATGGCTTGCGGCTGCAGTAAGCTTCCGGTCAATGAGGCATCCATCCGTCTCTTTGTGGCTGGGTGAAGCTTTCGCAAGATGTCATGGCACTTATCCATGCATCCGCCAACCACTGGGTTCTCCAGGTGCCCGTCAACCGTCCTCCACCCAAAGAGTGAATTCGAAGTCCATCTTGAGCTTGAAGTTCATGGGGTTGTCATCATCTTTGACTCTCACATTTCCCTTATGAATTCACTGAACCAACCCCGTCTACGAGCATAGCAAAATTAAACTACTTCGTCCCGGGTCATGGTAACAAGGGGAATTGGTTCATCCTACCACATGATACTACTCAAGATCATAACTTCAAAATTTCAACTACTGCATGCATGGTGGAGAGGTATAACTATAATGCCATAAAATCATAGGTATTGTAAAGAAACATGATCAATGACTTGCCTTGCTGACGATCCTCGTAAGCTAGGGACTCGTGGTAGCAAGCTTCGCACTCCGGAAATTCTACCGAGGCAAACAATAACCATAATAAGCATACAAACATATGGTCACTTACATAACAACATAGTAACATAACACACCAAACACACGAATCAAAACCCAAAGGAAACTCCAAAGAAATCCAACTCAAAGTTTTCAAATAGTTTTGCATAGCAAAAAATTTCTAACATAACCTAAGCATGGGTTTTTGTTAACTTAACAGAAAAGAATGCATTAAGCAACTAGGAGCAAAAAGAATCACTTTAAAAGCTATTATAAAACTCCTATTAGGCCTAAAGCAATTTCTAATAAGAAAAATAAAATAAAAGTTTTATTTATTATAAATAAAAGTTCATGCTCTAAAGTGACAGAAACTAACCTAGAATAATCTATCACATATGAAAAATAATTTATTTGCTAACTAAAACAATAGGAAAACAGTAGCTAGTTAATTAATTAAGAATAACATGATTCTGATTAAAACTATATTTTTATTAATCCTAAAATGCCCAAGTAAATTTCTACGGTTAGGCAATGTCAAAACAAAGTTGTGACAAAAGAATCACTAAAAATAATATTCCTAACTCATTTTATAGCAGAATTACTATTCTGTCTAAATCTAAAATAAAGCAATTTTAAATAATTTTAACATGACTAATTATATTTTCTACATAAACTATAAGAAATTTGCAAACCAACAAAAAAATCACTTAAAAATATTAAGTAGATTAAAAGATATGAATTTTTCAAATCTGAAACTATTCTGTTAAAACAGAAAACGAAAAATAAAGAAAAACGGCCTAATGAGCCTAAATAACGCCCTGGGCGTTAAATAACTAACCGGGCCCTAGGGTTTAAACTGAATCGGTCGGTTCAACTAAAAACCCTAACTAAAAATAAACCGGAACTAACCAGGATAAAAACCGGTCTTTAAAATAGACCGTACCCCTTCGGGGGGATCTAATCTACGCCCTAGAAAACAGATCGGACGGCGGGGAGGAACTCCGGTGACTTACCGGATGGCGACGGCGACGGCGGCTCGGGCGGCGAGTGCTCCGGCGTCTCCGGTGGTCGGGGGCGACGGCAGAGAGCTCCGGCAAAAGTGACGGGCGAGGCGAGGTCGGTTTGGTGGAGTTGGGGAGCTCGGGGATGACCAGGCGTCGGCGACGGGTTAATGGCGGCGGCGTTCGGGTGCTCCGAAGGCTTGAGGAGGAGGCGTGGGGTGAGGGGGCGAGGGGGGAATGAGGTGAGGGGGTATTTATAGGGTGGGACGACTTGGAGGAGGGGAAGATCCGGTGAGGGATCGGGCGGATCACGGGATCATGGGTTTCCGGCGGCGTGGAGGTGGCGTGGGCGGGAAGGACGACGGTGGGGTCCACCGTCGTGAGTGAGGGGGAGGGGGTTGATCGGTCGGCCGACCCGAGCCGGTTCGGCGAGGGGTCAAGGCTGGCTGGCTGGGTCGCTGGTGGCGCTGGTGGGTCATGGCTCGGTGGACCCCTGGGTGTTAGGTGGGCAGTTGGCTGGCTGGGCGCCTGTGGGCTTTTTTTTTTTTTTTTTTTTCTAATTTAATTTTTTTGAAAAATAAAACAGAGATAATATATATAGAATATAAATATTTTATATAGGACATATATATATATATATATATATATATATATATATATATATATAAATGATGGGGAATATTCCTATCATTTGAACATTTTTCAGGGGAAAATCCAAACTTTATAAAAATTCAGTTTTTTCAAAATTCAAATAAAACTCAAATTAGAATTTCAAACTTTTGGCAATGTTTTTCCTCTGATATTTTTGGAGTGTCATGTTTACTCCTCTCATACTTTTCTCAAGTATTTATCGGGCATAATTTTGAAATGATTTTTCCCTTTGCCAAAATTTGAATTCAAATTCCAACAACTCCAGAACTTCTGAAACTTCAAATGCCACTCAAATTCAAACAACATGCATAGATGCTTAGCTATAATTGTAAAACATTCCAAATAGGAAATTTGGGATGTTACACATACCTTGTGATTTATCCAGCCGCTCATTCACGAGCGTGATATCGGCATCAATCGACCCAATTTGCCTCGATAGTTCGGCAACTTCAACGGACGGGCCGGCGGTTGGACCCACAGGTAACTGCACATATTTATAACATAAATCATTGGTTTATGATCCTCCGTTTGCCGCCTAGGGAAGACAACCAGAGTCTCAGGGGCTACTATCTATATGGAGCACACCTACCGCGTGCCTCACAGCCAAAGAAATAGTGCATTCTTCATAACATACCTCAAAGCCTCTGAGCAGGCTTGTGAATGCTTCATTCAAACCGCTCATAGCGGATGAAATCTTCTTGAGCACCGCGCTCATTAATGAGCGGTGCTCCTTCGAGAGCGCGGCTCATTCCAGTAAACCCATCAGTACGTCCGGACTCAAGGCGGCTGACATATTGGCCTCTGGCTTCGGCAGATCCGGACTCCTTTGTGACGACACCTCGGTCTCATGAATCGGAGAGGCGGGTGGGGTCTCGCTCTCCATCATCTCCGGAGGAAGGTCTCCCGAAGACGAACCCTATTGAGAAGAGCTGCTAGCCGGACTGGTAAAAGTTGAATCCTGGTTATCGATCCAGGAGAAATACAATACCTTCAAATTAATGATTGACTTACAGCTCAGTGGAGGGCTGGCCCGTTGGCGGGCATGACGCGGTGAGGATGCCCGTCGCAGCAGAGCCCCTTGGTGATACATTCTTCCCTGGTTTGGGTGTCTCCGCCTCCAAGTCTCCGGAGGTGGCCCTCTTTTTCCCGCGCGGGGAGGAGGCCTTAGCCTCCCCTCCCCGACTATCCTCCTTAGGGGAGGTAACTATTCCCCCGGTTCGGATGCGTAGCGTGTGGAGTTCGGTTTCTTCGTTCTTCCCCGTCTCCTTCCCTGAAGGTATTCTGCTGAGTACTCGGTCAAGCATCTTGGCCATGGTAGGGCCAGGCGAGTGTTCGAGAAGTGGCGCCGGACATCTGATCCTCTCCGCTTTGCTGAGCCATTCCTGGCCACAGATGATTTTCAGAATAAACAATTATGACAAATGTAAAACGAGGTGTCCGGTGTCAAGATTACTTACTTGGGTATCTAGGCGATTGCAGCTTAGGCCCGCATCCTCGATGGTGTCCGGACACACTATTTTCTGTCCGAAGAATAATTTACACATCTCTTCGAGCTTCAAGCTGAAGAAGTGCTTGACAGTCTGCGGACCCTCCGGATTGAACTCCCACATCCGGAGAGGCCGGCGTTGGCATGACAACATCCGTCAAATTAACATCACATGAATTATGCTGACAAGGTTGATATCCCTCTCAAGAAGCTCCCGGATACGGTTCTGCAGTACTGGTACATCACTAGAGGGCCCCCAGTTCCGTCCTACGTCTGTCCAGGACGCCAACTGTGACGGAGGGCCCGAGCAAAACTCGGGGGCGGCTACCCACTTTGTGCCCCTGGGGGCCGTAACATAATACCACCTCCGTTGCCATACGTCAGATACTTCTAGGAAAGAACCCTCTAGCCATGGGGCGTCAGCGTTCCTGCTTATTATGGCACCTCCACACTCCACATGTCGCCCCTCGATCATCTTCGGCTTCACATTGGAGGTCTTGAGCCATAAGCCGAAGTGTGGTGTGATGTGGAGAAAAGCCTCGCACACGATAATAAACAACGAGATATGGAGGATAGCGTCTGGAGCCAGATCATGAAAATCCAACCCATAGTAGAACATGAGCCCCCTCACGAAGGGATCGAGGGTGAAACCCAAACAGCGGAGGAAGTGTGGGACAAAAATGACACACTCATTGGGCTCTGGTGTGGGGATAACCTGCCCTGGAGCGGGAAGCCTGTGCTAGATATCGGCGGTCAGGTATCCGACCTCCCTCAGCTTTGCAATGTCCTCCTCTTTAATCGAGGAGGCCACCCACCGGCCTTGCGGGTCAGATCCGGACATATTGGAGGATCCGGGGGTTGGAGCTTAGGTTTTGGGTGTTAGAACTCGACGTACCAGAAGGCGCGATGAAGGTGAAAAAGAGGCGTAGGTCTCGACACCTTTATAAAGAAGGTGAATATCAAGAGTCCTCGGTGTGACCTTTTGAGGCTTATCTAAAAACACACGGAGTTATACCAACAGCCATCGTGGGGTCACGCACGCCCATATTGATGGAAAATCCCGTAATAAGAGGAACATGATCTCTACCTCGACGGGACGTTCCAGTAAAACTGCCTTGTAACACGAGTCGAGGTGGGGTAAGAAACGCCGGTTCGCATTGGACCAGGCCATGATGCAAGGGCACGACATATGAAGATTGCCAGCGGATCAGATTTATGCTATGAGAAGATCATCTTGCAGACCCGGACATGGTCTACGTGTTCGATAACCACTTTGGAGTACTCGGAGAAGGAACCCTCCTTGCAATCACTACAAAAAAAGACACATCCGTGACATTTTGGGCCGAACGAACTTTTTTTCTGTCATACATATGACACTTCTATGACGATAATTGTGACAAAACCCGGTATCATCATAGATGTGGTGGGATCCTACTTCTATGACAAAAATCATGACAAAAAATGGGCTTTTCGTCTGGGCGGGCGGAGACGCGATGGCGGGACATTCTTTGGGCCGTCCATGACGAAAAAACCGTGGTAGAAGCGAGGGGAGGAAAATTTCGGGAGTTGCGGTTACGGTGGGAGGTCGGGGCGGCGATGCGTTCTCTCATACGTGCTTTGCGTGTGTGCGAGTGTTGCCTCTAATCGAACTCCGAAGCGCGGCGTTGGGCTCTAGCGAACTCGGCGACAGACTGCGAGCTACGTGTTCTTGAACCCGGCGATGGATCAATGGCTGTTAATCGAACCCGATGGGCGATTCGCCGCTCTCGCTGCTAATGAAGCCGATCGATGCCGCCTGGGATGAGCAGTGAGCATTGCGGGGGGGTTGGATGAGCGAGTGGCGGTGGCGTTGCCTCTGGATGAATAGGACCCGTGGTGTGGAGGTTCGATGAGCAGATGAGCGGTGGAGGGGTGGCCGTGGAGGGTGGTTGACAGGACCCGTGGTGTGGAGGGCTGGATGAGCAGTGAGACGGTGGAGGGGTCCCGTGGAGGGTGGTTGAGCGATGGCGGTGGAGTAGCGCTCGGTGGAGGCTGGATGAACAAGAGCCCGTGGAGGCTGGAGGAGGTCGACGGTAGCCCGTGGAGGCTGGAGGAGGTCGACGGTGGAGATGAACAGTATCCCGTGGAGTCCCGTTTTGCGGTACGCCACACCCCTCCCGATGAACAGGACCCCCGTTTCGACCGTAGCGCTCCAACACAAGTCTGTTTTGTCCATTTTGCGGTATGCCACACCCCTCCCGATCAACAGGACCCCCGTTTCGACCGTAGGAGGTCCGTTTTCTCCGTTTTGCGGTACGCCACACCCCTCCCGATCAACAGGACCCCCGTTTCGACCGTAGGAGGTCTGTTTCCTCCATTGTGCGGTACGCCAGACCCCTCCCAATGAACATGATCCCATTTCGAACATGGCCGGTCGAACACAAGGCCGTTTCCTCCGTTGTGCGGTACGCCAGGCCTCGTTTCCATCGCCTGTTCCGTCCAAGCCCTCCCGATGAACACGACCACGCATTCCGTTCCGACCCAGTCGGTTGGCTCCCATGCGTTCCATTGCCTCGCGATGAACACGACGCATTCCGTTGCTTCCCCATGAACATGACGCATTCCGTTGCTCCCCATGAACACGATGACGACGTTGTTTCTCCGTTCCGACCCAGCCATGTACGTATGCGCGAGTAGGCGTTCGAGACCCTGCCCGTATGTACGTATGCGGCCGTATTTTCTTTCTTGCACCCTTGTCGTTGTACGTACGTGTACATGCTACGTGCGCGCCTCTACATCCACCAGTATATATATACGTACATGTTCGCGACCAGAATGACAACGCTACGTACGCTTTGACCAGGTGGGTCCTGACTGTCAGGCACTTCCTTGCCTGCAAAGATGTAGCTGGTGGGTCCCGATGGTCGGCTTAATCGGTTTTTGCCGGACGCACTTCCTTGCGTGCGAAGATGTCGCTGGTGGGTCCCAGTATTCAGGGGGGCAAATCGTTTTTTTTTTGCCCGGACGCACTTCCTTGCGTGCGAAGGTGTAGCTGGTGGGTCCCAGCAGTCAGGGGGGAAACGTTTTTTTATGAAATATGGTGGCCCGTCCGGTGGGTCCCCGCTGTCAGGTGGAGGAATAATTATTTTGCGCGTAATAAGGAGGCACTTCCTTACTGCGGCCGTGGACCCATATGTCAGCCTCTCCACATACAGTCCACGTCCGATGGAAGCCATTCCTTGACCATGTTGACCACACCGTGCCGAGAGCACCAAGGCGATGGACGACGGCGAGGCCTAGGAAGGGGACGACACGGAGCTGGGGAAGACGCGGTAGTGGATGCCCACGCGTAGAGGAGTACGAGGGTTCACTGGTTCGCTGCGGTGTGAGGCTACCATCGCCGCAGAATAACAGGCGGTGTGGGTGAGTAGAGGGATGGCCTGGCTAGCGGTGGGAGTAGTAGGGGGCGGTGAGGCCTCCGCCGCATCGCAGCCGGCCACGGGAGGTAGGAGCACGAGGCACGACCGGTGTTGGTTTATGCGGCTGGAGCAAGAAGACCAGAGGTTGAAGAAGCACTACGGCCGTTGGATGGACATCGTACGGTCACTGGAGCTAGAATCATGCATATTGACTAAGTTAACAAAGCCCTCCGTGCACGTCAACTTAGTAGGCCCACAAGTCAGCCTGCCACTATACTGGGTCCCAGCTAACAGGGGGAGTATTCATTATTTCTGTGCGTAATAAGAAGGCACTTCCTTGCGTGCGAAGATATAGCTGATGGGTCCGAGGTGTCAGCGGTGGTAACATTTTTTTCGCGAAATACAGAGGCCCTTTTGGTGGGTCCCTGATGTCAGCTGGAGGAATCATTATTTTGTGTGTAATAAGGAGGCATTTCCTTGCGTGTGGCCGTGGACCCAGTTGTCGGCCTCTCCACGTACAGTCCACTTCAGATGCATGTCGGTCGTTGACCATGTTAACTAGGCCGCGCCGAGAGCACCAGGGCGGTGGACGACGTCGAGGCCTAGGAAGGGAACAACACGGAGGCAGGGAAGACTCGGCAGTTGTTTCCCACGCGGAGGGGAGTATGACTGTACGAGGGTTTACTGGTTTGTCTATCATCGCCGGAGAATAACAGCAGGTGTGAGTGAGTAGAGGATGGCTAGGACAGCGATGGGAGTATGGTGGGCGGTGAGGCTCTGCTGCTGCAAAGACAAAGCAGCAGGGAGGAGGGAGCAGGCAGTCCCGCCGACGCTTGTTTGAGCGGCTGGAGCAGGAAGAGCAGAAATTGAAGAAGCACGACGGCCGTTGGATGGACATCCAACAGTCACTGCTTGTACGTCAACCTTTTTTTTAGGAAAGCCTCAAATCTGTGGAAAACAGCATACAACCCATCTGCCATTATTTCTAATAATTTACAGCCCATTTGCTAATTCTTAAGGGTTTTTTTGGAGCCCATATTCTTTTTGTTAGCATTACAGCCCATTTGCTAATTCTTAAGGTTTTTTTTGGAGCCCATATTCTTTTGTTAGCATTACAGCCCATATTGTGGCCACGTTTAAAAAATTATACGAAATTTTGCATTTTTCTGTGCGGTCCGAACTGTTTTTAATCCCGAAATTTCGACTCACATTCAAACTGATTTTAAAAATAAATTTATATCAATATAAAATCCAACAAATTCTCCACGCATAAAAATTAATGTAATTTAAAATCTTGAAATGAAAAAAAAGATATTTGAAACTAATTGCCGGTTTGATGTGTTTTAAAAATGTACAACCCATTTCTCATTACTGATAGGCCATTTTCTCGGCCAGCCTAATGAAAGCTCTCCTCGTCTTGAAAGATTTGCAGCCCAACCAGCCTGACAAAGCGACTTACTTGGCAAATCACAAAAAAACTGGCCTATGGCCATGGATTCAGCTGTCAGCCTCTCCACGTAGAGTACTCTTCCGATGGAATGTCGTTGACCACATTGACCACGCCGGGCGCCGAGAGCACCATGGCGGTGGACGATGGCGAGGCCTAGGAAGGGGACGACGCGGAGCCGGGGAAGACGCGGCAGTGGATGCCCATGCGTAGAGGAGTACGAGGATTCACTGGTTCAGCTGCGGTGTGAGGCTGCCGTTGCCGCAGGGCCTAGCTAGCGGTGGGAGTAGTAGGGGGCGATGAGGCCTCAACGGCAGCACAGCCGGCCACTGGAGGCAGGAGCAGGCGGTCTCCCCGATGCTGGTTTGGGCGGCTGGTGCAAGAAGAGCAGCGATTGAAGAAGAAGCAGGACCGTTCGATTCAAATCCAACGGTTACTGCTGCTAGAATTGTTTGTTGATTAAGTTGACAAGCCCTGCGTACGCGTCAACGTAGTAGGCCCACAGGTCAGCCTCCCAACCGGTGCGCCCCAAATGTCAGTGGAAGGAATCATTTTTTTCGCGTAATAAGCAGGCAGTTGATTGCGTGCGGCCAGGCCAGCAGAGGGAGTAGGGTGGGCCGAGGAAGCTCGCGGCATCACAGCGGGCCACAAGAGGAGGGAGCGAGCAGTCCATGGCGCTAGTTTAAGCGGTGGAGCAGGAAGATCAGAGATTGAAGAAGCACGTCGGCCGTTGGATGGACATCCAACAGTCACTGCTGCTAAAATCGTGTGTTCACTGACAAAGCCTTGCGTAAACAAGTCAGCCTCGAAATCTTTGGCGTGTACAGCCCATTTGCTAACATTTTTATAATTTTTACTCATTTTTGAATTCATATGAAATTTATTGCAGCCCGTTTTCCATTTTTAGAATTGCCGGCCATTTTCTGGTCAGTACCAGGGTCAAAAAATTAACTAAATATGTGGTAAATTTTGAAAATTCGCAAATTTTTGCTAGGGAACGAAATATTCTTAATCCAAAAATTAATAGCCATACTAAAAAAAATTAAAAATAAATTAGTACTATGTCATGTTAAATCCAATGAAATACGTATAAGATATCAGTGAAGAACAAAATTTAAAAAAAACTAATATCCCATTTGCTATAAATTTTTTGGAATTTTCAACCCCTTTTGATATTACTTTTAACAGACATTGACCATACTCTTTGGCCAGGACAGAATGCATCCCTCCTCGTCTTGAAAGATTTGCAGCCCAGTAATTCGGAGAAAACAAATAGGCCTAGCTTGGGTATTCTTCATAAAAGAAATATTGGGCTACCTATTTTCCCAAAGAACTGGTGCATGAGCATTTAGCTTTATTTATATATTTACTTATTTATGTTTACGGGACCATGAGCATGTACCTGGGCTGGATTCATGTGAGAGCCTCCCTTCCAGTTAATTATGGGCTTCTCTATTGGACCTTCATCAGTGGGCTGCATGTTATCAAAAAGTGGAAAATGTGTTCCGTACAAAAAATAGTATGAGCTACGTACGGTACGGGGCACTAAAGGATCGAACCGTGCAATGAATTCCAAAACAACACATTTATTCAACCAATGCATTTAAATATACTCTGATTGTACATTGAAAACAGCAGAGCAAGCAACCAGGGCTGGGGTGCAATGAAGCGATAAGCAGGCCGTAAGAGTGAAGACGCAGCTCTCTCTTCCAAACCAAACATCAGCCATCATTACAAAAGGGCTACCAAAAAATAACAAGTGTATGCATCAAACTAAATAAAGATCCTACTACACCAAGTGTACGCATCTAACTAACTGGCTCAGTTAGACGTTACTATTTATTAAGCTGTGGAGATTGGCTGACGGCTTGAACCAGATGGGTGCCCGACGGGGGAAACTCCAGCCAGCAGGTCGAAGTCTGATACTTGCGACCCTCTCTCCTACTTTCGGCTGCAGAGCGTGACGGCACATATCAGGGTATGGTGCATGCAAAGACGCATGGTATGCTATGTACACACAGTTTTGCCTGATGAACAAAACCATGCTGCCATCATGATCCTTGCCGTCGGTTATCTCCTGGTTAATCGGATAATTTAATCCGACAAACAGAGAGCATGTACCAAGGCTACTTACCAGCCTCCAGTCAAAAATTCCTGAAGGCCCAAAGAAGCTGGGATCCTGCTCAAATACCTTGCAGTGACTGTGATTGTATTCCATGAAACAACACGTCCGGTACGTGCGAACGATCATCAATCTTTCGCCGTCGTCTGATCGAGCCAGGAACCACCGCAACGCCATGCCGCTTTTCTTTGAAAGGTTACGGGATTAGGAAGGGTAGGGACACCGGCGGCCTACAACATCATATCAAGTTGGAGTCAAATAAAAGGGCCCTTGACTTACTCAATCTTAAGAACAACATGTTATGAGCATGAATATTTTTTCATTAAATGTTGTGATAATATAAGCAAGCCATCATGATATCATAGGAAAGTAACATCTTTCTATGTAATACCGTTTGTAGTGATATTGGAGTAGGCCAGCAATATGTCCAGCCATAGAAGGAGTCGACAGCGTAAATGAAGCCCTTGTGTTCAATGGCATCGAGAACCATGGAGGATGTATGATCCTGCGATGGGCGTGCAGATTTATCCACTTACCGCGATGACTGTCAGATAGGTGAGACCGCGGTTGAAGAACGCAATTAGCCTGAAATCTTTATAATTCGCAGATCTTGTGGGCACTTGGCAGATTACAACCTTGAGCAAATCAAACTTGGTATCATGTTGGCTACTGTAAGATTCCGAGTATTCTGGGCTGCGGTGCCAAAGCAGTGCAGTGTTAATCAAAGGAAGGGGGATCAATCGCCGGGTGTAGACCTCCATGAGCATCCAGCTGCCGCGACCGTCGATGAGCACCATCCAAGACGTGTTCATGCCGACCCAGTACATACCGTTAATGTAGCTGAGGCTGACGGGGATCGGATCGCAGTGAAGGGGGTTGATGCTCGCCACCCTACGATCATTATGTTGCGTGACACGATGTTTCTGAAGATCAGGCGGCATCAGCAAGCAAGGAGCTGGCTTAAAAAGCTCCGGCCTGAGGGCTTTGAGTAAATGGTACAGCCCCGACGAGCACGCGGCGAGCGGCATGGTACTGAGATTGTCCACACGCGAAACAATGAGCTTGATTACCCCTGTGGGGAGTGAATTCCAGCCACTCTTTCGGCGGACGCTGCTCGGTTCGCCATTGTTAGTGCTTGGGTTTGGACGAGGGGGGAGGCGCCTTAGCGGGATGGAAGCTTGGGCGAGATTATATGCGCACAAAGATGGAGAAGCGAATATGTGTTGCGGGAAGTGGGCGGTGATGATGACTACAACCGCCACTTGACTTACAAGACACATACCAGCAGCGAGGGTCATATCGATGCGGACAACTTGCTTGAGTGATCACGATCTGGTACTCCCTACAATACCTACTACAATACTATGCCCTAGCTTGCTAGAGTAGAGTAGTAGAGTAGGACTCTGCTCTACTACTAGCACCGAAGGAGTAGTATATTCTAATCTAAAATAGTTACAAACTTCAATGCCCGAGCGTGGAACGACTACGAACCATGCTCAAAGACCGTGTCTACGTGGTCTTTGGACTTATATGCAAAAAAATAGCAAGATGCCCATGCATTGCACGGCACACCATCATCAGCAACTCGGTTTTTTCTCTACTCCTACTCCTATAAAAGACTCAGTTGGTTATGATGGAGGCGAGGAGGCATGTTCAGCCGGGCGTGTAGTGGACGGCGTAGAACTATTCGATTTGTTATAAAAAAAGTAGTAGAGATAGAGACATAGCGAGGAGCACGAGGTTGTGGGGATAAGGATGAACGAGGCAAGGCCTTATCTGTAAATGTGGAGAGAGGTGCGGGTATCTTTTGTAAAATTGTCATAGTTGGCTTTCTATCCATCAGATATAGATCGGACGGTCTATATTACAAGATGGCAGGCATACCATCATCACCAACTCGGTTTTCTAGGCTGAACCATCCCATGTGCTATCTAAGGAACCAACTGCTGCTCCTGCCATCCCCTCCATACATGCGGTCAACAAAAGGAAAAAGGCCAATGCTCCACTTGATGTAAATGATCCGCGCCGCAGCCGCCGCCTTGCTGGTCTGAGTGTGGGTTTCAAGAACGAAGCTGCTGCAAACAAGGCCAAAACATCAGCAACTTCCAGAAGAATCTGAACACCGAATTTGAGCATGAAGTCAGAGACCCAACTGCTCCTCCACCACCTGAACTTCCACTTGGAACAGTCCAAGCTCTTGCAACTAAGCAATGCCTGATCCCTCCTGAGGAGGTTTCTGAAGAGAAGCTGATGGCCAAGGTGGACCATGAATGAAGAAATTAGATGCTCTATTTGGTCTTGTTATGACAAGATCAGTGCTGGAATCAGACCGTGTGTTTATTTTATCTGCTTTTGGGTTGTATTATCTGTTTTTATTATGAACCTGGGTTGTAAGGAGTTAGACTCCATATTATATAATTGTGAGTGGAACATCATGCACTATTTATATTTTGTTTCAAGTAGTCTGAATGGTCAGTGGAGTTTGTACCTGATGCTTCTTAGCATTATGATTTATCAGTTCACATGGCTGTCACATTTCATCACTTCCTATGATTGTTGCAATGTATTTTTGGATTTGATTAAGTCTATCCAAGATAAGCACTTTCCTACTACTTTGATCAATGAGTAGAAACTGGAATATTCTAAATTGGAATGTCAGAGGGATAAATTCCCAAATTAGATGGGATGATATTAGAGAAAAATTGATGAAATCAACTGTGGCATTATTTGCTTGCGAGAAACTAAGAGAGATTATTTTGACCAAGTTTACCTCAGAAATTTTTCACCTAGAAAATACAACCAATTTGCATATACTGCCTTTGTTGGCCTATCAGGAGGAATTATTACTATTTGGAATGGCAGTCTTTTTTTAGGTTCTGTTGCCAGCCAAAATACATACCAAATCACTGTGAAGTTATCATGCAATCTATCTGGTAACATTTTTTACATCAGCAACATATATGGACCCTGCCACAATGATGACAGAACTGATTTTTTTGACTGGCTAAGAAACATAGATGCCTCTCAGATGGATCATTGGATTTTAATGGGTGATTTCAATCTAATAAGAAGCCCACTTGACAGAAACCGACCTGGAGGGGACACCAATAATATGATTATGTTTAACAGCTTACTCCAGCAACAGGATCTTGTGGAAATACCAATCAAGGGTAGGAATTTCACCTGGTCTAATATGCAGGACTCTCCACTATTGGAAAAGCTTGATTGGATTTTTACTTCTGCTAACTGGACCCTGACATTCCCAAATACATTGGCACACCCACTTGCTAGAGTCACATCAGATCATATTCCTATTCACATTCAGATAGGCAGTGATATTCCAAAATCCTCTATATTCAGATTTGAAAATTATTGGTTTGAATTTGATGGGTTCTATGAGACTGTTATTCAATGTTGGAACAGAAATCAACAATTGACAAACTCTGCCAAGGATACTGCTGCCAGGTTCAAATGTCTCACAATGGGTTTAAAAAAATGGAGCAAAAATCTGTCAAAACTTAACATCAATATATCTGCATGTAACTATGTTCTATCTATGATTGATGGCATTGAGGATCAAAGAAATCTGAGCACTATTGAAGCAAACTTCAGAAATATTATTAAGAATCACATAGCCAAGTTATTGGAAGTCAAAAGAATATATTGGAAATCCAGATTTAAGATGAGGAGTATACAGCTTGATGATGAAAATACTGAATTTTTTCATGCCATGGCTACCCAAAGCTACAGGTAGAATTTTATAACTACTTTACAAAATGAAGATGGGACTCCTTTCCAAAATCATGATCACAAGGCTGTCATTGTTTGGAAATCTTACAAAGATAGACTAGGAAAAGCTATTAACCCCCCTATGCTATTCAATCTTGAGGAAATTATTCAGCCTAAAGATTTATCTGAGTTTGAGGCCCCTTTTTCCATGGATGAAATTGACCAGGTTATTAAAGACATCCACTCTGACAGAGCACCAGGACCTAATGGCTTCAACGGCTTATTTCTGAAGAAATGTTGGAATATCATCAAACAAGATATTTACACTATGATCTGGGATTTTTTTGAAGGAAACATTGATATTCAGAGTATTAATACTGCTTTAATTACTCTCATCCGAATGATTGCAAACCCTATTGACGTGAATGATTTCAGGCCCATTTCCTTGGTCAGCCTTCCTCTCAAAATCATCACAAAGCTTATGGCCAATAAAGCTCAGAAAATCATTACCTCTGTCATTCATCAGAATCAATATGGTTTCATAAAAGGGAGAAATATCCAGGACTGTTTGGGATTTGCATTCGAATACATTCATCTATGTCATCGATCTAGAAAACCTATCATCATCCTCAAACTTGATTTTGAGAAAGCATTTGACAAGATTGAATACAATGCAATTATTGCCATGTTGAAAGCTAAGGGATTTGGTCCAAGATGGATTAATTGGGTAACCAATATACTCAATACTGCATCAACATCTGTCCTTTTAAATGGTGTTGCTGGGAAAAAAATTATATGTAAAAGAGGAGTCAGACAAGGAGATCCTCACTCTACTCTTCTATATATCATTGCTGCTGATCTACTTCAGTCTATTATCAATGCTGCTTGGGCATATAGTGAAATCACTCTCCCCACAAATCAGGCATACGATCTTGACTACCCTATTATTCAATATGCTGATGATACACTATTGATCATGCCTGCTGATGAAGATCAACTCAGCCATCTCAAATACCTTCTTAATCTATTCAGTATGTCCACTGGGCTATTTGTTAATTGCAGCAAATCATCCATGGTCCCAATTAATATGGACCAACAATCAATCAACAACCTTGCAAACTCTTTGGGATGTAGAGTTGAAAGCCTTCCATTCACCTATCTTGGGATACTTATGGGGACCACCAAACCCTCTGTTCATGACCTCATCCCAGTTATATCTAGGATTAATAAGAGATTATCAGGTGTTGCCAGGTTCATGAACCATTCTAGGAGACTCACTTATGTCAACTCTGTTGTTGCTTCCATGCCTATATTTGCCATGTGCTCACTTAAAGTCCATGTTACCATTCTGGATCATGTGGATAAATCAAGCAGAAATTTCCTTTGGTATGGAAATGAAATCAATAAAGGAGGTAAATGCATGGCCAGCTGGGAGATGATATGCAAACCCAAACAACAAGGAGGACTTGGGGTTTTGAATCTTAGAGAACAAAATAAAGCTCTTCTCATAAAGCACATGTTCAAGTTCTATAACAAAGTGGATGTCCCATGGGTAAAATTAATTTGGGAAGCTCACTATCATAACAATGATGTCCCTCATTACAACAGAAGCAAAGGATCTTTTTGGTGGAAAGATTGCATGAAAATGTTTGACCTTTTCAGGGAAATAACTACTTGTGACATCAAATCTGGTTGCACTAATCTGCTATGGGATGACATATGGAATGGTGATATTAGGAGAATTAAATACCCTGAGCTTCACTCTTTTACCCAAAAGGAAAGCATATCAGTCAAAGAAGCCAAGGAACTGGATAAACTTTACAGCCTGTTTCAACTTCCACTTTCCATACAAGCCCACCAACAATTCCACTTACTATCAGGAGAACTAAACAATATCAGAAACACAGATGATAAGGACACATGGATCTTAAACTGGGGTAACTGTAAGAACATTACAAAGAAGATCTGTGGATACCTTATGAATGGTGAAGATGCAGCTGCCACCTTTAAATGGATATGGAAATCATGTTGTCTTCCAAGATACAAGTTTTTCTGTTGGCTTATGCTAAATGACAGAATAAATACATGTGATCTTTTGATCAGAAAAAGCATGCATCTAGATTCAACTATATGTGTTCTATGCAACAATGAAGACCTAGAGGACAGGACTCATCTTCTATTCACTTGTCCATTTAGTCAAGGTTTCTGGTGGAACATTGGATTTGAATGGAATTCGGATATGGAGATCAACAATATGATTATTGATGCTAAACACAGATATAAAATTGACCACTTCATGGAAATCATGATTCTTGGATGCTGGAGCATATGGAACCAAAGGAATGAGATGATTTTTGAAGGGATACCTTGCTCAATAAATGATTGCAAGATTGATTTTGTCAGATATTTCAAAATGACCATGCTGAGGGCTAAACCCACTCTAAAAGAGGGCATGTCTTCATGGATAGACAATATTTAATTTTTCAATAATTTCCTTACTATTGTCCCCCTAGATTGTACCTACTTGGTTGTCCCCCCAACAACCACTTATTTATGTATTTTGGATAATATTCTTTATAAATGAAAATGACTCATAGTAGGGGACTTACCCTACTGTTCTCTGGTAAAAAAAGATATATATAGATATAGATAGATAGAGACTAGGGAGTACTATTAAGGACACCATCTATTGCTTTGTGTGCTACTCCTGCGCTCCATTCGGTGACAGAACGCCCCTACAGACCACTCCCTCCTGCACTCCATTCAAGTGGTATTTGTTGAAATCTGGGAGTGCACTCTCGCGATTCTTGGCAGCCACGACTTCACCGACGACGGCGAGGGAGTTCGGACTAGGGGTGTCCGGATAGCGAACTATCATCATCGGCGGACTCCAAGACTATGAAGATAGAAGATTGAAGACTTAGTCCGTGTCCGGATGGGACTTTCTTGGCGTGGAAGGCAAGCTTGGCGATACGGATATGTAGATCTCCTACCATTGTAACCGACTCTGTGTAACCCTAACCCTATCCGGTGTCTATATAAACCAGAGGGTTTTAGTCTGTAGGACGAACAACAATCATACCATAGGCTAGCTTCTAGGGTTCAGCCTCTTTGATCTCGTGATAGATCCACTCTTGTAACACACATCATCAATACTAATCAAGCAGGACGTAGGGTTTTACCTCCATCAAGAGGGCCCGAACCTGGGTAAAACATCGTGTCCCTTGTCTCCTGTTACCATCCGCCTAGACGCACAGTTCGGGACCCCCTACCCGAGATCCGCCGGTTTTGACACCGACATTGGTGCTTTCATTGAGAGTTCCTCTGTGTCGTCACCGATAGGACCGATGGCTCCTTCGATCATCAAAAACGACGCAGTCCAGGGTGAGACCTTTCTCCCCGGAGAGATCTCCGTGTTCGGCGGCTTTGTACTGCGGGCCAATTCGCTTTGCCATCTGGAGCAGATCGAAAGCTACGCCCCTGGCCGTCAGGTCAGATTTGGTAGTTTAAACTATACGGCCAATGTCCGCGGAGACTTGATCTTCGACGGATTTGAGCCGCAACCAAGCAGCGCCCGCCTTGTCTCGATGGGCATGATCTAGCTCTGCAGCCGAGCAAAGTGCCACGGAGGCCGCACGAATCCGCTCCGACCCTTAATCCGGGCGGACTCCTCGATCAGGGCGAGTGGTTGGACACCGCCTTGGGGCTTTAATCTCTACGGCGATCGGGCGAACTCCATCCTGTCGCTGCGAAGACCTCGACTCAGGGTGCGGACTCCTCTCGGACTCGAACCCCAGCGCCCTTGCCAATCAAATCCGATTAGGCGCCCGTTATGGAGTTCACGGTCGCGGACATCTTTCAGCACTCGCCCTTTGGCGACATCCTCAATTCACTAAAGTCTCTATCTTTATCCGGAGAGCCCTGGCCGGACTACGGTCAGGTTGGGATGCGGACGACGAAGAAATTCAAAGCCCACCCACCACCCACTTCATAGCCCTTTGCCGAAAGCTTACACGGCGTGCTCGATTTCGACTCGAAGACATCGGCGGTATGGGCGGCGATGTAGGAGACAACAATAAACCAGCACCTATAGGATGCTGGACAACCTCATCCCATGATTTATACATGGTGGATACACCTAAAAGGAAATGAAGACGAGGAGCAACGGGATGCTACGAAGGATAAATCCGTCGAAAAGCGAGTCAAAGCGGCAGCGTAAGCGCCGAACAAAGTCCCGCCTCAACAAAGACCCAGCCATAGAGCAGGGCGAACCGGTGGACAACGAACAAGCTATCGAGCAATCGTCCGAACAAGACAACTTGGATAAACAATCTGTCCCCGGCAAAGACAACAGTCCGGACGATCTCACGCCGGACAAACTATTGGAGCAAAATGACCTCCATAAAAGACTAAATCGCAACTTCGCGTAGCTGAAAAAGCGAAGCGGAAGCTCAAAACAGCGAAGATGCACTCAGGATTAGATGGAGCAAAGTATTCACACCGCTTGAATAAATACGGCGACGATCGCCGAACAAAGAGCTACCCAAAAGAAAGCTACTGCCCGAATTGACGAGGAGGCCTTAGAGCCCCACAATTAAAAAGCAAGAAGGCCACCCGGTCGGATGGACGACCTCACGGCAAAAAGAGAGCGGCGAATGGCGCCGCACAAAGACAATATGCGATCCGCATAAGGATTCACATCAAGAGGATGGCCCACTTAGGTCCATCTATGGGCCAAGAAAGCAGGCTCGTCAAAGCAATGCAATATGCCAAAATTCCGAAGATCACGGCACACCCAAACATAGGGGTGCCGCACACCCCCTATGTTTCACCGATGAGGTGCTGGATCATGAATTTCTAGCGGGATTCAAACCCGTAAACATAGAGGCATCTGACGGAACAATGACCACAGAGTGCGGATCAAGGATTACATCCTCCACATACACATGGCTCGAGGAGGCGATCTCCACGCCATAAAATACTTACCCTTAAACTCAAAGGGCCAGCTCAGCATTGGCTTAAAAGCCTCCCGAAAATACCATTGGAAGCCGGGAGAGCTCGAGGATGCATTTGGTCAAATTTTGGGGACTTATGTCCGCCCTCCGGATCTGAGCGATCTAAGTCACATAACTCAACAGCCGGAGAGTCAGCCGGAAATTCAGGAACAGGTTCCTTACTAAAAGAACCAAATAGTCATTGTCGAGACGCAGAAGCCTTAGCAGCTTTCAAACACAATGTCCGAGACGAATGGCTCGCCAGACACCTCGGCCAAGAAAAGCCAAGAACAATGGCCGCATTAACAAGCCTCATGACCCGCTTTTGCGTGGGAGAGGACAGCTGGCTGGCTAGATGCAGTACCAGCGACTCGAGTACATCCGAAACCAGGGATGGAAATGGGAAATCACGACGCAGAAAAGATCAGCGCCGGAATAAAGAAAATGGCCCAAATAGTATGGCGGTCAACACCGGATTCAAAAGCTCTCGACCGAAAAACAAAACATTGCCCCTAAAGGATAACAGTGACGAGCTATCCAACCTAAACAAGATTCTAGATAGACTGTGTCAAATACATGGTACCTCCGGGAAGCCTGCAAACCATACCCACAGAGATTGTTGGGTCTTCAAACAGTCCGGCAGACTGAACGCCGAACACAAGGAGCTCGACACACCAAGTAAAGATGACGACGAGCACCACAAGCAAAACCCCGGAAAACAAAAAACTTTCCCACAGGAGGTCAAAACAGTAAACTCACTTCACGTGATCAAAAGGAAAAACAAAGCGGCGCCCCTAAAAGGCGCGCGCTGCTGGTTGTCAAAACCAATCACCTTCGACCATCGGGACTATTCGATAATATCCGGAACGCAGGATGGACTACCTTGATATTGGATCCTATAATCGACGGATTCAATTTACACATGTCCTCATGGATGGCGGCAAGTGACATAAACCTGATATATCGAGGACACAATCCGCAGGATGGGGATAAACCAACCAAAATTCGCCGTAGCAACACCTCCTTTAAAGGAGTCTTGCCCGCCCATCGCCTCTGCACGGGCTCCATACTTGGAGAAGTTGTGTTTGGTTCATCCGACAACTTCCGTCGTGAAAGGTTACTCTTCCATGTCGCCCCGTTTAAAAGTAGCCATCAAGCACTATTGGGACACGAAGCTTTCGCCCGCGTTAACGCAGTACCGCATTACGCATCTCTAACACTTAAAATGCCCGATCCACGCGGCATCATCTTGTTAAAAGGAAGTATTAAGTGTTACTCAAGCACGGGAGAATGGGAGACTGCCTTGACAGCCCCACAGCTATCCGGCTCTGCTAGGAAAAGAACCTGAATTGGTCATTCAAACCCCAGACACGGCTAGACGAGTCCGGCGCCTACTAGCGGCATACCCCCATACGAGGGGCCGCATGCATGTATAACAAGAGACAATAAAGCTCAATTTTATTCACTTCTTCGAACCGTACTCTGTTAATTTAATATTAAGTACATCTTCCGCACGATCCTTTTTCTTTCAAACTAAGTTCCTCTATTTTACAGATGAACAACGTGCTACACCCGTCTAGGATACGGCACAACGGAGACACAGGCGCAGACGTGCAGCAGGGACCCGTTGCAAGGATTCTTTTTAGATTAAGACCCTGCGTAAACCTTTTTTCACTGCCTCTTGTTGATATACATTCCCCCAGTTCCTTAAATATAACTAAGGAGGAGGCTGGTGCTTTGGCATTGGCCGCACCAGAATTTTTGCGCGTACCTGGACACAAAGGGCTTAGGGCATTATTCTATCCATTTTCATAAAGACCGAATACCTTAGGGAGTATTCGGCATCTCGAGTTAGGCCTTATATGCATCAGCTCCGAATCATGTCTTTGGTCAAATGTTGGGTTGCCCGGCTCCTGTATTTTGCTGCCTTACATTCCGTTTTCACGGCTAACGCGGCACCAGGAGAACTACTGCGATTGTGCCCCGGTTCGGCCGGGCGAGCACCTCAGTAGAGAAAGCCGAAAACTGACTGTCATGATATGGCGAGTGACTGGTCAACCACTCGATGACTAAGAGGAATGTTTAGGATTCCTCCGCATTAACGAAGGACCGGTTTTCGGTCAGGCACACACGCACCCCGAATTCGGGAGAGTGCGGTGCCCCCAGGGGCTATATGGTAGCCCCACCCTCGAACTCCTATGGCTAAGTGAAAGTGATAAAGCATTATAGTCCGGTTGCCTGGTTTGCTACGCTATCACCTCCTTAACAGGACCAAGACGTTGGATTAAGTGTGAAAAAGCGCTTTTGCAAACACCCCCGCACTATGTGCGTGGGGGCTGAAGCCAAGGACTGCCATCTTTCAGGTTATATACACATATACATAAACGGCCGCACAGGGAGTAGTTTACTACTTGAAAGCACAAGTATAAAAAGCACTTATCTTACATTGAAACATTGTTTTCACAAATCATCCATGTCATTTAAACATAATATCCTTCGAGCACTGCGTCTCTATTAAACGAGCGCCCGGCAGGACTTCCTCAAAGTAGTGCTTGGCAGGTACTCGGCTTCTGTCCGAATCTTGGGATGCAACGTCGGTGGCCTTCATCTCTGCCCAGTATGTCTTGACACGGGCCAGAGCCATCCGCGCTCCCTCAATACACGTCGATCTCTTCATTGCGTCGATACGCGGTACCGCACCAAGGAACTGCTGCACTAAACCAAATAGCTCTTCGGCTGGGGTCCGTCCGGCCACAAGTGAGTCAAGACATGCTTCATGGCAAATCCAGACAATCGATTCAGCTCGGCCCATTCGGCCAACCGATCGGTCGTGGCGAGGGCGCCCGGACTATGGAATTGCGACCAATATAGCTCTTTAAATCATGCCCCTTCTCGCCCCGGAAGTGCTCAACGCGTCCTGGCGCTTCGCCGCCAAGTCCAGATAAGCATCCTCTGAACTCCACAATTTATCCAACTGAGCATACTTTGGATCTGTATATTTCCTCCACAAAAGAAACGGCTTTCCAGCCGCAATTGCTCCGGCCAGACTCAGCTCCTCCTTGGCAGCTCTCAAAGCCGATTGGGCATTCTTGGATTCGGCGGCGGCCTTCTTTAGGCCCTCTTGTTCCACATGACGTTCTTTTTCAAGAACCTCGTAGCGATCGGTAGTATTCCTCAACTTTTTGGCCATATCGGCCATCTCCTCTTTGGTTCGGCAGTGAGCAGCCCGTTCGGCTTCTAGCTCTTCGGCCGCCTTTAAAGCGGCCGCATTACTAATTCTGGCTTGCCCTTTCGCTCGGGCAAGTTCTGCCCGCAGCTCTTCCACGACAGCAGCACCATCTGCATTAAGCATATGATTAGTAATACATGGGCGTCAAGCTCCCTTACCAGGTGTCCGCATAGAAGTCGCATACCTTGTGACTCGTCAAACCATTTATTGACCAGCGCGATGTCCGCATCCGCCTCATCAAGCTGCCGCTTTAGTTTGGCATATTCATCAGTCCGGCTGGCCTCCGGACGCCTCGCCACCTGTTTAGGAGTGGCGACATGTTAAAACTGAGAATTTGATCCTCGGCACGTTGTCAATTTTGACAACATACCGAGTCTCAGGGGCTACTATATATACATGGCGCATTTTATATGCATAAGCTGTCGAGAAGGTACATTATTTTTGCGTACCTCAAACCCGTCGATAAGCTTCGACGGCCGTGCAATCCGCTCTCTGCGGATGCAATTCTTTCAATCACCGTACCCATTAGAACACGGTGATCCTCTGAAAATAGCCGCTTCGCCCGAAAGCAGATCCTTGACTCCTCCGACCGCACGCCACTTGGCGCGGACCTTCCGGCCCGCCGGACTAGGAACCCTCGCGACGACACCTCCGGGTCGTCCGCTTCTATGGTGCGACAGGTGGGCGTTCGCTCTCCATCATCTCCGGAAGAAGATCCCCAAGGCGAGCTCTGCGAGAAGGGCTGAGGTCCGAACTACAAGGTACAATTTCGGTTATCTTCATAAATAAATACAGGGTTGTTCCTTATTTACAAGACCCCTTCTTTTTACTTACGACTCGCTGGAGGGCTGATCCCCTTGGGGAAGTAGTGCGGCTGGGTTACTTCCCAGCGCTGGACTCTCCGACGAAGGTTCCCTTCCCCTCTTTGAGGCCTTGACCTCCGGATCCTTCGAAGCAGTCCTCTTCCCTCCTCGAAAGACGGGACTTTTAATCCCTCCTTCCTTGATAGCCTCCTTCGTGGGGGCAGTCGCTTCCCCGCTCCCCCCTTCGCCTTCTTCAAAAGGCGCGACCTTCAACATCTTGGTCAACGTGGGATCGGCGTGGTCTCAGGGGAGGAGCGGACACCTTATTAACTTTGCCTTGGCTATCCACTCCTGTTCAAGGAACGGCTCCTTTAAAGGGCATATATATGAAATAAGTGAATGAACAGCTTGTCCGGTTACAGGACTACTTACTTGAGTATCTGGGCGATTGCAGGTTAGTCCTGCGTCCTCGGTCAAGTCCGGACACTTCTCTTGTGATCCGAAGAACAGTTTATACATCTCGACGGGCGTCGTGCCCATAAAATTTTGGAGAGCTCGTGGTCCCTCCGGATTGAATTCCCACAGGCGGAGGGGGCGGCGTTTGCAGGGCTGAAGGCGCCAGATCACCATAACCTGCGCTCATCGCAAGCAGATTGATCCCTCTTTCTGGAGTTCTCGATCACGGCCTGCAGCAAGGGGCGTCCTTGGGCGGCCCCAGTCGAGCCCCTTGTTGACCCATGATGCCACCGCTGTGGTGGACTGGCGGAAAGGCGGGGCGCCGCCCATTTGGTGCCCCTGGGAGCGGTGATATAAAACCACTCCCGTTGCCAACCAAGCTCATCTTGAAAAGAGCCCTCGGGCCATGGAGCATCAGCACATTTGCTTATGACCGCCCCTCCGCACTCCGCTTGCTGCCCCTTGATCACCTTTGGCTCCACCTTGAAGGTCTTGAGCCACAATCCAAATTGGGGGGTAATATGGAGGAAGGCCTCACATACGACAATGAATGACGAGATATGGAGGATGGACTCCGGATTCAAATCATGGAAATCAAGCCCATAATAAAACATGAGCCCCCGCACAAAGGGATCCGTCGGGAAGCCTAAACCCCGACGGAAGTGAGACACGAACACCACGTTCTCGCCGGGCTCGGGAGTGGGAATGACCTGCCCTGGAGCAGGCAGCCTGTGCGAGATCTCGCCGGTTAGATACCTGGCGTTTCGCAACTTAAGCACATCTTCTTCTGTGATGGAGGAAGACATCCATCGGCCGTGCTGGTCGGAGCCGGACATCGTCGAAGGTCCGAAGCGCCTAAATCTGAAGCTTTGGGTGTTGGAACTCGAAGCACGGGGCGAACTCGATGGAGGGTGTAAAAAGAGGAGGGCCTTGGTCTCATTATAAAGAGGTTGAATACCAAGAGCCCACCCCGTGACCGTTTGGAACCCGCCTTCGATGGAGGGGGCGTGGCAACGGGCACGGTTGGGTTACCCACGTCCGTATTGATGAGAATCTCGGAATAAGGGGGCACGATCTATGCTTTGATAAGACGAGCCAAGGAAACCGCCTCGCTAAACATGCTGAGGTGGAGCAGTAAAAAACGATTCATATAAAGGCCTGGCCGTGGTGTGATGTCATGCCGCGGAATACGTCAGCAGATCTGTGCAAAAATTATTCTCTCTACAGTGTTATGTGGAACTTATTTTGAAGAGCCGGACACTATTCTTGTGTTCAAAACCTTCTATGAAATATTCGGAGGAGGAATCCGCCTCGCAATGCCGAAGACAATCAATGTGCCGCACGCGTCGTCATTGAAGCCTGGTTCAGGGGCTACTGAGGGAGTTCCGGACTAGGGGGTGTCCGGATAGCCGAACTATCATCATCGGCCGGACTCCAAGTCTATGAAGATAGAAGATTGAAGGCTTCGTCCCGTGTCCGGATGGGACTTCCCTTGGCGTGGAAGGCAAGCTTGGCAATACGGATATGTAGATCTCCTACCATTGTAACCGACTCTGTGTAACCCTAACCCTAACCGGTGTCTATATAAACCGGAGGGTTTTAGTCCGTAGGACGAACAACAATCATACCATAGGCTAGCTTCTAGGGTTTAGCCTCTTTGATCTCGTGGTAGATCCACTCTTGTAACACACATCATCAATATTAATCAAGCAGGACGTAGGGTTTTAACTTCATCAAGAGGGCCCGAACCTGGGTAAAACATCATGTCCCTTGTCTCCTGTTACCATCCGCCTAGACGCACAGTTGGGGACCCCCTACCCGAGATCCGCCGGTTTTGACACCGACAACAACTTCTTCCCCGACCTTGGCAACCTCTTCCTCAACGACATGGGCGACAACCTCAACGCCAACGGTGTTGCTCCCGTTGCACCGTATGTGTTTCTGTCCTTCCTGTTTGAAATCGTGGTAGAATTCATGTTTCTAATATGTATCCTACTACTATGCTAGTCCACATGATTAGTTTCATCTCTGTTATAGCCATCATGATTTATTTTGTGCTTATTCGGATTAAATCTCGTAGTAACTTGCTCACATATTCAACTGTCGCAACGTCCCCTACAGCCACTCCCGTTTCATCGATGGCCTAGTCGATGCCTCCAAGGAGCCCTTCGTCCACTGCTATGAGTGCCTGATGCCGTTTTGTGGCTCGCGGGCGGACATGGTGCATCACCTCACGGATGCGTGCAGCGGTCACTGCTGGCCCTTGGCGGAGAACATCAAGTACGACACGTGCTACCGGTTCACCATGCCGGAGTCGCTGGAGGATCACCGCCGCCTGCTAGTCTCGGAGGAGGACGGCAGCGTCTTCCTCTTGATCATGGGCACCGGCAAGGCCCGCGCAGGCCGCCACCCCGTCTCTGTAATGTGCGTCAGGGGCATCGCCGCTGACGCTGACACTGACACGAGGCAGATGTACGAGTGCGTGGTCAATGTTACTACCCATGCGGGCGCGTGCGGCGAAACCGGCCTCATTGGACAGACTTGGAATCTGAGGAGCTGGGATTATCCCGCCAATGTGGACTTGGAAAATCCATGGCATCCGTTCCATCCTTTACCCGCCGACTCGGTGCACGGGGACTCCAAGGAGGTTCACCTGGACATACGCATTATCAAGTGCACTTAGAAAACATGTATTGTGTGTGTGTGCGCACTTATGGCCCGTGTCTTTGCTGCTTTTGATTCTGTAATCTTGTCGTTAAACTTGAGTGGCTTTCGCTGCAGTCCTTCCTTTGAACTGCTCCTCTCAGTGAGCTGATGTAAGACACTTTGGGTTTCATTTGATAATGGAACCGGGGAGGAGCCTCCCCGTTCTTCTAAAAAATACGCATTATCAAGTTAAATGTTGATTATTAGTCTTCGCTCAATGTAATCCGCTGTCTAAGCATGTGGAGACATCCATGCAGGATCTTGCTCTATTGGAGTATCGCGCATGAATAAAAGTGTATACGTTTATGGTTTAGTCTAGAATCTTCCATGTATGAATTTTTACTACAAGATCTTGGTGAAAGACTTACGATGAACCATTTCTTACATCTCCTCCGCCCCTTGCAAGTCATCTGATTTAATCCCTCCGTCTAGGTGTATAAGGGCATGGTTAATATTACTTAATAGTATAGCCAACTGTTGACTATAAGAAAGTGCCATGTCATCTGTAGCCAACATGTATAACAATCGATACTCAAAAACTAATTCTTAAAGATCATTTCTTGCAAAGCACAATAAGTGTTATTTCTTCACAAGTTTTGGATGCAGGTTGAGCAGTTGAAGGCTTTTGTTTGCAAAAGATACCTTTTATCTATTTCACCCGGATGTTTGTGAGCTCTAGAGATGAGATAATATCCGAAGAAACCTATCGATACCGTTACACATGAGATGACCCCACATCCTTTGTCAAAATAAACAACTCCCGATCAATGCATTTCACTCTTGATTGCAGCGCACGGGCACCTTACTACTATAGATTAGTACGACCAAAAATTGAACTAACATTATATATAGTACGATAAATACTGATGCATGTCACCTAAAATTATATCATTCAAAACTATGTTCAAATACGAATCCAACGATATAGTTTTTGTTGACATGCACTAACATTTTGTCAGTTAAATCTTCAGTCAAATTCAATGGGGGACTAATAAACCACGACCGATGTAGTACAAGTGTAGAGGGCGGCGCTGCACGAGAGTCTCACCTCTCACTCGTGGCGCGGCAGTAAAGCCGTCATATCACAAAACCCAACCACTCCCAGTAATAAGTGGCCTGGTAAAATAAACGGACAAGCAACCATCACATCCCTCCGTCTTTTTTGCATTTCATCTCTCTGCATTTACTTTCTCCGGTTCATCTCCCACACTCGATCCCTAGCTACTACTCCTAGGGCCAGTTCTTTTGGCGGCTTCCCCAACTTTTCCCACAAGACTAGTCACAGTGGAGAGTAACAATAAGGCGCCTCACTCATTTATTTGGGCTTCTAAACTACTACTCTGTCCTGGTTTATTCCTCACCATTGTAATTTCTGCTAAATTTTGACCAAAGATTTAACTGATAAAATGTTACTCAAAACACTTAGGCGTGGTGCATCTAGGTGTGTAAGTCATCTTACGAAAACCTAATAATCCCAAAACACTTAGGCGCGGTGCATTAACTTCTATCTCGTTTCTTGTTTCTTGACATATCAACCAATAAGAGATAAAGAGTGTGCATGCTTTTAATGACTTGAGATATCAAAGACGACATGCAGTGGTTAGTTCATTGCATGCAATACTATAATTAGCAAATAAACATTAACGTTTCTCGTTTTCTCCTCCTCCTTGGTCACGGTGCACAGCCTAAGATGACTTACTCACCTAGACGGATGGACTAGTGCATGTGACATGCACTAACTTTTCATTAGTTAAATTTATGATCAAAATTTGACACAGATTACAATGGGGACTAGTAAACCAGGACAGAGGTTGTAGTTATGGGATTACTAATCTAGAAGCCTAAAAGAACTGGCCCCTGGTACTCCTACTAGTAGTAGTACTCACGTTGGAATCGTTTCACAAGCTTGACTAGTGTTGTTTTTCTACTTTTACAAAAACCGCATCGTAATGTTAAAACGTGCATTTGCACGTACATAAGTAATAGTAGTACTCCCTCCGTCTAGGTGTACAAATCTTCCCTCCTTCTTGGTCACCGTGCACAACCAAAGATGACTTATTGACCTTGACGGAGGGAGTAGAAAAGTCTGCAAGCATATATCGAGAGAGACGTGTAGTCCGATAGTATATAGTAATGTTTGTGCTATGTGAACGTACTTGCAAAATGCGTAATAATACACAACGTTTCCAAACTTTCCCTTTTACATACTTAATTAAGGACGCTAAAAATTCCTGAACGTTCGGGATTTATCATTTGCGTCCCAAAACTAATGAGATCGCCTTACGAAACAAAAATTATACTCCTACTAAAAGCCACGTGGCTCGCCGGCGCGCCACGAGTGCCCTGGTGCGCGGCCGTTTCCCAGCACGCCGACACAACGCCTCTTCATCAGCCTCGCAACTCGCGAGGTGCTGATTGGTGGCTTGCCAGCAGGCGAGCGCGATCTCACCGGTGTGGTGATCCGGCGCCAACAGGTACTCCTCCTGGCTGGAAGCATGCACCCGGTCCATGTACCACCAAGTGTAGATGAGGCGCTTGAGCCCGACTGCACTCAGGGCGTCGGCACGGGCGTCCTCCGCCACCCTCACGGCCCTCGCACGAGCCTTCTGCCAAAGAACCAATTGCTTGACTCTCTCGGACGCGACATAGATCTCCCAGAAAGCTTGTTGCGCGGTGCGCTTGTCTTCCTTGGCCTTCTTCTCTGCCTCTATTTTGGCGCACTCTGCTGGAGGCAAAGCCTCCCACAAGGCGACATCCATTTCTTGCCAAAGCTGCTCAAGGCTGGGGGGCTCGGCGGGCCGCGCGGCGTTCTCCTCATAGCGGGGAGCCGACGCGTGCTCCGACGCGCGTGCTGGCGAGATTGGGAACGCCGACGCGTCCACCTCGACGCGTCGCGGCGAGGAGTGGAACGCCGACACGTCCTCCTCGACTAGTGGCAGCGAGGAACGGAACGGCGACGCGTCGCGTCGCGGCAAGGAGCGAAACATCGACGCGTCCTCCTCGACTAGTGGCAGCGAGGAACGGAACAGCGGCGCGTCGCGCGAGAGCGAGGAGCGAACGCGCGCGTAGCGGCGAGCGGCGAGGAGCGGAACGCCGACGCGTCCTCCTCGACTAGTGGCGGCGAGGAACAGAAGGGCAACGCGTGACCGTCTGCGCGGTGCAGCGAGGGGCACCTATGGCTTGGGAGGGGCGATGCCATGGTGGTCGACGTGAGAGGGAGGGGGAGGAGATAGCGATGAACGTGAACGTGAGGGGGAGGAGATAGCGATGTCGTGGGAGGCGCAATATTTATAGCGAGCAATGGCACACCTACGTAAGATATGGACTGAGCTGCATCGACTTAGCTGCAGGTCGGTTGCATCAGCGACATGTGGGCCAAGACATCGCTGGGCCCGTATGTCGCTGACCCAATGCACCTGAAGTTAAGTAAAAGCTACGTGGGCATATTTGTTGGAGTAAATTACGGGGAGCGAAGGGTGGAAATATTGCTGGTCACAACGGATTGGACGAGCGTGGGGGGAGGAGGGTCATGCATGCAGATTTTTTCACACGGGGTGGAGTGGTGGGATCGCCGGAAGGAGAAGGAGAGTTTGGCAGGCATATTGTTTCCCCACATGGAGAGGAAAAGATTTGGAGACAAACGGACTTCCTGCAGGTATTGGGAACGGTGCATAATAAGTCATCTTGCATGCCGGGCTAGGTATAGTCTCAAGTCATTAAAAACATACACGCCCCACACATGTTCATATTTCAAGGTGCACTAAATTATTGCATGCGATGATTATGGCTGGCCATAATGGTGGTATCTTAGCTAGTATCATGCACACGGGAATAGCAAACATGCTGATGTGGCAAAGAATTAAAGAAGAGAGGGGGGTTAGAGTAACTAGAGTTCATGCATGCATTGGTAAACACATTTTTTTTGTGAAGAACGACAGCATTAGTTGAGTACTTTTGCAGACTTCAAAAACTATTCCACCGCCTCTACTATCTTGCTAAGAGTAGGTGAAATTTTTGAGTCGAGCCCTTTAAACTAGAAGGGAGGTAGTGGTACTCTAATAGCTAGGTGTGTAAGTCATCTTACGAAAACCAAATAATCCCAAAACACGTAGGCGCGGTGCATTAACTTCTACCTCATTTCTTGTTTCTTGACATATTAACCAATGAGAGATGAGGGTGTGCATGCTTGTAATGACCTGAGACTATCAAACATGACATGCAGTGGTTAGTTCATTGCATGCAATACTATTTAATTAGCAAATAAACATTAATGACTCTCGTTTTCCCCTCTTCCTTGGTCACGATGCATAGCCTAAGATGACTTACTCACCTAGACGGAGGGAGTATCAACATTCACAATGTCAAATCAATATTTTTACACTCATTATAAAACGTAGTTCTTATACTCATTGTAATCAGTATTGTAGATATTGATATTTTTAGTATAAATTTGGTCGTGGGATTTCATTGATGCCTGTCAAAGCGTGGAGGAAGCGGAGCTTAGGGCTTGCATTGCCGGTCTCTACATAGGTATTTATCTTCATAATCCTGTAATTTTAGAGACTGATTGTGCTTTTGTGGTAGCGTCTCTTGCATTGGGGGACTATGAAGGTCTGCTATGCGTGACCTGAAGATGAAAGCGTTGAGCATCTCGAAGTTGATCAACAATCTTCAATTGTCAAAGATTAGCCGTTCGGCCAATAAGGTGGCACACTTAATCGCTAAGTATAGCTTTGACAATAGATTAGATGGTATTCTTGTAAATAACCTACCGCCCTGGGTGGTGAATATTGTATCGAATGAGTGTACTGGTGTGGCTGGTTAATTAATATAAGGTGGTGTTCAAAAAAATTATATATTTGGTCAAACACTTTGCAAACGGTTGACATGAGTAAAAAGGACCAGAGGGAGTATCATGCATCTTGTGATAGGAAAAAATTGCTCATTTATAGCGGTCGAAGTCTCAAAGGCGCGACCACGCGAGGGAGGCAAAGGTCGTGGGAGGCACGACGGTTGACGGAATTAAGTGAAGTTACATCCACGCAGCAGCATGTGCGAGCAAAGCGAAGCTATACCGTCGGGCCCACGATATGGGTCTAGTAGAAATGATATCTAGTGGGTCCCGCATAGTTCTCAAGAACTCTTTGGGGGCCTGCAGCCGTTTATCCACCGGGCAAGCCAGAAACCCCACGTCGTTTGCACGCCCTACTCATCCCGTCTTCTACCTCACAACAGTTTGCTCCCGGTCGTCCGTCCTTTCACATTAGTTCGCTCCGGTTTTTATGGGTACAATAGTTCAACTTCTCCTAACCCTCCTCCAAAATCCATGGCCTCCCAAATCTCCATGGTCGCCGCTGAGTACTGTGTTAGAGCCATCACCGCGATCAGTTCATCGTCATCTACACACGTGGATCCGCGACGGTGAAAGCATGGCTTGCTCGCTTCCTACGCATGTTCAACAGTTCAACGGATGAGTGGGTCGCTGGGCTAGATGTTGAGTACACCACAGTCTTGGGACGAGAGAAGGATCTAAAGGACGAAGAGAGGAAGAAGCCCGCCGTGATCCAGGTTTGCGTACATAACGTTTGCTTGGTCTACCACATATGCCATGCCGACGTTGAGTGCCAGGATTTTAAGAACTTCCTCAAGGACAAAAGAGTGAAATTCGTTACTGTAGGCTTTAAGAACCACAGAGATGTCCTGCGTCGGATAGGTCTCATTATAGGCCAGCTGTCGGTGTCAAAACCGGCGGATCTCGGGTAGGGGGGGTCCCGAACTATGCGTCTAGGCAGATGGTAACAGGAGACAAGGGACACGGTGTTTTACCCAGGTTCGGGCCCTCTTGATGGAGGTAAAACCCTACGTCCTGCTTGATTGATATTGATATTGTGGATGTTTACAAGAGTGGATCTACCACGAGATCAAGGAGGCTAAACCCTAGAAGCTAGCCTATGGTATGATTGTAAGGGTTGTTGTTACGTCCCACGGACTAGAGCCATCCGGTTTATATAGACACCGGAGAGGGCTAGGGTTACATAGAGTCGGTTACAATGGTAGGAGATCTACATATCCGATCGCCAAGCTTGCCTTCCACGCCAAGGAAAGTCCCATCCGGACACGGGGAAGTCTTCAATCTTGTATCTTCATAGTCTTGGAGTCCGGTCGATGATGATAGTCCGCCAATGATAGTTCGGGTGATGATGGTAATCCGCTATCCGGACACCCCTAATCCAGACTCCTCAAGAGTAGCCCCGAACCAGGCTTCAATGACGATAAGTCCGGCGCAGATATTGCTTGGCATTGCAAGGCGGGTTCCTCCTCCGAATGATAGAAGATTGTGAACACCAGATAGTGTCCGCTCGCAAAATAAATTCCACATTCCACCGTAGAGAGAATAATATATACACAAGTTCAATCTGGCGACGTTTTTACGTGGCATGACGTCACGCCACTACCAAGCCATTATTTAAATCGTTTTTACTATACCACCTTAGCGATTTAGCGAAGCGGTTTCCTTGGCACGCCTTGTCAAGCGAGATCGTGTTCCCCTTAATCCGGGATTCTCATCAATACGGACGTGGGTAATCCAATGGCGCCCGCCGCCACGCCTCGTAGAAGGCGAGTCCCAAACGGTCACGGAGACGGCTCTTGGTATTCCCCCTCCTTATAACGGGACCAAGGCTCGTTTATTTTTCTTCAATCCTTCATCGAATCCTCTCCCTGCTCCAAGTTCCAGCACCTAGAGCTCCAGATTCGAGCGCTTCGGACTTCAACGATGTCCGGTTCCGACCTCCAGGGCCGGTGGATGCCCTCCTCCGCCACGGAGGGCGTGCGTAAAGCTGCGGAGGCCAAGTACTGTCTTACGAGATTTCGACTGGGTTGCTCGGCCAAGGGCAGGCCATCCCCACCCCGAGCCGGCGAGTATGTCGCTTTTGTATCCCACCTCCGCCGGGTTTAGGCTTCCGATGGATCCTTTTGTGAGAGGGCTCATGTTTTACTATGGGTTGAATTCCACGATTTGGCTCCGAGTCCATCCTCCATATTTCCGCATTTATAAATGCGTCATGAAGCCTTCCTCGCGTCACCCCTCACTTCGCCTGTGGTCAAGACCTTCAATGTGGCGCCAAGATGATCGGGGCGTCAAGCGGAGTGTGGCGGGCGGCCATAAGTAGGAGGGCCGACGCCCGTGGCCCTTGGCTCCTTCCAAGAGGAGCTCGCCCGTGGCAGCAAGAGTGGTTCTATATTACCGCCCGAGGGGCCGCAGACAAAAGCCGCCGCCCTATTCCGCCGGGACCTCCACGACGGTTAATGTCGTGGGTCAACCAAGGCTCAACTGGGGCCGTCAAGGACGTGCCCCTACCGCAGGCCGGATTCGAGATCTCCAAACGAGGGAGGTCGATATGGTGGTGGTGATGCAGGTTATGCTGATTAGGCGTCTCCTGCCCTGCAAACGTCGCCCTCTCCGGCTATGGGAGTTCAATCCGGAGGGTCCACGGATTCTTCAACACTTCATGGGTATGACACCCCTGGAGATGTACAAATTATTCTTCGGATCGCAAGAGGTGCATCCGGAATTGACCGAGGATGCTGGCCTAAGCTGCAATCACCCGGATACTCAAGTAAGTAGTTCCGAGTCCGGACATACCGTTTGTTTGCCTTTCGATGATTCGCCTTATGACCAATTTCCTTCTACACAGGAGTGGATAGCGGAAGCAAAATTGATACGGTGTCCGGCCCCCCTCCCCGAGACCGCGCCGGATCCCGTGCTGGTCGGGATGCTTGAGGTTGCGCCTTCAAAGGAAGACGAAGGGGAAAACAGGGAAGCTACTGCCTCGCCTCAGGAGGCTCTTGAAAGAGGGGGGATCGAGAATCCCTCCCTCCAAGGGGAGAAGAGGACTGCCTCCGAGGACCCGGGGGCAAAAGCCCCTAAACGGGGGAAGAAATCTTTGCCAGAGGGTCCTGCGTCCGGGGAGGCCCCGGCCGCACAATCTCCCTTAAAGAGTCAGCCCTCCAACGAGCCGTAAGTAGAAAGAAAGGA
The DNA here is from genome assembly GCA_021605205.1 of Aegilops longissima. Taxonomy (NCBI): domain Eukaryota; kingdom Viridiplantae; phylum Streptophyta; class Magnoliopsida; order Poales; family Poaceae; genus Aegilops; species Aegilops longissima. The sequence goes on along the minus strand of CM038681.1, from coordinate 591,926,018 downwards.
GTTTTATAATAAGGGACATCCCTATTTGTGCTTCTGAGGATAACTAAAGTTTTTACCTTGTAGTTCGGATCTCCGTCCTTCGCAAATGAGCTCGTCTTCGGGGGACCTTCGTTCGGAGATGATAGAGAGCGAGACGCCTCCGTCCGGGTGCCGTCGGATAGGGCGGACGAGCCTGAAGTGTCGCCACGGAGGAGCTCCGGGTTTGGCAAAGCCGGATAGTTCGGCGCCGATCGGTGTCTGGTCAAGGATCTGCTTGAGAAGGCGTTTATCTCGTAAGATCACCACGCATTGATGAGCATGGTGATTGAAAGGATTTCGTCCGCCGAAGGCGGGTTGCACAATGCCGTCAGGAGTTTGCTGGCGGGGTTTGAGGTACGTAAAAATGACACACCGTTTAACAGTTTTGCATATAGAATGCGCTCTGTATAGATAGTAGCCCCTGAGACTCGGTAGGTTGTCGAAATCGACATCGTGTCGAGGATCAAAATCGCAGGTTTAAATTTCCGCCGTGCCGATGTAGGTGGCGGGTTGTCCGGAGGCCAGCCGGACTGATGGAGTTGCTGAACTAGAGTGGCAACTTGCTGTTGCGGATGCGGACATCACGCTGGTCAACAGGCGACTTGATGAGTCGCAAGGTAAGTGTCACTGTGCGGTCACTTGGTAA